>OY282588.1:35466061-35868561 GCA_958298965.1 Chrysolina haemoptera | reverse complement strand
GTATACTCAAAATGAGCTGAGAAAGCATATCTACCCTATTTTTGATTTTGTATCCCAATATTTACCCTGGAAACTACCAGCGTATTAAAAAAAATACCAAAGACAGAGGTGATTCACCGTTAATGAAAATTTCCTTTTTACTGCATATTCAAAATGAGCTGAGAAAGCATATCTACCCCATTTCAGATTTTGTACCCCAATATTTACCCTGGAAACTTCCCCCGAATTCAAAAAATCCTCAAAACACAAAAATACAAAATTTCCTTCTGATCTCTATCCACGCAACTTTTTTTGTTACTTAGTTTATAAAATATATGTTGGGGATACCACAAAACAGGATAATTTACGTAATGCCCAATTAGTATCAAACTGTTGTCTTCAGTCCATGCCATATTTCACTTCACAATGCTCTACTTGACTGAACGTGAACAATCATAACATAGAAATCACAAAACCACCGTCAAAACTGTTCGCGAGCTGAATTCCTTTGATGTACCGCTACCGGACGGAACAGTCGAATCATGTGTTTTGGGTGATTGCAAGTACGCGAAACGCTGCAAACAGCCTGAACACGACGAACATGGTTTTTGATAGTTTCGTGCTGCTCGCTCCGGTCGTTGCGCTTGTTGTGTTCGTTCAGCCTTTCCGGGGTGTAAACAGGATCTGCACTGTCCATACAACACGCGACACGCGTCAGCATCGCAGGAGGCGTGTATACTACCAGCTTTCCACCATAATGTAAAAAAATGTCCAATCCAGCGTTAACACCAGCGCAGGCGGATACCAACGCCCTCTCTGTGTTCCCATTGACAAGGAGCTCTTCTGCACTTCCTCAGAGTAATAAAAGATGAAGAGGGGCCTTTTCCAGCCTTGTCTTGAAGGCAACATAACTTTGCTTATTTACATCGAGGGCCTTAACCATATTATGTCTGTATTCAATCGGGTATTTTCGGATATTCCCGTTCATTCGGATCAATTTGTCATTCTCCGTTTGTATTATGGTCTTTCTCACTCGAAAAACATATTTTTTTAATTCGTGGTAATTTTTTTGATCAAGGTGGTCTCGAAATGATTACAAAAGTTTTGCAACATTGCTGCAAATTTTGAAAACATCTATTCTGATGCCAAACTTTTGTAATTATTTCGAGACAACCTTGATCAAAAATTACCACAAATTAAAAAAATATATTATGTTCCGGTCAACGCAAAAGATTGCAAATCTACACGACTGTTCGGAATATTTTTCCGATGTATCTGTCAAGTTTGCAGAACTTTTGGAATTTTCTCCTATGGTATATCAAAGAAAAACCTTATAGGCCGATAAAAAAAATGTTCCGTACGCTCGAATTGGTTGCAAACTTTATTTGTGATAGGAAATAATATATTCAATACTTCTCCAAGTTTGCAGAACTTTCTCAACGAGTATAAAACAAAATCCAAGTTAATTGCCATTATGTACATTCACTTGACCAAAGTTTGATAACTTTTAGAATTATCGTTAAATTTTAAATTTTTCATGTCTATCTCTACTGGCCTATGATTAGAATCCGCCAATTCGCCGACAACTAACTATCTCCACGTTCCGTATTAATACTTGATAGTTTGTTCCTCCATGTCGTAAGTTAATCTTCTGGAATAAGTTAATATATCCGACTGACGACTGCGCCCGTGATAAACTGAGAAGCCTAATGAGTATGTGCGTCGGTAATACGCGTTACTGCACTCATTACGTCTCAGTGGATGATATTTATGGCCACATTAAATTCTAGATGGAAGCGAAGAGCACGATTAACTGGGTATTGTTCTTATCAAAAATTTAGGACTGATGAATGTAGAAACAAATCTGGCAATATATCATTGATATTTACGACATGAAACGAAGAAAGTTCATGAAAGATTGATATATTTTCCCCAGATTTCTCCAAGGCATTCGATATATTGTTAACCACAGAATATTCTGGTGTTCCACAGGGAAGGCATCTCGGTCCACCGCTTTTTAATATTGACATCAAAGATAACAAAGATGGAATAAAACATAGCCAGTTCTTGTTATTTGCAGGTGACCTGCGCGTGTGATAAAATGAGATGCCAAATGAGTGTGTGCGTTGGTAATACGGGATACTGTACTCATTACGACTCACTGGATGATATTTATGGCCATATTTAATTCTGAATGCGAATTGTACGATTAACTGGGTATTGTTCTTATGAAAAATTTAGAACTGATGGATGTTGAAGCAAGTCTTGTAAAATGTCATCGATATTTACGATATAAAAAGTGGCTATTCCATGAAAAATTATATGTTACAATGGAAATCGAATAAGGATGTTCAGGACGTCCAGAAAACGTCCAATAGATGTACATTGTGCGTATTTTGGGTATCCATTGGACGTACAATCAAAGTCCAGAAAGCGTCCAATGGATATACATTGTACGTATTTTGGGCATCCATTGTATGTCCATATTTGGTACAGTGGATGTCCACCGTGGATATTTCCTGAACGTCCAATGTACATCCATTGTATATCCGAAATGATTCAATAACAAAATTCAATAGAACAAAACAAACTAAAATATATTAACACATTAAAAATGTGACAAAAATCTGGATATATTTTCTTTCACTGGCTTTCCCTCAGGTTTACGCTGTGCAGAGTGTTCTATTTCTATTTCTGTATGTTTTTTACATATGTTTTCTGCAGCACATGTTTTTCCTACTCTACTGAGATATTTACCATACCTACAGATATTTACCGCGCTAAATGATCAATCACAGCTTCACAATCTGTATCTTAAGATATTCTTAGACATTTTTATGAACGTTACCATGGTGATTCCATTCTTTAAAGACGTCACTATGTTAACTGTTCCATTTCAGTAACATTCCAGAGGAGAAGAGCCCGTTTGACAGAGAAGTTGCATTTTATTTGTTCCATTATGGTAACGTTGTAGGAATGGATTAACATGAATTACACATAATCCACTCTGCAATTAGAATGAAACTTGTTGATAATAAAACGATAAAATTAGCGATATCGAGATTGAAATCAGACAAATAAACGCAACTATTAGATTATGCTCTGTCAATTAAAACTGTGCTTAAAGCTTTAAAAAAATTGTCTTAAAAAATACCGTTGTTTTGATATAACTTCGTTGATAAACTTCTCTACAATAATAATAATACATTTATTATCCTTTCAGACAATTACAATAATTGTATAGGACTTGTCACAATACATAAAAACTAATACTAGGTATCGAAAAATTCGCTAACGCTATAAAAACAATATCGGTTAAAAATATTTTCAAGTTTTTCTTAAAAGAATATAATGTTGAAGAACTTTTTATTTTTGTTGACAGTTTATTGAAAATTTTGAGCACAATATTGTCGGGCGACTTATAAACTATATTAATCTTACAAACCGGTACATGATAGTATTTTTTTTATGTCATTTACTTTCAAACTCAAGTCGGAGCAGCTCTTTTGCCAATTGTGAAACCTCATAAAGTAAGTTTTTTGGATGTTGAAGTACAGTTTATTTAAAGAGTACCATTCACTTATATCACCAAGAAACTTGTTGCAAGTCGTGCAACTGCCGTCGCGTGCAGAAAAGTACTACTTTCCGCACTTGTTAGGTAAATAACTATTTTCTACTAGCGTGCGGAAAAATCCACTCACTCATTTTAATTTTGAAAGAATAACTTTTCCGCACTCTTTTTTGTGCCGAAAAAACATTTTATTGCGGAAAAGTAGATTCGTTTAGTTTTTGCGGATTATACTGATATTTAAATAGAAGGTTAAAATAGAAAGCTTACCAAGTATGGTTGTATAGTTTAATATATATTCAATAATAAATATTCTTTATGTTAACTTTTGGGTGTTTTTTCCGCTAGTAGAAAAAATAGTGTACCTAACACGAGCGTAAAGTGTCTTTTCTGCATGCAATTTCTGTCAATTTCTGCAATCGCGTGCGGAAAAGTATCACTTTCCGCACTTGTTAGGTAAACTACTATTATTACAATTGTTATTTGGCACAAACGCGGTATTTTTCAGGTTAAGTATTCCCCTTCGAAATAATGGACACAACACACAACTTGCCATTGAGAACGAAACAAAATAATAATAATAATAATAATACTCCCTCATAAACACTCGTAGAGTGTACCCAAAGGCATGGCCTGTGCGGGTAGAGGACGGTTATTATTATTATTTGCCGTGGCGCTCCGGGACAGCTAACTGATTTTTGGTGGCGTATTCACTTTCCAGCTGCAGGAAAACCCGGAAAATCTACAGCACCACCTCGGGTGGCCGGCGTGCACTCCAAGCTAGCACTAGCCGAGATTGGCATCTAGACAACACACAATACATCCCCTCTAAGGGATTGAATTTATTGAATTAATGGAAAAATATGTCCACCCTAGAAGTAGAGCACTATCAGTGACGTAATATGAGAGTTGCGGAACAATTGTCATAGGGGGACAAATAAACCAAAGTGAACAAAAACAAACCCATCGAACCCATTTTCCGTAAGGCTACGTGAATCTTCCTGGTCAATTTTCTGCGAAAAGTGATTTCTTCGGAAATAGTTATTTACCTAACAAGTGCGGAAAGTAGTACTTTTCCGCACGCGACGGCAGTTGCACGAACGACGCGCATGCCTTTTAGGTACAATATTTTTCCTACGAGTGTTTTTGTCCATCTTATTTATGAAAAACAAGGTTTTTAATAAACATGTTTTTCTAATAATGCTACAAAATTACTAATAAGACAGAATAGTTACATAGATCATTTAGTTAGTTCTAAATTTCCTCATTTTCAATAATATAAAAATCGTGCGGAAAAGTAAAAATCGTACGGAAAAGTAAAAATCGTGCGGAAAAGTACAACATTCAAAACGAAAAATGATGCGGAAAAGTTACTTTTCCGCAAGCTCGTAGAAAAAGTTCTTTGCATCATTGTGATAATTGATTCATCAAATGTCAAATACTTTGTTTGTCCCCCCATGACCGCCATGTTGTGACGTCAGCTGACAGTGCTCTGTTCTACACCTTGATAAGAACTGGATGGCCTTAATATCGTATCGGGGTTTTCACACTGAGTCGAAAGGTCACCTGTAGAACGTCCGCGACGAACTCCATCCACTCGGTAATCCTCCGTTCAACTGAAAATCCCTTGATTAATAGCGTTTCCATCCATTGGGTTCAGATATACAGCAGAGGCCAATAAAGAGATTATAGAGTTCGTGGCGGTGATTTATTCCTGTTGCTGTTTGAAGTACTGGCTATTGTCACATTCGGATTCGGTTGGTCGAGTCACGGAAATGTATAAGCCATTTGATGCATATCGGTGATGACAGACACACGCATTCGTGTTTATCCTGTTCGAGTGAGTGGATTTGACGTGTTCGGTTGGTTAAATCGATATTGTAATTGAATTTGAAAAAGTATTCAACAGCTGGCCGCTACTAATGGGAATATAGTTCAACATCAAATGCATGTCATAATAGGCGATACAAAAATATCACCCACAGTGACCGACACAAAGTTGGCTACAGTGCAGTGATGAAGATATTAAACGAAATGGGTTATGGGCATTGAATTCATTTCCAGAAAAAAGACAATCGATACTTAGTCAGCATATTGGACATATCCAGTAACGACAAACTCGAGCAAAAAGTAAAGAATGAATTGTAGCACTCTGAAACTTGGCACATGACATCTCGACATCATGTATCATTAGAAAAAAAATTGTTTACCTAAAAAATTTTTCATTTCAAAAAAATATAATTTTTTGTTGTTATTTCAGAAAATATAAGATTTATCAAAAAACGATTTCGATAGGTTGAGAGATAATTTTATAATCCACAAGAATGATTTTCAGTAATACCTTATGAAATACGCTCGTTTTCTCAGAAAACGTGGTTTAACGCCGACGTCACATTTGATGATCGCGCTAGTAGTAGTAGTAGTAGTAATCATGGGGAGGCTGCTGCTGCAGCCAGGCAAGTAGACCCCAATGGGCCCTTTTTGCCATCCCCTGCTCTCCACATAACTACATTGCCTCTTCTAGTCATCCTTTCCGAGCCTTTGTGACCTTCTAGTGAAGGTCAGTATGTCCGTCCACTCTAGTTCGATGAGTTCCTCTTGTTGGAGTTTTTCCACTCCGAAGATTTCGAATCTTAGCCTCCCGTACGCCTCACACTCGCCAAGGAAGTGAGACGAAGTTCCTTCGTCTTCTTCGCACATATGGCAAGTGGGATTGTCTTTTATACCCATTAGTGGCAGGTGTCTACCTAGTTTGTAATGGCCTGTTAGTATTCCTACAAGGAGGCGTAGTGTTTGGCGATCTCTGCCTAAAAGCCGCGTCATCCTTGACTTGCTAGAGCCGACCACAAAGTATTTTGACTGCCTGCAGCCGGCGGTATTCCTCCAAGATTCGTTTACTTCTCTTTCCACCCATTCATCTAGGGCAGAAGAGATTTGACCTCTTGCAATGCCTAGTACTGTCTCCGGTCCACAGAACGGCGCAGCGGAACCGGTTCTGGCAAGCACATCTGCCACCTCGTTTCCCGGCACCCCCCTGTGACCAGGGACCCATACCAACTCGACTTCCTTTGTTTCCGCTAATTTCTCAAGAGCATCTCCGCATTCCTGTACCAAAACCGAGCTTGGTCTAGGATGACAGATAGCTTTGAGCGCTGCTTGACTATCCGAACAGATATATAATCACGCTAGCCCACCACTGCAAGTTCAGGCAGGGTCGAAAATTAGATTTATCATAACTTTGCAAAAAATTATAATAGAAGGAAAATAAAAAGTGCATATCGTTCCTGAATACTTTTACTTCCTCATGCAAATATAACATGTGAGTATCTGAGTACCTAAAATGTGTTTTGTCCCACTTTACATAACCCTTCTACGATATTTACAGAGGATCCAAAAGTCATAGATATTTTAGTTGATATGGAATGATTGTACTGAAGCAGGAATCAGTACTCCCTTTGGACCATATGCAACGATTTCAGACTAGTGAGACAAGTCTTACTTATACAAGCCAAAGAAAGAACTGGGTTTTACTCCTGCCTCAGTTTTCAACTCACTCATAATCCCGGCAATTTCTTCAGTGAATGTTGAAAATAATCGCTTATTCATATCTTGAATATATATATTTCACTATTGTGAAGTGCAAACCTCAAGCTTGAAATCAGAAACTTAATTTTTTATGTAGGATGTGTATGAGCGATTATTTCCAACATTTACTGAAGGAATTGCCGGGATTATGGATGAGTTGAAAACTGAGGCAGGAGTAAAACCCATTTTTTTCTTTGACATGTATAAGTGAGACGTGTCTCACTAGTCTAAAATCGTTGCATATGGTCCAAAGAGGGTACTGATTCCTGCTTCAGTATAACTATTTCATATCAACTAAAATATCCATGACTTTCGGATCCTCCGTAAATATTGTAGGAGGGTAATAGGGAGTGGGACAAAACACATTTTGGGTACTCAGATACTCATATGTTATATTTGCATGAGGAAGTAGAAGTCTTCAGGAACGATACACACTTTTTCTTTTCATTCTACTATAACTTTTAGCCAAGTTATGACAAATCTAATTTTCGGCCCTGCTTGAACTTGCAGTGGCGGTTAGCGCGAGCATGAAATGTGACGTCTACGTTAAACACGTTTTCTGAGAAAACGATAGTATTTCATAAGGTTTTACTGAAAATCATTCTTGTGGAGAATTGAATTATCTCTCAACCTATCGAAATCATTTTTTGATATATCTTATATTTTCTGAAATAACAACAAACCCCTGATTTTTTCGTAAACAATTTTTTTCTAATAATCTAAGATGTCGAGATGTCATGTGCTGAGTTGCAGAGTGCTACAATTCATTCTTCAATTTTTGCTCGAGTTTGTCGTTACTGGATTAAGGAGGACTTCGTGAGAAATTTTTAAATTGCACAGTTAAGAATCTATGGACCACCGAAGCGCAGTTTTAGGACCTTTATAGCTGTCTCTGATCAAATAATGTACAGAATCGATTCACACAGATAATGCTGAAAGAGACAGAACATGAACGGTAATTTTTTTATGGGATGTAATTTCCTCTGATCACATATCTGAATTTGCATGAAGAGCAGCACTGTCTGGTGATTCAGTGCACATACCAGGATACGGCCCTTCATGTGCAAATTTATAACTATGCATATGATATCACGACCCTTAAAATTCGCCGAATAGCTTCAGATAACATACGCCCTACCCACGTAGAATGGTAATGAGATACTGGGTGATAATCATCGATCGGTGTAGTTGGGTTAATGATTGAGATTACAGATTGAATGGATGTCTAGCGTCTGGTGATTGAAGATAAAGATTCAGTAATGTTTGCAATGATGTTTTATGTATAATTCGTGGGGGGATTGAAAGGATTTTTAAGGCATTTTTCTCTGAATTATGGTAAAGATTAGCAACCGGAATTTTGTTTTTGAAGCGATTGTTGTAACATAAACCACAATAAATTCCTTCAATTACTCTAGCAGAACAACAATAAACGTTGATAATCATGATACACCGGTATTCCAAGGTGTTTTTAGGGTGGTCATCGAGTCCAAGCTGTTTTTTTCTCATTGAAATTTTTTTGTTGTGAACAACTGCCCGAAGAGTGGTGGAAGTGGTGAAAAAGCATACGTATTAAGATTCGATATACGTATTAAGATTCGATATACGTATTAAGATTCGAATACAATAATTTGAACAAAAAAAATACCTCCTGATCCCCCGAAGGCTAGTTAGAGAACGCGAAGAAGTTCGTAAAAAATTCCGACGGATTCAAAATTGAAAATAAGGAAGAATAAATTATTAGTTGGGAATCGGAACCCCCCACCCTTCTTGAACAAAATTGGGAAAATTCGTGAAAATAAAATTGGAAAAATCCGTAAAACTGGTGAAAAATACTGAACCATGAATGATTTGAATTTAAAAAAAGTATACTTCTCAACCCCCTACCATCTCCAAAGAAATTACAAACACTCGTGAAAATGGAATCAGAAAAATTCTGATGGTTCCAGACGTCGAAAATTACCCCCCTCCTGTTAGAAAACTAGCGAAAATAAAATCGGAAGGATCCTCAAAAACTATAGAAAACAAGGGACTAGCGAATAATCTAACTCAATAAAAATTTATACACGCTCACCCTATTTTTTCTCGAAGAAATTGCAAAGAATATAATGCGATAATAAAATCTAGAAAAATCTGTTGAAACAGTAACAAACGTGGAAACAACGAATAGTATCATCTGAAATTGATATAACTTCTAACCCCTCCTCGAAAAAAATGCGGAAATAAAATCGGAAAAATCTGTGAAAATAGTTAAAAACATGGGAACAAAACAACTCAACAAGGTGAAATACAATTCAATTTTCCACAAAAATTATTCCTAGTAATTTGCACTCTTTTTCTCAGAATGTGATTGAACGCCGACGTCAAATTTCAGGCTGACCAGCCGTTGAAAGATCTGGCGGAGCCAAATATTTGATTGGTCATAACTCTGCAGAAAATGATCGGAGAAGAAAGAGGAAAAGTTCACATCGTTTCTGAAGACTCCTACCTTCTCATACCAATATAATACGCGAGTATGTGAATACCTAAAATGTGTTTTGTCGCACTTCACGGCGATGTTTGCGGATGATCCGAAAATCATGTATAATTTGGTAATTGTGGTATTATTATACTAAAGCAGCAACCCATACCCTCTTTGGACTATATGCAACAATTTAAGAGTGCTGTGATAGGTCCCACTTATACTTCGGAAATAGCAGTGGCGGATTAACGCGAGCCTGAAATTTGATATTGGTTTTCAAGCAGGTTTTTTGAGAAAACGAGCGCATTTTGTGAGAAATAGGTATATTTCTTGTGGAGTATTGAATTATATTTCACCTTGTTGAAATTGTTTCTTGATTTGATAAATCTTATACTTTCCGAAACAACAGCAAAAAAAATTTTTAATTTTTTTAAATACAAGTTTCGAAGAGCTACGATTCATTCTTCACCTGTGGCTTATATTTGTTTGTGGTTACTGTACTACAACCAAACCCGTTTTGGATTATTATTTGCAAAATAATCTTAACACAAAATAAAGAATTTTTCTTTTGAATCACCGATGCACTTAATGTATTACCTAGGGAAATATCGAGTGTGGATATATTCAGTGACTTTTAAAAAAATACAGATGGAAATTGGGATCCAATGTATAACAGTCTTCCCTACTCCAAACCCCTAAATAATCAGAGAAGTGTTCTTTAATTTAATCTACCATTACTTCAAGCCTAATTTGCCCTGGAAGTTAATAAATTAGTATATCACATGTCAAATACAAATTTCCTGTGACTTCGTATCATGGACTCACTCAATAATTCATAGCTCTACACCAATCGATAAAGCAACATGTAATAAAACGATAGTGCAAGACAATTCGTTCAATTTTCGGTATTAACAAACAATCGAATATTCAGAACAGAATTACTATGCACACGAGATGCAAAGAAATACTAGTAGTATCGGTAGACAATTTGTTTCATTATTGTATCATTGTACAAAAATCAAGTATCGATTTTCCAGATCTGAATAGAATGGAAAGATTACTGATTCATTGGATTTTGGATATTTTAATACCAGTATTCAACGGTAAGTCATATTTTGTTTTACGTAAGAAAAGAATATATATTTATTTTTGTACTTGTATTTGATTATCCACTCAAAACCTGATAAGATGATACATAATAACAATTGGTTATGTTACCGAAAAACAACATATACGTATGAAATAATCATTTAGTGAAGTTATAATTAACCTGCAAAAACCTCTGATATTGATATTGTACATTGTCAAATATAATTGCTAGGAAGCGGAGAAGCCTATGTCCTCTTCTACGAGCAGGAACACACTAAATCGCATCATTCAGATCATTTTTAGTTCTATTTTTATTGGCCAAAAATATATTAAAAGATTATTGTAATTGAAAAAAAAAATTGCTAGGTAATATCCTGATTTCGGTATGTAGTATTCCATGCCACCGATAAATAAGAACAAATCGACAAGGGGGAATTACTTGTCTGTAGTGGTAAATAATAACCGAACCGAGAAAGTACTCGCTACTCTAAGCCTCAGTATATATTATTGTTTTATAAGGTTTTGTTCCCTTTTTAAGGGGTTTTTCACCTAAACCTCATATAAACAATGCGGAGGGCTAACTCTTATTGCGGAGGCAAAGGTCGTGGTACGATTGTTGGTGAATTAACCCAAAGATATTCTTAAAAATTCAATTTATGGCAGTGAGAATAAAATAGCTAAATAAAAGTTGTCATTTGGACGCCATCTACAGAAATTCTGATATAGTATTTCAGCCAGTTCAGCTATCATAGGTAGCTATAGTTGTTCTGTATTGTGGTAATTTGGCAATCGGCCACTAACATCGCCGCTCATTCAATGGCGAGAAATAAGCTTTTAAGTAAGCTTTTTAAATAAGCTTTTAAATTATAAAAAGCTTATATTTTCAAATAAGCTCATAACTTTAAAAAAGCTTATCATTTTGATATTTAAATCAAATTTTGAATTTAAATCTGGTCGAACTACACACAAAAAAGGAGAAATTGTTGTAAAACATGTTCTTTGACGCCATTTGAGAAATCATGAAAATTTATTGGAAATAAAATAATTTTAAAAGCATTATAAATGACAAAAATATTTATTTCAATGAATTCCACTTTGAATTTTAAATAGATAGTTACCTCTTTATAAATGTTATTAATAGACACTGATTGGATGATTTTCAAAAATAAAAATTTAAATCATCAGCGAGTTCTTCAAGTGAGACCAGACGCAGAAATGGACGAAATGGAGGAAATGGAGGATAACGGAAATTCAAAATTTAATCCCCTCCTCAATTTCTACAAACAGTGTTACCAATTGTCACACTATCAAAGAACAGCTTACCAACTGTTGGCCCATGTTTAGATCATAGACCCCATAGAATGAAACCTACATCTTGCCTACGCATGAAAGCTTCAATTATACTATCTCTCTCTGCATGATCATTATAAATAACATCTATGGTTTGGACAGAATTCTCACTTTGTCGGAACTGGCTAATTGATCTAATTGTCAATCCAAATAAAAATAAGAATAAGAAGAAGAAGAAATAACTATTTATAATTCAAACTTGACTTTGACAGTTGAGTTATAAGTAACCAACTTTATTTTGAAAGAAATAAATATCTTTTACTGATTTTATTAAATAATTTATTTTTCAGACTTGGTGGAGTATTCAGCAGCGTTCTTCGAGCTGTAAAATGAGAATTAATCAACAAAAACATTGTTAGTCATATTCAGAAACCTACAACCCAGTTGGTGCCCCGTTCACACTGCCATGTTCCACGGTAAAAATGATGAAAATGAACGTTTATAGAAATACAACCATTATAGTTTGAATCATACTATTTTGTAGTGGTAATATTTAATAAACGTAGTGATTTGACCAAAACGCTTGGTATAATATAGTCATCTTTCGATATTCACAACGGATTATTTTTCTCAGTGAGAATTATTCTGAGTTTTATTCATATTAAAGCACCCAAATATTCATTTAATATATGGTTAGAAAATCAAGTGGGTAATTTTCAAACATTCGATTCTTCATGTGATTGACATGACATGCTGTTTGTATATGTTTCAGTCGGGTTGAAAAACAAAAGCTAGATGTATTACAGTCATCATCGGATTGAATAATATAGTAATGGAATAGGCGGAGTAATTTTATTAAATACATAAAGCGCTCATCATCATTAGAAACACTGAATGACATTGGCCTACCATTGAAACAATGAAACAAACATTGTATTCAAAATATTGTGATTCTTTTGTCAACTCCTACCTTGTGCCCTGATGCCTCAGATAACATCAAGTGCAAGAATATAATTGTTAAAATGTGAGAGAGGAAGAGAGATGAGACGGCGAAACGGAACCGAGAAAAAGGAAACGACAAAGAGGAAAAGACAAAGAGGAAACGACAAAGAGGAATAAGCAATAAAGAAGAAACGACAAAGAGGAAACGACAACGAGGAAACGACGAAGAGGGAACGACGAACAGGGGACCATTAAGAGGAAAGGGCTACGAGGAGATGATGAACAAGAAACGACTGAGAGGAAACGATAGAGGGAAATGATGACAAGGAGATAAAGAAGAAGAAGAAAAAACGACGGCGGGGAACGACGAAGAGAAATCGGCGAAAGGAAAGCGACAAAAGGCAAATAATGAAAGCAAACAAGAAAAATTAATCGAGGAAAAGAGAACTGAAAAAAAAACGATGGAGAGGGAACCAGAAAAAGACATAAAGAATGAAAAAATAAGGAGAGGGACATGGCGACGATGAATATGATAAACTGTCAGCTGGTGACTGTTCAACAGTAGTCAATCAACAAGCTGCTGTATTTTTTCCAAATCAACAGTGGAATGAATGATGTTTCAAATTATACAACTAACAACCCTATATGAAGCAATTCACGAAGATTTCATTTCATGAATAAACTAAATCAGTAAACTTGAGTGCCGTCAGATAAGGCAATTCTTAACGATGAAAGAAGTTCGAGTGAAAGAGGACTGGAAACGAATCACCGACAACACTGTTTAATTTTCCACTTGTCTGAGGAAATGAATCTCACGAACACCGAAGCGCAGATCTTTCATGTTGATGTGTTGAGTTCAGAGGGGGCTGAAACATATCAGGTCGGATATGAACAAAATTGTTTTGAACTTTTTCCATTACGTTTGTAGATGGTTTTTGGTGTAGATATCGGTAGTCGGTTATAAAACGTACTTCCCGGGGATGTCCGACAATTATTTTTTTCCAAAATAAATTATCAAAACACGATAGTAATTACCCATGACCTCAAACATTTCCTGTGATTGATATTGAAAGTTACTACTCAAAAAAAAATTAATTACTAGTAGGCGATCAACTTTGAAACCCAGTGGAATGAATAACGTCAAAAGAGTATTCAAGACCTGGGTACTCGATGGCATTTCTGGTTTTCAAATAGAAAACTAACGGTTGGATATTCACCACACACACACTTCAGCGACTCAGTGGCGCATTTCAAGATTTGGTGCCTTTCTATTCACAAAACCAATACGAGTCATTAAAGTGATTAAAGTGTTCTGTGAGTCTGCACTGCCATCATCTGTCAGCTTGCTCTCATATGTCACTCATCGTACTGCGTGGGCGATATCAGCGTCAACTGTCGGGGAGTTGTCATCTGCCGTCAGCCGTCGTTCTGGAGGTATATCAACGCCATCTGTTGGTTCTGCCACTTACGTCTGGTTTCCGTTGTTGTAGCGGTAATATTATTTTTTAAATGGAAAACCGTCCGTCCGACTAAAAAAAGTCAAAAGTTGATGTTTATGAAAAAATAGAAAATAATTATGAAAAATAATACTTATTTGACAAAAAAATAGTAGCGTATCATTATTTCGATCAAAAATATAACAGGGCATCTTCAGAGGGACTCGACTGAAGAAAATTAGTAAAACCTTCATCATGGAAAAAAGTTATTTTCATTCAGATCTTCCTGCCAACACTGTGGCATCGAAATGGAGGATTTCCTGAATTTCGAGCTCAGTCAAGTAGAAGTAACTCTCTCTGGTCTCTGAAACTGGCACTGTGGCACTCTCTTCACAAGTGTGTAATTCAAATTCCATGACATCGTTGCAATCGAGCGTGATTCGGGCGGTCTTGTCGGCTGTATTCTGATCAGCTTGGCTAGTATTGGAGAGCCGATTAATGGCCCCCACGAACATGGCAATCTTGAACATGCTGAAAGACATGCTGAAGGAGATGGTAACAAGTCTGCAGTCAAAATTTCTATGTTTCGGAACTCGTAGGTGTTGTTGCACACGTAAAATCATTTTTTCTTGATGGCATCATTGTACATGACAAAAACACCATCCGAATCAGCAACACGTTCTGCACACTCTGTTGATGATGATGACGAAGAATCGTCCTCCGCAGCTACCACTCGACTCGTAATCAGACGTCGGATCGTTATACTTGAAGTGAACTCCACCAAGCATGACTCACTATGCTACTGGTGATATTTTTGGGGTGTGGAATACTAACAAGGGCGTCTACTTTTGTTGGGTCAACCATCAATCCAGATGGACCCACGACGTATCCGAGGTACTTGAGCTCGCTCTTACAAAAATGGCATTTATTCCTATTCAGAGTTAATCCCGCTTTCGTTATCCTATGCAAGACTCCTTGTAAAACCTCAATATGCTTCTCGAAGCTTCCAGTTCAGATAATGACATCGTCCAGTAAACGAAACAGTATGGCTCTGAATCAACTCCCAACACTTGATGTATGAATCTTTGCCAGGTTGCTGAGCATTATGCAAACCCATAGGCATCCTTTTGAATTAAAACAGTTCACTGTTTGGCACTACAGAAGCAGTCATTTGTTTACCTTGCTCGGGGAGTAGAATTTGCCAGTAGGCGGATTTTATATCAACTGTTGTGAGGTAATGCGAATCTCGAAGCTTGTCTAAAGTAGAGCTGACCATGGAGAGTTTGAAATTTTCATAGCCCAGCCAGCCAGAGAGACAGAATGGCCTCCAATTTTCATGGAAAAATGCGTCAATTTTCCATTGAATTACAAGCGATTTGTCGCATCAATCCAACTGTTGGGCATGCTGTCGACATCGACATCGGGATTTTTCGAACACATGTTTGGCCTTCCTAATTCGCACAAAACAACCAATTTTGATTTTTTTTTCGGTCAGCACGTTTCGCATGATCATACGCAAACTTGCACACATGTTTTTCATTGTCTTTGGGGACGTCACACGGTTATGAGGATGGATATTTTCAGACCTTTGATGCAGAAGATATCCCACAAGTAAATAGTTTTTGATTTGAATGTATTGAAATTGCAAAAAACTCTTAAAGAGAAAATAAAAAATAAAAAAATCAGTAATACAGGTATGCTTGGCTGAAGACGAGGTAAATATCAACTTCACCTTCCTAGGTAGGTGAACAACATTTTTTTCTTCTAGGGCAGAACAGATTTTTGATTGAGGAAGTAGAGAAAGAGTCACCCAAAGAGTTACCTACAAGTCTCTCAGAGGGAGCAAACTTGGCTTCTTCTCTTTTGTTCCTGCAGAAAGAAGTTTCGTGAGGTGATGAAAAAGTAGAAAAAAGTGTCCAGGTGGAAAATGACATATTCAAAATTATTTCATTTCAAGTGGCATTGCTTTTTTCCAGGAATACTAATTTTTCGATCATTTCTAAAAATGTTCTTCGTTTCAAATGTCTTCAACACCTACGGAAGAGAGATCATTGATGCCATAACATAACAATTGTTGTTGAAAAGGGGAACATTCTCCATGAAAATTGAAAAAAAGAAAAATGTGATTCATTTGTAATATCTAACAGAAAACAACTATTTTCCCGGCTAAATCCATTTTCCCGGCTAAAGCCCCGCTGGACATTGAACTACATCTGATAAATATTGTGAAAAGACTCTAACTGAAAAAAAAATTTGAAAGTGAAAACTCGCATTTTCATTCTGATAGTTGATTTTTTAATTTTCTCTAGTTTTCATTGAAGGGATAATGTTATTTAAAAATACCACTCACAGACAGAAATCGTTCATTTCATTGAAGCAAGGTTCGCTTCTCTCGCATTTAATCCCCAATACATTTTGGTCGACGAAAAGTATTTTGCTTTGCCAAGCTCATCAGGGAGATTGGAAAAATTGGAAAGCAGGCTCTTCCGAAGCAATTGTACACATCAAGGATTCATAAATACCTCCCAAAAAGTTATCTTGGACTATGGAAAATAGCGACTAAAGTTTGTCTTTCAGCTGCAGATGATTCAACAACAGATTTTATGACTATCTTATTCATATTTACGAACAAAAATCAAAATCAATTGTTGAATCCGACCCTGTCTTCTACTCCCTCTTGTAACCTAGTCTAACATCCGGTTGGTTTCTTTTCAGGGGTCTTATGCACGATATTGCGTCTGGAACTAATGATGCCAAGATACGCGATAAAAGGGGGAGATGTGGTACTGAAGTGCGAGCACAGCGTCACACCGGAACAGCTCTACAAGGTGGAGTGGAGGAAAGAAGGAAGCAAGATATTCCAGTACATCAAAGGCCGGAAGCCTCCTTTCAGATATTTCCGTTTGCCCGGAGCCGAGTTGAATGTGAGTCATTTTCTAGATGTTTTTATATGTTCGATAAGTTGGCGAAAAGTAGAAAAATCTATGCTGATATTAAGCTTTCATATTGTGAAATATTGAGTAGGTAAATAAATCATCGCGTGAATTTAGGTTCGCTGGGTATCACTTCATGCCAATAAAAACAGAGAGATGAATGTTGCTTGTGGTATCTTATTATGGTAAGCCACAGCCGACTTCATCTCCCGAGCCGTGGTGAGAACATCGGCTACACCGCATGGAAAGCAATTTGACGTCCTACTCATTAATTCTTTAATGTGAATTTCTCGACTTATTCGGAAAACTAGGAAAAAAACATGAGGGCTTGAAGTTTTAGAGAATAGAACGATGATTAATGTGGTTATTTCAGTTTTTTCATAACAAACTGGAATCGCAATATATTCAAATTCTTATATGTACAGTGTGTCCCACTTTGAGCAGCCACACCCTCGTATTTTCTTGACAGTAAAATGATTTCAAAATTTGTTTTTTATTACGTATCGTACTCAGAAATATCTATCTTCAGGCTTATGAAATATTCGTATATCCATTTTCCATGGCTACCTACGACCAATTGAAAAGTGAAAAATTGGGAAAAATATATTAGGCCTTTTTTATCGCGAAAATAACTCCAGATTCTGTTTCAGAACCCCTTAAAACCCCCATATCCCAGTGCTAATTCATCAAAATATACAGGGTGTCATCTGTAACTAACAACATTTTTTATTTGTTATTCATCCGTAAAATTTGGTTGCATTCGAAATTTTTTCTCTTGTCACGAAGTGCCTAAATGTGTTCAATTGATGCTATAGGAAATAACCAAATGTTACTTTTCATGGCTTGCTATGACCGGTTGAAAATTGAAAAATTGGGAAAAACATACTAGAAGATTTTTTACTTCGGAACTAATATCAGATTCTGGTTCAAAACATGCCTAAATCCCCAGATCTCATTAAAATATACAGGGTGTCTTACATACTAGCAACATTTTTAATTTTTTTTCATCCGTAATGTTTGGTTGATTTTGAAAATTGTGTCTATAGTAACAAAGTAGGTACTTACCTAAAATGTTCAATTATTGCTATAAAAAATAACCAAATATTACTGTTTCGTGGCTTTTTATGACCAGTTGAGGAGTGAAAAAATGGGGAAAATACTTTAATGATACTTTAAGCACAAAAGTAACAGCGGTTTCTGGATTAGAACACCTTGAGAGCCCCATCTCTATACTTTATTCTAAAAATATGCAAGTTTTATTTATCCGTAGTGTTAATTTGATTCTCAAAATTTCTTGTCCAGTCAAAAAGTACCCTGGATGCTGTGGAAAATAACGAAATATTATACTTCCATGGATAGATATGACCAGTCAAAAATTGAAAAATTGGGGTAAACATCCTTCTATCACTGAGACAACAAAATCTGGTTGAAAATATACCGCAAAGCCCCCAGATTCCGTTGCCCGGGTCAGGAAATTAAACACGATATAATCCTGTAAATGGTGACATCTATTTATAAATCTTGTTGAGCGTGTTCTGAACGAGAATTTGGTGTTAGCTCGGAGATAGAACAATCTCATTATGTTTTCCCTAACGTTTCAATTTTCAACTGATCATATCTAGCCATAAAAAGGAGATATACTGAACGTTTTTGGTTACTTTACGACTGGAGAAGATTTTTTTTAAATCAACTAAACGCTACGGATGAATAAGCGTTATCAATTTTGCCAACTATAGATGACACCCTATATATTTTTTTATTCATGAATTATGTTCTAGGGATTTTAGGGTGTCTTGATTCAGAATCCGCTGTTACGTACTTGTGCTACAAAAATCATTGATGTGTTTTCCCCACTTTTTCACTTTTCGACTGGTCATAGCTAGCCATGAAAATGTAATATTTGAATATTTTCTACAGCATTAATCGAACATTCTCAAGTAATTAATGACTATGTAAAAAAAATTTGAAATCAACCAAACATTAGGGATGAATAAAAATCAATAATATGTTAGTTACAGATGACATCCTGTATATTTTAAATAATCAAGAACTGCTATTTGCAGGTTTCAGAGTATTCTGAAACAGAATTTAGTGTTATTTTTACGATCAAAAAAACCCCTACTGTGTTTTTCCCAATTTTTCACTTTTCAATTTGCTCGTAGGTAGCCATGAAAAAGTAATATTCGAATATTCCCTACAGCATTCTTTGAACATTTTTAGGTTCTTCATGACTAAGGAAATAAAAATTGAAATCAACCAAACATTACGGATGAATAACAAATAAAAAATGTTGTTAGTTACTGATGAAACCATGTATATTTTGATAAATCAGCCTGAGATTTGGGGGTTTTAGGTTGTTGTCAAACAAAATCTGGTGTTATTTTTGCCTAGAATGTTTATCCCAATTTTTCACTTTTCATTTGGTCGTAGGTAGCCATGGAAAATAGATATACGAATATTTCATAAACCTGAAGGTAGATTTTTCCGAGTACTATACGTAATGAAAAACAAATTTTTGAAATCACTTCACTATCTAGAAAATACGAGGGTGTGGCTGCTCAAAGTGGGACACACTGTATATGGGAAATCTGTCGAGTTTGGTTTTTCCATGCCCTAAAATTAACATTTCAAAATATTTGCGCATGCCCAGCGCTTTTCTACAAGATTTTAAGGTTCCCGGGGGGGGGGGGTCCTTAACGACCTTCGACGCCGACGTCAGGAAATTAGCTTGCAGGGAACTCATAAACTCTCGGTGATAGGTGAAAGTGCTCGTGAGGCAACATAACCTCAATGAACCCTCCCCTACATTCTAATCTATTTCAAGTAGGCCGTAGATGTCATTCATCTGTCTCTTGTATGCCTATACAGGGGTATCCCAACGTGTATACCATCGGTGAATGGACATATTTGGGACCGGGATGTTGAAATTATGGACGTCCCCGGTACTTGTTGTCAGGGGTACAACTAACTGTCCTCCTTATTTATGAAATTGGGAAAATTCAGAGACTTCATAAACATGGACACAAAGTATCGGTGAATATTTCAAAAAATGGTCGTACTCGAGATACCAACTGAGGTCACCACAACAAGTATTGCGTTGGAGCTCCAAATTGAATCACTCGATGAAGGAAACTTTTGTCTCTATGAATTTCCACTGAACAATCTATTGAACAAGTATAATCTCAAAATCAGAAACCGAGATTGTGTTGAATGTTCTGAAAATATCCATCTAATTGAACTAATTTCTCTGAAAACTATTCCATTAACAAGTTCATTGATACCCTTTTAAGTAACAGTCACGTTTGCATAATGGAAATGCTTTGCTCCGGGCAATCACCCGACCAATAAACTAATTCGAAATGTGAATTACAATTGAAAATCCCTGCTGGGAAAATACACCCACGGTCTTTTAGTATATTAAGGGTCAGAGAACGCCGCCTACTCAAATAGTTACCACATCTGTACTTGCGCTCGCGGTAAGTTGTTCGGCGTAATTTAGATAGAGATTTTTTGTGGGCGGAGATGCTGGTTTTAAAAATGCACAGTGTGATCTGCCTCTTGAATAGGGTGTTTTGTGGGCAGATATGCGATGTGCAGCGCATATTGAGAGCTTCATTCCCGACTTTAAAGCCTTTTCACTGACGTGACATGGAGATTTGGTGTGTGCGAAATAAGGAAGGGTTTTGTCAAGTTCCGTTATCGCCGTGAAATATAAATGAGCGAAATTACTAGAGACCCCACGGAAGTATCTAAGGAGAATGTGACTATCACAGTTACAGTTCAGGACTTTTTTCTCTTCAGTGAATTTTTTGTTGTTAAAATTGTTTTTTCAGTTAACCAGCTGCTAGCAACAGTTAACGAGGTCTTACCTTTTAACGTGCGATTCCTAGCACTTTCTCGGGCCATCAGAAAAAAATCTGTATTCAGCAGTCAATGGTTTCGAACGCGAAATTCTCAACCACTGAGCTACATGGCCCTAAACAACTCATAGATTCAATTTTGAAGGCGTGTTGCTGTCCAATAGAGAATATGTCAGTGTTTGTACTGGGTGACTCAAATGCAATCTATCAGAAAGTGATTTCTTGAGAATTAAGAGGGAATAATAAATTTTATTCATTTTATCATCGTGTATAATAGTCATTCACGTTTACTCCTTGAATCAAGTTCGAGAAAGAAAGCACTTCATATGATTCGATGAATACTTCATGAAATATTTCCATTATTTCCATCCTTGATGTATATAATTGCTTCTGAAGAGCCTGTTTCCAATACTTTCAATCTCCCTGATGAGATTGGCAAAGGGAAATAGATTTCGTCGACAAAAATTTATTGGGGATTAAATGCGAGAGAAGCGAACCTTGCTTCAATGAAATGAACGGTTTCTGTGAGTGATATTTTTAATTATATTCTCCCTATCTAATTTATTTAATGAATTTTCAATGAAAACTAGAGATAATTAAAAAATCAACTATACGAATGAAAATGCAAATTTTCACTTTCAGATTTTTTCAGTAAGAATCTTTTCACAATATCTATCAGATGTAGTTCAATGTCCAACGTGGCTTTAGCCGGAGAAGCAGTTGTTTTCTGTTAGATATTGCAAATGAATCACATTTTTCAATTTTCATGGAGAATGTCCCCCTTTTCAACATGAAATCCTCCAAGAGGTTATCTTGAACGATGGAAAATAGCGACTAAAGTTTTTCTTTCAGCCGCAGATGATTCCACAACAGATTTTATGAATATCCCATTCATATTTTCGAACAAAAATCAAAGTCAAGAAAATTTCATTGACATGAATTCTTCAATAGTTATGAACAATAAACATGAAGCCTATCAATCTGACGTTTATGTCATATTAGTTTACAAGTTATATCATTGTTGTTTCTATTTGTGGTTGCCTGTATTTTCTTCATATCCAGCTTCATATTCGAGAAAAAAAATTAAAGCCACTCTATTGCATATCATGAACACCTGCATTGGAGACCAGCTGACATTGATAGTAGGGTTTTTCCTACACATATTTCATTTCAATTTGAAAAAGTTAATTTTTGTTTTGGATTATTGGTTGTTATTTGTTCACCATCCGTAATAATTTAATAGCGATAGGCGTAGCTGCATACGATAATGAATAATGTCCCTCAAATGCAGGTAAGGTCGCTTTGACAACATTATTGTCATAGCAGTAAAATTCAGAGTTGTCAATTAGCAGCGATTCCATCATGAATAATTATACTAACACTGAAATGACTGACATGCACCTTATTTATGGATTAGCAAATGGAAATTCGGGAGAAGCACGAATAATTTACCAGGACAGATATCCTAACAGAGTAAATCCTTGCGCTAAAACATTTAGAACGCTACATGCAAGATTATGTGAAACTGGGAGTTTCAATAAAAATGCAGGTGGTGGAAGACCAGAAATGGTAACAACACCTGAACTAGAAGAAGCTATACTTGATGCGATAGAAGAAGATCCTTCAAATAGTACCAGGAAGATTGCACTGCAGCTTGAAGCCAGCCCAAAAACCGTTTGGAAAGTTCTAAAAAGAAACCTCCTATACCCATACCACATACAGCGGGTCCAAGCTCTACTGCCTCGGGATTTTCATCCAAGATTAATGTTTTGCAGGTGGTTAATGCATATGATGGAACACAATAATAATTTTTTACCAAATATTTTATTTACGAATTTTTCACGAAATGCTATTATGAACTTTCACAATAACCATTTTTGGGCCGACAAAAATCCCCACGCTATTAGAGAAAATCATTTTCAGCATCAATTTTCGCTGAACGTTTGGGTAGGAATTATTGGTGACTACCTAATTGGCCCATTTTTTTTTAACAGAAAGATTAACAGGTGAATCCTACACGGACTTTTTGCGAGATCATTTACCCCTTTTGTTAGAAGAAGTACCCATACTTGTAAGAGGCAACATGTGGTTTATGCACGACGAGGCTCCAGCTCATTTTAGTGTTCTTGCTCGTCAGCATCTCGTGAGCATCTCGACATCACCTACCCTAATAGCTGGATTGGACGTGCAGGACCTCAACATTGGCCAGCTCGCAGTCCTGATGTGAATCCTCTAGATTTCTATTCATGGAGTCATAAGGCTCTTGTTTATAAAACTCCTGTACTGATGTGAATGACTTGAGGAACCGAATAATTGACAATTGCAATGTAATAGGGACTACTCCAGGAATTTTTTAACGTGTCAGACAATCAATCGGTTGTCTATTTTATCAGAAGGTGGACATTTTGCTCATTTACTGTAATATCGCAATTGTTAATATTTTTATTTTTGGTCTTTATTTTATGTTTTTGTTTTTTCTCGAAAACGAAGCTAGATATGATGAAAATACAGAAAATCAAAAAGTTGTATTTTGAGTTGTTCAATCGAACGCAATGAAAATCTACGGAAAAAAGTCAGTGGCGTACTTTTTTTACAATATTGTTGGCTGTGGTGCCCACTGAGACGCCACTGTCCATAATAATTTCAATCTAGTTAAGTCTAAGTGAGCGCCTTATTATTTCAAATAAATGTACCAAATTTCAAACAAATCGGTTCTAGGATATTTATGATATTTCATAATTACCGTTTTATTTCTTTAATTTCAACGCCCTGTATCTCAGAAACGAAGCAACTCCGGACATATGTTCATAGGAACTTTTTTTATTAAAATGACCTAACAAATCACCCCCTGCAGCAGTAGGGGAACGTAGTTAGGAAACACCCTGTATACCTTCTAAAATCTTTTCCTCAGGTGTGGGAATTCTACAGTGCAGTATTACCGTCTCTCTATGATTTGTCATTTACGTTATATCGATTTGAATCAATATCAGTTCAAAACAATTTTTGCCGATGATGCGAGTCTCTTGGCAGGTGGCGAAATTAACTCAGAGATGATGGTAAACAGTACCGAATTGTATAACACCACTGAGACCTGTTTCATAAAAGCAAACTTTTTTGATTGCCTCTGCTGTAAATTGAAGGTCCATAGTAATTGTAGAAATCTATACAGAAAACGATAATATCTCCACAATATTTATTAAAATTTTACATGTTTTGCTAATACAGTAGTAAAGTTTTCTCAAGTGAATGTTTTTATTATACATTCACTTGAAGAAGCAACTGTGTTAGTATAATAATATTTTCAACAATATAAATTATGAACACACTCGCAGAATAAGTATTTAAATTCATCAACATAATGACAGTCTCACATGGTAAACAATGGGAACTGAAAGAAGTGACAAAAATTTCAGTCTGGAAAAATCTCAGTTGAGCGAGCTCCAATGAAGGTAATATACATCAAAAACCAAAAGCTCTACTCTGGATAAAGTCAACCAACTATATGCAGAACAAATTCCACTCAACAGATAAAGAGTATGATTATACTGACAAACACAAAAGGGGTGGTATCCGCTACATGGAAAAGACGAATGATGTTGAATATAAAAACTGAAAACATGAACTGAAACTACCTCACCGATGTCAAATTCTAAACCATAGTGTCCCTTTATGTTCGCATTTACCCTCTAGCCATCATTTATACGGCATATACGAATGCATAGTAACTTCTGGAGTTTTCTATGCTTTTATGAGTGTTTCAGTTTGGACAAATGTTATGCCGTTTCATGTCATTGTAAATTGTGGCTGTTTGTGAAATGCTCTCACATAAATTAACAAGTTCTCCGGAAAATATTCTACTTTTGATTTTAAAAATGTACTTAAATATATGAGGTTATTCACGACGATTGCTCGAATAATGAGTTTTGTATTTTAGGATAAAAACTGAATTTTGTTACTTTTGCAGAACACCTTTAGTAATTTATGTACCATAGTGTGGAGTTGTATACGTGAATATTGAGAAACGATAATTTTTCTACAATATTTCATAGAAGTGGGCGAGATTAAGAAAAATTCCACCAAGGCGTATTTGACATAGTGAATACTATAAATCAACATTTAAATACTATCAAACATTTTATAAAACTGACTAACAGATTTTTTGTTTGATAAATATCAAAATGTTCTTAATGACAAATCATTCAACTTCAACACCTTAAAAATAATGTCAAAATTGTGTTAAACAATATATAGGACAAACGTCCAGACCTCTTAAAGACCGCATCTCTGCTCACAAAAGCGACAGTAGGAGATTGCACAAAGTTTGTATTGAAATTAGGTTTTCAAAACTCAGTGATATTTGCAGGAAAATCATTATCAGAATACTTGAGTCCAGGAATGATGCTGCAAGCATGTGATCTATTTCAGTCGCAATAAACCAATAAGAAATATAAGTAATATTCATTTCATGAGTAATTGGGTCTTGGTGGCGCGTAGGTAGTGTGTCCGCTTGTTAATCCAGGGTACGCGGGTTCAACTCACCGCGACGTCACCGGCTTCCTGCATGGTATCACACGTTAAAAGGTAAGGGCTGCGTTTTCCCTAGCTGGCACAAGTCTCTCGAAGACTTCAGACTATTGCTTGGAAATAACGGAAATAATAATTTTAACAATTTTCATTCGTTTTTTCAAACACATTTCTGTCGCCACGCTAACTTTGTGAATTCAAGTCCACTGAGGTGAAGTTATTATTGATTTTCTTCACCTAATGTTTCAGAAGACTATCTGTAAATGATGTTTTCGAATTATTCTATTTCAGTTTCCTAATTTGGGCTAATTAACACTGTCTTGAAAGAGACTAATCAGCAGTGTCGTTTGAATAATTTGAACCATTTGTCTTTCATTGTCACCCGACATTCGTTCCAATTGATTATTAAGTTTGTTTTCTACAAACTCATTTTGATGATTAGGCCAAGAGCTTTAGAGTTCAGTTTAATTTCGTATGGAAATGCCATCGGCAATCTTTATGTTACAGATGAGTCAAGTTGAAAGTTTGAATACTTGTACGATCCACTCCAGTTATATAGTGATATACTTGTAGAATTTGAGACCTATCCGTGATGAATTATTGATGAATGTTTTTGGACGACAAACTCCATACTAGCGCCTCTGAGTTATGCGATTTGTGCAAATCATATCAACCGTCAGAAATATCCATCAGTTTATTGATTGAAAGATTGATTTTACAATGAAGTCTACAGTTATTTTATTTTGATTTTTATCGTGAACTGATACCGTGCAATGTGCACGGCATTTACCTCTCGCGAATCTCATATTATGATGGTAGATCATTTGACACAAACAGTCGAATATTCACTTCTGAGTCCGAACGGACAAATCGACAGTAGCGAAACACATGCTATAAGTGAAGGGAATCACAGAATACCCTTTGAAGAAGCTAAACTTCATGCCCCCGACCAGGAGTATCAAACCAGAAGAAGAAGAAGAATAAGAAGAAGAAAAAGAAGAAGAAGAAGAAGCTATGAAATGCGAATATAGTAGATATCTATAATACAAGCACAAGGAGAATTTCTGTAGGAATGAAGAGACTACAAACCTCAACTGGATCTGGAATCTCATTCTCAGAAATGCTAGGAAAAGAATAATGGAAAACATTTTGATGACAGTACAAAACATTATATGGAATGATAATACACACTGATACATAAGGTACAGATCAAGAATCTGTAAGTAAAGTGCAAGACTACCTGAGGCAGCATGAATACAACTTGCGAAATAGAAAACCCTGAATCATCAGCACTATATCACACTTGCGCTAACGAAATGTTAGGAAACAATCCCAAAAAACGACGGTCTTCAAACTCGAATAGAAACAGTGATAGTAAAAATTCCAGTCGCTAAAGCCATAACCATTTTATGTTATGTCGATTGTTTTTGTCTTGTATAAATACTTGACAAGTATTGCACTGATGATGGCCTATACCGAAAGCGCTTTGCGATTGAATTACACTAACTGCACGAAATATAACGCTTTCATTCAATTAACCAAGATTATCACAGTAAATGACTGAAAACGTATGATATCGAGTATCGAGTCCGAGTTGCGTCTTCAGACATTTTGCGAATAGCGTTTGATCTAGGAACAACCTCAAAAATGTCAACGAATCTGACCGAAGAAGTCACAGTAATATGTCTAATTTCTGGAAAGTATTTTAATAATAGTCCTGGATATTAAAAAACTACCCGAATCCATTAGAACAGAGTAAGGTAGATTTCTGGATAGTTCTGGATATTATAAACTACCTGAATCCATTAGAACAGAGTGAGGAACATTGGTAAATTTATCGATCTGGTTCTTACCCCTTTCTCTCCCCCTCTCCCCTATCTGTTCTCTTCACTCTCGTCTCTCCGTCTTCTCTCTCCTCACTCTTACTCTTTTCTCTCTCTTTTTATCTCCAAATTATCTTCATCCCCTCTGTTCTACTTCTCCTCTCTCCTCTCTCCTCTCTCCTCTCTCCTCTCTCCTCTCTCCTCTCTCCTCTCTCCTCTCTCCTCTCTCTCCTCTCCTCCTCCTCTCCCTCTCTCCTCTCTCCTCTCTCCTCTCTCCTCTCTCTCCTCTCTCCTCTCTCCTCTCTCCTCTCTCCTCTCTCCTCTCTCCTCTCTCCTCTCTCCTCTCTCCTCTCTCCTCTCTCCTCTCTCCTCTCTCCTCTCTCCTCTCTCCTCTCTCCTCTCTCCTCTCTCCTCTCTTCTCTCTCTTCTCTCTCTTCTCTCTCTTCACTCTCTTCTCTCTCTTCACTCTCTTCTCTCTCTTCTCTCTCTTCTCTCTCTTCTCTCTCTTCTCTCTCTTCTCTCTCTTCTCTCTCTTCTCTCTCTTCTCTCTCTTCTCTCTCTTCTCTCTCTTCTCTCTCTTCTCTCTCTTCTCTCTCTTCTCTCTCTTCTCTCTCTTCTCTCTCTTCTCTCTCTTCTCTCTCTTCTCTCTCTTCTCTCTCTTCTCTCTCTTCTCTCTCTTCTCTCTCTTCTCTCTCTTCTCTCTCTTCTCTCTCTTCTCTCTCTTCTCTCTCTTCTCTCTCTTCTCTCTCTTCTCTCTCTTCTCTCTCTTCTCTCTCTTCTCTCTCTTCTCTCTCTTCTCTCTCTATTTTTTTTATATCTCTTTTCTCTCTCTGGAAAGAATCTATCTAATCGTACAACCTTCCTATAGTATACACCGTCAACTCTATTCAAGGGTGAATAATATGCATCCTATGAAATTGTCAACAAATTTGTTTATTATTATTGGTAGTCCACAGCACACCTTGACTCAGAGTGAACACTGTTGCCTAATGACTTTTGTTGTCTTCATGTACCTAGTCTGTTTGATACGAGACACGTATAGTCTCCACCACTTTCTACTATCTTTCATATCATCATCATTATTTATCCGATTGAATCCATTCTGCGTCATCTCGTTTCGACAGAAGATATCTAGATTATCCACCATAACACGAAAACCATCCCACCGTAAACGTTGAAAATATTACACTCGAACTAGCCAAATTCCCGGCAACATCATTCCTGCGTTCGGAACTGTCTGGAATAGTTTGCATAACTATGCATATTAGAGGGTAGCTGTCTGGCCCTTCCCATTAATATCAACAAGAAGTTGATTCTCATCTAAATCAAAGTTTGTTATTCAGCTTCCATCTACCTCACGGGTAAGTTTCAGGTATACAGGTCGTTTCCGCACAAGGGAGCGCTAATGGAATTGTCTCTCTGTTGTTTCAATAAGCAAGAGAATGCGCGTCTTCACAACAAAGGGTATTTATTAACTTGGTGTTACCAAGTCGAAACAAAAAATCGTGATGACAAGATTCTGCGTTAGTCCAGTAACCACAGATAAATTCAAGCCAAAACTGAAGGATGAATAATAGAGCACTGTCAGTGACGTAATATGACAGTTGCGGCATAATTGTCATAGGGGGACAAATAAACAAACCAGACTGAACAAAAACAAATCCATTGAACCCATTTTCCATAAGGCTATGTGAGTCTTCCTGATTTATTTTAAGCGAAAAGTGATTTCCTAGGAAAAATTCTTTGCATCTTTATGATATTGAATTCAAATCAAAGTCAAATGCTTAGTTTGTCTATTCTAGCACTATGAAACTTGGCACATAACTTCTTTACATCATGTATCGTAAGGAAAAAAAATTTGCAAAAATTGTGAAGATCATGAAGATCGTTTCATCGGCTTTGACGTGTAGAGCCTTTATACCAATGTCCCCATAGGAGAATGCCTCACCATCAACTACTGCAGTGCTGCCTTCATAACTCGTACTTCCAAGAAAAGGACCGTTTCTTCTCCCAAGTTGATGGACTGCCGATGGGATCTTCTCTTTCTCCAGTAATCGCCAACATATATATATATCGAGTGGTTCAAGGAATTGGCTATAAGAGAGGCAGAATACAAACCAAAACTATGGCTGAGATACGTGGACGACACATTCATCATATGGAACCACGGAGATGAACACCTTGAGAATTTCTTCTCAAGAATAAATAACTTCAGGAAACTAACAATACCTTGCCTTTTCTCGATGTGAAAGCTGGATGAAAAGACACTGGAAGAAGATACACACTGGACAGTACCTCAACTACGGCTCCAATCACCCGAATTCCACGAAGAGGGGCATTGTAAGAACGTTGATGGGGAAAGAGTGTATTTGCAACAACCAGGAACCTTTGGATGCGGAAATAAACCACATCAAAAAGACCTACGCCAAAACGGATACTCCGAGAAACTCATAGGGGAAGTTCAGAAACAATTCAAAAGGACCAAGACGGTCAAAGAACGACCACAAAACCCCGTTCTTGTCCTTCCGTACATCACGGGTATCTCCGAGAAGATCAAAATGATCGGAAACAGATACAACATCAAGAGTTGCTTTCAATCCGGCAGTACTTTACGAAGCTTCCTCACCAAGACGAAACCAGAGAACAAAACAGAATCCAGCAAAAACTGTATGTGAATGTGGACATTTCTATATCGGAGACCCAGTGGCCATTATTTGTAATAATAGCTGAACATAAAAAGTGGACTCAACGGTGGAAACATCTAAATCGGGAATTGCCGACCACGCATGGTCAGAGCACCATCGAATTATTTGGGACGAGGCTAATGTTTTTCATAGAGAAGAACACTGGTTCAAGCGCAAATTTATTGAAACCTCCTATATCGAAGTCAATGGTGCCTTCAGTCAACCAAGCGTGGAAATTAAAAACGTATGGAGATCGCTAATGGACCGTTTTGGAGGAAGAATAGCGCGAAAGCACGCGCGCCACAAGACCGCACGTAATTACAACGTAATTACCGTAATCAACGGCAGACCTATTGAATATCGTGTAGATTCTAAATTTGTCAGTATTCACCTGAATACGATTGCAGATTCAAGCAATTTAAACGTAGTGAAAAAATTGAAAAAAGTAGAAATCTATGGAAATCCGAAGTACAAGTAATCAATCCAAGTCTCACTTATACATGTCAAAGAAAAAACTGGGTTTTACCTCAGTTTTCAACTCACCCATAATACCGGCATTTTCTTCAGTAAGTGTTGAAAATAATCGCGTAGTTTTAAGCTTGAAGTTTATGCATTGGTTCCTTCCGGTACACATATGATGTTTTTGAGGGACTTCATTATTATTGCTTTTATTGTTATTATTAATTGGATCATTACCCTCCTTGAGGGACATATTGCATGCATAAGTCTGATATAATTCAATTTATGTCATGATATCAACCAGGAAAGTAGTTCTCTAACAAATATTTCCCTTTTATCCTACCTTGTGAGGTAGAGAAAATGATATGAGTATGCTGTTCAAATTTGTATGTAACAAATATTATTTCAGTGGAAAATAAATATTATTCTATACTACCAACAGAGTAACAATTCCTTTTAAAATTTTCATCAGTGGAATTTGTCGAGGCAATTTTCTCATTATTTTCCTCTTCCTCCCATTACCAACTTGAAAGCAATTTGGACTGTTAACACAAGAGCGTGATTAATTGTTTTCGGAGTAGTATTTAATTTGTTTTATTAGGGTCATTTTTTGTTTCATCTCCCACAATGCGCAATATGGAAAAGGTCTTCAATTATAGTAAGCGCATACAATAATTTGTTGATTGAAAAAGGAGCAAAGCATTGATGATATTATTCGTCGCCAAGATTTAATAAAAAAAAATCGCCAATGAAGCGATATATGCAGGAGTATTGGAGGACAAAACATTATCTGATTGGACACATGTTTTTGAATAATAGCATGGCAAAATATTTGGTGGATGTGTATACAACCAAATTATTATTATTTTTTTTAATGGCGAAATTGTGTATTTTTTGTTTTCGAATAATTTGATACTGCATATGCTATTAGGTATCGAACAGACTTTTGTTGAAATTACGAGACAACGAAAGATCTTTTAGAATAAAGCATCTCATAAAATTGAAATAATCAGTGAGGGCCTGCGCTATTAAAAATTCGATGCAATTTTACAAACTGTGAATGAACTTATTGACGTTTTGCATAATATTCACTATAATTTTTCACAAAATACAGTTTCGTTAAAAATTGCACATCCAGAACCGAAATGTATAGAACATATTGTATAAGATTGAAAGATTGAAAGATCCAAATATTTCTAGCATGTGGAAAATATGAGGCAAGAATCTGCCAGAAACAACTACTTCCCTGGCTAATACCACGGTCCACGACGGACATCTGAAGAATATTTGTGCAAGGTTCTTTTTTTTAAATAAAATTTTTTTTGGCTTCCACCCCTCAGTTTTTGGTAATTTTTTTTTAACAATACGTGATGTCAAGAAGTCATGTCTGGAGTTTCAAAGTGCTTCGATTCATTCTTCACTTGTTGCTTGTCTGTGGTTACTGTACTAGGTATACAGGGTGTAACATAAGAACGTTAAAATATTCAAGTCACGTATTCCTGAGACAATTTTGAGAAAAAAAGTCTACATAAACTTGTGTCCGGAAATGCTTCGTTTCGGACACACAGGGAGTTGAAATTGAATTTTTGTTTTCGCTTTTTGAAAATAACTTTTGCGAGAAATAAGTTATTTGCACGAAATTTGGTACCTGGGGTTTTTTGGCGTGGGAAATCATAATTTCGTATAAATTTTTATGTAACATGTAGAGGGCGCTGCGTACGCTGTCATTATCCATTTCAAATTGCCCTAACATTTTTGACAGTAAACTTTTGGAACTTTTCATGAAAAAACCTCATTCCCACACCTTTTCCAAGTAAAAAAGGTACACTTCCTCAACAACGCTGGAGGTGATCGTTTTCGAGATATTAATAATTTTCTATATTGATGCATGTTACTTAGGTCCTAGGGCGCTAAGTGAAGTTGCTGAGAACATTACAAAAACTAAGTATGTGGTGGATCTTGTCAAAATAAACCATTTTTTTTCCTATAAAATGTTTATCGAAAAATGATTCGTTTTCGAGATACAGATTGTTGAAATTTTCTCAGCAACTTCACTTGGCGCCCTAGGGGCTAAGTAACATGCATCGATATAGAAAATTGAAAATATCTCGAAAAAGATCATCTCTAGCGTTGTTGTACCTTTTTTACTTGGAAAAATTGTGGGAATAAGATTTTTTCATGAAAAGTACCAAAAGTTTACTGTCAAATATGTTAGGGCAATTTGAAATAAATAATGAGAGCGTACGCAGCGCCCTCTAGATGTTACATGAGGAATAATACGAAATTATGATTTTCCACGTCAAAAAAAACCCGGGTACAAAATTTCGTGCAAATAACTTATTTTTTGCAAAAGTTATTTTTAAAAAGCGTAGAAAAAAATTCAATTTCAACACCCTGTATTTCCGAAACGAAGCATTTCCGGACACAAGTTTGATTGGACTTTTTTCTTAAAATTGTCTCAGGAATACGTCACTTGAATATTTTAACGTACTTATGATACTTACTTATAGAAAAGCTGATAGTTTTATATTTTTTCATACTATCGAAAACCATTCGCGAGAATAAACTCCGGCTAATTTTCATTTTTCTTGGAAATAATTAACTATTCATATAACTATTGTATTCCTCCTTCACTCCTTCGCAACAAACATGAGGTCGCCTCTCAACTAGAAAAGCCTTCCTATTTCCGTCAGAAAGGGAAACAGTGAAATTCAATTTGTACAAGTGTTTTGTGGCTAGCCATTCACTCAAGCGAGATGATGCTCGAACACCTATTTTCCATGGACTGGTAGGACGTTCAAGAGCAATTTCAAAGACTCATCATATTCCACAATCTTTCGAGAATAAATGTCAAGATGCTAGGAACAATAATGGAATAGATGATTTGTAATTCGCTTGGAGGGTTTATCAGTTTCAGTAAAGAAAAATGCAGTTAATGGATCGCGGAAAGAAAGCCCTGTGTAGATTTAAACAGTGTAAAAAAAAGTGTATGTAATGTATAGAATTGTCGAAGATTAGTACGAAAGCGCAGGAGGGCCACAAGCAGTTTTTTTCATCACTTCAAGTTTAATGTCGAAATTTCGAATTTAATGTCGAAATTTCGACTTTTTTCTCGAAATTTCATCTTTCTTCTTGAAATTTCGAGTTAAATAATGAACGATTTTTTAACAGCATACAAAAAGTTGGTTTGCCGAATTTTCGTTCTCCATTTCCATTTTCCTTTTTTTTCCTTCAGATTTCTGAAACAAAAACAATGATGATTAAATAAAGCTGTGTATACTGGAAAGTTACTTCTTTTCTTTTTTTATTGTTAACTACAGTACCTGAAAAACAGTACGTGGTAGAAACGAAGGACTTCTCGATACGTGATGTGAACTGTTTTATTCGGAATATATTTTTTTTTATTTCATTATTATATTGTATCCTGAAAAATAATTAAATATATTACATGCGCAATTGGACGTACTTGGCAAAAAATCATAATTTCATGAGATGAAAATAGATCATTAATATTCCAGCATTTCACAAATTTCCTATAAGGAGTTTTCTCGACAACATTGAACAGAAAATAACCTAATTCCACATGTTAAATATTTAATCATTTTTCATGATTCAGGTATGAATTCAGTTATGCTCCATGTGCCTCACTATTGATCAGCTTCCGTTGATATAGTTTCTGGCATTTGAATACCATTATGATGGATGCAAATTCCATTTTCGTGTATTCCTCACAAATACTTCTAAAATTGTCTGACAGTTTATTCGTCGAATAAAAAGAACGGAGCCGAAACAGAAATATGGGGAATTCCTGAGAGCATTCGAAATCGTTTGTTGTTTCCAGACTGCAAGAGATATGGAAGCATTCTGCTATAAATTTGGATGCGGTTAGCGGTTCATTCCCAGCCAAACTATTGATTCTATGTTGGAAATCTGATACAAATTGCCCCATAAATTTCGATACCAAAACCACCTACATAGTAGGAGTGTGGGGTCTGGCAAATTGATAATGGTTTTTCATAGAGTACCTTATTTATTATGATCAGATTTCTGTTAACATGACACTTGAATTATTAGAGATCCTGATAGTATTATCAGGGGTAATATAATAAGTGGTATGATTATTACAGATAATTTTTTGGAATATTAATGAATTGCAATCCCAAAGCTGAAAATACAACGAGTCCGCAGGACGAGTTGTATTTTCTTGCATTGGGATTGCCAATGAATTGATATTCTAAAGAATTATAGGTTTTTAATCATACCACGAATTATATTTAGGACGACAATATATCGATTTGAAATAAAGAAAAATCGTGTCACCTGGTTATTGATGCTTTACTTCTAGTCGTATTCAACGGAATACTCTTTTCCACGGCCTCATCTATGAGACCAATGGACATTTGTCTCCAACGATCACTCATATTGATAAATAAAGTCTAAACACATAAATTTGACGTTTATAATTTTAATCATTATTTTCACTTGACAGATAGTAAAACAAAAACTAAGCAGGTTTATCACCGTGAAAATACAGCGACAAGCTATATTTTCACTGTAGTTCCAATTCTATTGGCTGAATTTCGAAATTTGAAATCCACTGATTGGTTTGTTAAGCAAGAAAATGAATTGTCAACGAAAAAAATCTGGTGGTGGTATACTTAGACATATTGGCTAACTTTGGACGTCCTGGACATAGAAATCATCATATACAGTGTGTCCATAAAAACATTCCCCCTAGTTCCCCCTAGAGAAATTAAACCAACAAAACAGCAAGGTGTTAAAAATTCAATTACCTATAAATATAAATTGTTATTTTTCAGAATGTTCAAAATATTCCAAACAATTGGCCGTAGTGGCGAGTAAATAAAGTGTTCGATTCCTTATCCAAGGTACGCTGGTTCGATTTCCAGCACGGTTACCGATGACAAAAGTTAAAAGGTGAGGGCTATGTCTTTATCAACTCGCACAAGTGTCGACTTCTGAGGGTAACTCGTGAGGGTGCAGGTAATTTACGGAAATAATAATTTTCATTTTTTGTTTACAACTGAAAGAGGAGAAGTCCAACTAACTATGTGTGGTCTCTCATGAATTAGAAAAAAAAAAACAGAAAATTAGACTTGCCGGAAATGAAGGCAAATAAACTTATCATAGGAGGAGCTTTATAAGTTCGAATTTAGAGGTTAGGGAACTTCGACGTTTAGCGTTTGAAAATAAGTTCCATTTAGGCAGAATGTTCCAGCTATATATAGCTCTGTTGTATTAATGCTTTAAAAAACACGCTTGTTCTACAGACATATCATTCATAAATGTACTTTATAGGGTCTGACATAGATTGCATTTGGCTTAAAGTTTTTAACAGCTGAGATTTTTTTTTCTACATTCATGCAAAAAGCAAAACTTTATTGAACTATATTTAGTGGAAAAAGAAGTTCTTTTTGGCACTAGTGCAATAAAGTTTTTATTGCACTCATCTGTCATTCTACTTCAACGTGCTGTCATCATAAAAAACATAAACATTTAAATCCACTACATATTTAGCAGATATTCTGTGAGATTGGCAATACGTTTTAAACAGTTACATATTTTATATTATTTTGTATTAATGTTAGCAGCCAGAGTTAAAAAACAATGGCTTCCCGAGAATAACTCCATAATCAAAACTGTCTATGACCACACCTCGTGATAACATACATGATTATAGAAAAATTAATTCTAATAATTACAAAATTAAAAGTTTTACAATGAGTATTATTAATAGAAAAATAAATGATAGTGATCGCTTTCAATGCAAATCGATAGTAATAATTGATTATTTAAGTTGCGCTTTTTATTTTCCTACACCTAGTGATGCACCTCAAGAAATAATTTTTTGCTTTTTGCATGAACGTAGAAAAAATGTTGTATGCAACTCGTGCAAAAATTGTTTATTGCGTCGAACAATTCCACGTCGAATGCAATAAACACTTACTTTTTGCACTTGTTGCATAAATAACTATTTTGCAATTATTTAAAACTCAGTATTGTATAGATAATTAACGAGGCTGTGAAAGAGTTGACTGATTGTTATATACAGGCTCAAACGACACTTATGAATGTGAATAATTTGTTTCTGTAAAAGAGATCTCAGTAAACCTATTAAAAAGAAATTTAACGATGTATTAGATGCCTCAATAAAGCAGACTCAGATTTGGATGCTGAGAAAGTTTTATCAGCAATTTTGTTCCACCGAATCTCTTTATGAGCGATTTAGTGCCAAACAAAGCTTCAATATAGCCTATTAGCTCCATAAGTTGCCAGAATAAATCGTTTATAGAGCTTCAGGCGCAATAAGAGCTCTTCGTGCGTTACTTGGGATGACACTATGGCAGATGAGCTTGCCAGTACCGGTTCCGCTGCGCCGTTCTGTGGACCGGAGCCAGTACTAGGCATTGCAAGAAGTCAAATCTCTTCTGCCATAGATGAATGGGTGGAAACAAATCTTGGAGGAATACCGCCGGCTGCAGGCAGTCAAAAGACTTTGTGGCCGGCTCTAGCAAGTCAAGGATGACGTGGCTTTTAGGCAGAGATCGCCAGACACTACGCCTCCTTGTAGGAATACTAACAGGCCATAACAAACTAGGTAGACACCTGGGTATAAAAGACAGTCCCACTTGCCATATGTGCGAAGAAGACGAAGAAACTTGGCGAGTGTGAGGCGTACGGGAGGCTAAGATTCGAAATCTTTGGAGTCGAAAAACTCCAACAAGAGAAACTTATCGAACTAGAGTGGACGGACATACTGACCTTCACTAGAAGGTCACAAATTTTCGGAAAGGAAGACTAGAAGAGGCAATGTAGTTATGTGGAGAGTGGGGGATGGCAAAAAGGGACCATTGGTGCCTACGGTGCCATTGCTGCGGCAGTGGCTCCCCAGGATTACTACTACTACTACTGGGATGACACTATTATGCTTGGACTTTTTGACTTCTAAACTATAATTTCTATTATTTGTGGCTGCCTATTTGTACAATATTTCATTTCTCCATAATGCGCCGTCCTAGGCTGTGAGTATTAATTTTTCCTCGTACCTTATCACTTTCGTAGCATCACACTCCTCAACGTACCTCAGTATAATAAATTCCTTCCTGGAAGTTTACCTTCAGTGTTCGACCTTCGACGTGTGTCTCCGTGATCAGACGAGATGTGATAACGGTGTTCCGTTTCTGATTAAGCCGATTTCGAGCGTTAAATTCGGCAGGGACGGGATCCCGACTTAATGAACGAGTGAGATTTTGTGTTTATCAGTGTTCAGGCAATCTTGTAATTGCTTCATCCTGGGATCCGCTTTATGTTCCCCATGTTTTTGTTGCGTCATAGAGCGAGTGTTACATCAAATCGATGGTTTAAAACTCCTAATCGTCGCAGTGTTCAGGGTGTAGCGCACCTCATTTTTTGTAAAGAAATAAATAAAAACTAACATTTTTCCAAAAAAATTAGAGGGGAAACCGCTGGGATATCTTGGTGTACATTCCTTGGGTATTAGTTGGGTATTAGTCTAGAAATTTGAGGCATTACTTGAAAATAAGGGGGTATTACAGATAGGTATTACTGGTGTATTGCCTCGGGTATCAGAGGAATTAGTTTAAAATGATTAGGTATTAGTCGAAAAAAGAAGGTATTACTCATTACATGGGTATTACAGAAATTATTCGGAAGTTACAGAACATTAATATTCTCTCATATTAAAAAACTGTTGCTCATAATGAGTATTTTATAACGCTCATATCGAGCACCTCGACTATTTTATTGGAAGATAATGTTCGTGTATTTCCATAAAAATTATTTGTTGTGCGAGAATGATTTCAAAATGAGAAAATATGTGAAGAAAATTAAAAGTTTGTTTGAAGGTGGTTGACAATGTTTCACTTTTAGTGAGGTTATTCTGGACTTCCATTGTCTATACAGGCAAAGAAAATAAGGAAATTTAATTTTCTGCAACTTTTATTCACGACGTTTCAACTGTTGCGACATTCTCAAGGATACTATATACAGTGTGACCCATTTAAGATGGAAGCACCCTTCTAAAACTTACATTTTTCAACCGATTGGAATGATTTTTTTTTTCGTTAGGTAGACATTTAGAAAGTCCACCAGGACACCAATTTTCATGAATAAATCTCCATTTCCAGGGTCAACTTATCTTATTTTTCAAGGTAAAAAATCTAAAAAACTACTAGCGATTTTTTTATAAAGATCTGACTACACCACTGGATTCGCGATATTTTCAAATGGTTCATACGTAAATACGTTGAAATGCGTCAATCAATAAAAAAGTTATAAGGGAATGAAATTTGAAAAATATGCCATTTAATCAACCCACCAATTCAATTTCAGAACTTTTATCAAAACTTTGACTACACAACCGGATTAAGGGAGTCTCGAAATACCACTGACTTAATTTCATTGAAATTTGTTGATGAATAAAAATCATGAGATAAAATGATATTTTCGTGAAATTCCATTTACTTATTTCTGAAATTTTATTATCTTCTGATTTTTTCGATAAAAGTTCTGAAATTGAATTGGTGGGTTGATTAAACGGCATATTTTTCAAATTTCATTCCCTTATAACTTTTTTATTGCTTGACGCATTTCAACATAATTTACATATGAACCATTTGAAAATGTCGCGAATCCAGTAGTGTAGTCAAATTTTTTATAACAAAATCGCTAGTAGTTTTTTCAGATTTTTTACCTTGAAAAATAAGATAAGTTGGCTCTGGAAAAAGAGATTTATTTATGAAATTTGGTGTCCTGGTGGACTTTTTGAATATATATCTGACGAAAAAAAATCATTCCAATCCGTTGAAAAATGTAAGTTTTAGAAGGATGATTCCATCTCAAATGGGTCACACTGTATATATGGCCGATCTTCATTTGTGTATTAGCCTGGGGGTAATTTTTCTGTGTCCAGGTACGTATGTTAATTACCGCGCCAGACCCCCTCTGGTACAGCATTGTTAATTCTTATCGTAATTTCAATTGACCAATAACACTAATTAAGGGTTTCCACACATTACAAATTTCTGTGCTGGCTTAACATAATAATTCATAATATATGCACTCTCTTTAAACTTCTATACCGGCTCTCCTCTTTGTCGATGACTTCGGCTTTCGTTCGTTTGATGTATTGGGTCGTCCAAACATGATCCGGTATTCCTGATTTCGTTGTTTCTCCTCGTTGAGTATTTTTTTTTATGGGCACGCGGTAGATGCAGTTTTTGGAGTCAATGTCAGCGTTACATGGTTTCGTCTTTGTGAGGAGGCTGCGAATGGTGTGACCTGACTCAAAACATGTCCGTATTTTGTGTTTCGATCCGATTCGCCTTATTCTTTCCGATAGACCTCTAACATAAGAAAGGTACCGGGTGGCTTGTGTCGGCTCGTCAGGTTTCTTGTGTTTGTCTTCCTTGCGGGCCAGAACCTCTTCTATGTGTTTCTTTGGGTACTCATTTTGTCTCAGATCTTTCTTGATATTGTCTAAATTGGTGGTAAGACATTCACCGGTGTTGCACAGGCTGTATGCGCGATCCACCAGCGATCGAATAATACCTCTTTTTGTGACACCATTATTGTTCGATTCAAAGTTCGATTCAAAGGTATTGTCCTGTGTGAGTGGGCTTTCTGTACACTGATGTTTGGTACCTTTCATTGTTCTTTTGAACTTTCACGTCTAGAAAAGGTATACCGTCTTGGGTCTCCTTTTCCATTGTGAATTTTATGGACTTTGTGATGTTGTTCAGTTCCTCGTCTCCGTGGTTCCATATGACAAACGTGTCGTCAACATATCTCAACCACATCTGAGGTTTCTTCTGGACTGTCTGTAGCGAAAGTTTCAAACCATTACATATAGATGTTTGCCACTACGGGCGATAACGAGTAGACCAACCAATATAAATTTTTTGTGGAAATTAATTCTAATAGTAAGCGACTTGCGCCATGACTTCGGGGATACTTTATAAATAACTAACATCCAAATTGTAACTCAAATTTTTTTTTGTGCAATTGTTTAAACAATGATTATTAAAAAAAGGGTCCTTTTTTTGGTTTTTTGTAAATATCTCAAAAGGTACTGAACGAATAGCTTCACTCATAAAAGACCGTTTGTAGAGAATGAAAAAAACTACAAAATGGTTTTTGGAAAATCCCGATATGACCATTTTTCGCCGAGAAAAGCCGAAAAAACTCACGAAAAATGACCTTTTTTCAAAAATTCGTATCTCCCTCAATTTTCAATATTACCAAATAATTTTTCGGGAAATGGTAGCTAATATCATGTACGTTGAGCTCCCGAAAGGTGGAAATTGTCGCTTCAATAGTTTTCCTACAATCGGGTTTTAAAAAAATTACAGCCATATTTTGCATGATGCGTCATATTACGGGAAATGGTCCGATTTGAATTTTTAAAGCGGCATTTTGAAGTTGAGGTTAAAAAATACAATTTGTCTATCTCACATTTTCCCATGTTAAAAATGCTTCTGAACACAGCGCTTCGAGTGAAAATTCGTCGCCGAGTCGTGCTAAGGTAGTAGTAGAGGGGGCGCCGAGAAGCGACGTCTTCGCTGTATAGAAAAAAGCGCCTTGTGCGCGCAACCGGTCTCTCACTTCTCCTCCGCTTCTCGGCGCCCCCTCCTCTACTACCTTAGCACGACTCGGCGACGAATTTTCACTCGAAGCGCTGTGTTCAGAAGCATTTTTAACAATGTTCTCCAAACTTATGGGAAAATGTGAGATAAACAAATTGTAGTTTTTAACCTCAACTTCAAAATGCCGCCTTAAAAATTCAAATCGGACCATTTCCCGTAATATGACGCATCATGCAAAATATGGCTGTAATTTTTTTAAAACCCGATTGAAGGAAAACTATTGAAGCGGCAATTTCCACCTTCCGGGAGCTCAACGTACATGATATTAGCTACCATTTCCCGAAAAATTATTTCTTAATATTGAAAATTGAGGGAGATACGAATTTTTGAAAAAAGACCTTTTTTCAAGAGTTTTTCCGGCTTTCCTCGGCGAAAAATGGTCGTATCGGGATTTTCCAAAAATCATTTTGTAGGTTTTTTCATTCTCTACAAACGGTTTTTCATGAGTAAAGCCATTTCTCCAGTACCTTTTGAGATATTTACAAAAAACCAAAAAAAGGACCCTTTTTTTTAATAATCATTGTTTAAACAATTGCACAAAAAAATTTTGAGTTGCAATTTGGATTTTAGTTATTTTTAAAGTATCCCCGAAGTCATGGCGCAAGTCGCTTACTATTAGAATTGATTTGCAAAACAGGCTTTATTTTTGTTATATTGTTTGGACTAGAGGAACCCATCGGAAGTCCGTCCTCCTGGGAGAAGAAGCGGTCTTTTTGTTGGAAGTAGTAGTTCCGCAGGCAGCATCCTAGTAGGTACATAATGCCCAGTACCGGTAGATTTGTCCTGTTCTCCAACTCTGTGTCCTCTTGTATCTTTTTCCGATTAATTTGTAAGGCCTCTCCTAGGGGAACGTTGGTGTAGATACTTTCCACGTCGAAACTGACGAATTGGTCTTCTGGTGCGATTCTGACCCCGTCCAGGATCTCTACGAAGTGCCTGGAGTTCTTGACAAACGTTGGGGTATTTCCTTGCAGCGGTTGGATAATCGGCAGCTGAGTCTCTAGTGCTGGTTATCGTCCTGAATAAAAATTACACATAACTGAATTTCCTTCTTTTCTTTGTCCGTATAGACAATGGAAGTCCACTATAATCTCACTAAGAAAATCAAAGTTTCCGAATTAAATTCTCCGAATAAAGCAAACAACTTTACCCAACACGTTAGTTTCTCGGTTCAAAAAAAATGCTCTTTCGTCACATCAGCATAAAAGGTTATTCGTAGAGTAAAAGCAGACCTCATACACCTTTGAAACTCAATCGAGAATGGAGTATGTAACCGAGACAGAGCATGTGAACTTTATTAGTGAAGGAGTTTGACTCTCAATGCTGTAAGGACTAGAATATCTGATTTTTCCGAATATCGTTAAGAGAATCTTCTTACTTCTTGTCAGAAATCCAGATAGAGAGGTATATTACTTCCAGAAAATGTTTCTCGAGAAGACTTTGTCAACAATTCTCTGGTTAAAATGAAACCGAAAAATATAATCATCCACCTTCAACGAGTTCTACGCCATGTATATTCCGACTGGGGCAATTCTTAATGAGACCCAATACCTATTTGGATGGTTTGTTTGAATTTTTATGCTAAATTTATCACTGACAAATTATGAGTTTCAGTACATTGTTTGATGTAAATCAGATTATTCCTGTAGGATGGGGTAACTAATTATAGGATGTCAAACTCTTGTTAGTATTTGGAATGCTCCAATGGAACTTACAGGCAAATTTCCATTAGAATAATCCAATCACTATATCAGTTTTGCGAGTGCCTATAATTGATTTGCAACTGAATGTAGTCGTTTCCACTCGAATTAATCTCTATATGCCGTTACGACTAGTTTAGATGTAATCAGTAAAAGTTCTGGAAGGGTGGATTAGCTACATATTAATTTTTTCGTCCTTAGAAAAAACATCTGAGACTGGTAAAAAGTTTGACATTTTATCTCTGTTTGACAGGTAATAAAATATAACTTTTTATGAAATAACTTTTTTCCTCGAGTACCGGGAAAAAAGTGAGAACTCAAAACCAAACATTGATTAAAGTTTTCTACTCATTGTATTTGAATCAAATTGTTGATTTCAGCAATTTTATTTCAAAAAAGTATATTATGTAACAAGTTTTATAAACATCCTTTTAGTAACGAGTATTTTACTCACGTGTGCACCGTAGAAGACAAGTCAAGACCTACTCTGTCAGTTGTTTCCAACCAGAGCTGTGCCGCGCACTGAAAAAAAATGCTTCGAGCACTAAGCACTAAGCACTATTGAAAAGTGCTCCGAAATCTCGAGCAGGGAGCACTAAGCACTTCTCAGAAACTCAAGTGAGTGGAACTTAAGAGGCCACGAGTGCGATCACGTCAATTAATAACTCAAAAACGGTTCGTCTTGACGTTATTTTCAAGTTCATAATTTGGCAACCGCACTTTTCCGCAGCACGAAAATCGCGATTTTGAATGTCTTTCATCACGGCATCACATTTTTTCAACGATATCAGCTAAACTATAACTGACCCAACTTGGCAACCACGTATTTCCGCGAAGTGGGAATAGCGTTTTTACTCTCGACCATAGCAACGGTTACCATGGCAACATTTTTATCATAACCGATTTCAGCTAATCTTAAGCAGATAACTTGGCAATCGCGCATTTCCGCAAGATCGAAATTGCGTTTTTGTTTACTCGTTACCATAGCAACGGTTGCCATGGTTTTTGCATAACCGATTTCAGCTAAACGAAAGTTGACCCCGACATTTTTCCATATACCTACAAAATTTCAGATAGTGATTTTTAAAATCCTTCGTTAGCTTGAAAATGGACGCGTTTTATCCTCATACCATTAATCTATAAAAATCACTCACCATATTTGGTTCCTGTTGCTGCTGTGTGAGAAGCTGTTCCCTGACCATCTGAAGCTGGAAAATGAGCTCGGACAACTTTCTATCCTTCTCCATGATATTGTCACCGGCAAGCGCTTGTTGAATGGCCGTTGTCTGTTCAACATCTCTGTGGAAAGATTCTTATCTATAACTAACAATTGTGCAAAAACGTAGCATGCAAATATCAAAAGACATCAAAGAGAACGAAACGTATACTTCTTGCTGAGACCAGACAAAGCGTTCGATTTCACACTAGGACACGCTTCTAGAGGAAGTTTGATTCTACGTACGTGCTGTAATGGAAATTCAATTTTCAATCCACTTTTCCACAAAAAAAATCTCAAAAATGTCCCAAAAATGCAATTTTTTGGGTAGATGAACAAATAAATGAAAATAAGTAAATCAAAATCATATCGAAATGGGCCGCACATGGTTACCTCTTCATAGATAAAAAGTGAGACATAACAGAATAGTGATTGACATTCCCTGTGTCAATATAGCAAATGTCACCCCATCAACGAAATTTTTGCCAAACTTCTTTTGACTTTCGTCAAAGAAACGTGCATAAGGACGTGAACAAAAGTTTTCATTGGTGGGGGTGCTGCCGGGTATTATTTGCCTCGACTTTATGTTTTGACAAGAATCATACAAATGGAAAGGCTCTGAAGCATTTTTCGGGATTACTAAGCCTTTTTGTTAAATGTTTAGGAGCATAAAAGTGCTTCAAGTGCTTTCACGAGCACTAAGCACTGTGCTTTCGGACAGCTCTGTTTTTAACCACTGAAACCAGATAGTAACCCTAGCGATTTATTTGAAAAATTCAGTTACTATGGTTATATTTAATAAAAATGTCTTTAGATAATTGAGTATGAAATGACCTGAAAATGGCTTCCAGGAACTGAAACCTATCGTTCGAAGTTTGACAGACGTGATATTGTAAATCGGCATTTCGGTAAGCTCTTGCGTTTCCCGTGAAAACTGAAACTGAACTAATTACGCACCGCCTCGCCGCCGCCGCCACGGCAGACTCAATCATCGTTAAATTTGTATCACCCTAATCACATCACACCTTGATATCCCATTATCATTATTTCGACACCTATATTGCTTTATTCGGTCTCCTCCATTGGGACGACACCACAAGACATACAGTCTGAAAGGAAATTTTCAGTTTTTTTACCATACGTTGAAGATTATTGATACTGATATTGGTCCTAAAAATCAGAACATGTCTCAGCATGATGATTCTATAAGGTCTTTCTTGAACATCCATTATTTCCTTCAAGGTTTCAGCATTTCTATGGAAATGAGTGTGTTTCTCTCTTAGAGGTCCATCACAATGTGCTGAGGCATATTCTGAGATGTTGGGGATGCGTAATTCGTAATGGGCAATGCTGGAGATGCGTCAAGAGGAACATAATCTGATAATCCCTGGTTTAGTAGAAACTGCCCCAGAGCTGTCGCTCTCAAGCATACCGAGATCAAGTCACTGGGACTAGACCGGAATATGTTGGCAAGAAACAATCAAATCTTCGGAAGAGGGTTCCAACGCCAAGATACGATCAAAGCTCGTTGAGTGTCCTAACGGGTCCCGCTCTTTTTGGTCATTTGCCAAAGCTGTTGGAAGCAATTTCTCTTCCAGCTCATTTTCTCCCCTAACAAAGGGAGATGGAACACTAGCAACGAACGCTCAGGAGAACGCTGGATTCATCATCATCATCATCATCATCACCATCATGGCGAGATGTGTCTGCTGTATAGATATTTTCATGTACGATGCTCTTCCGAAATATCATCAATCGTTCCAGTGTTAGCGGCCTCATCGAGATGACTCGTCGAGCTTAGTCCTCACGTCCATATGCCGTCACTTTGGAGACATGCCGCACATCTGCTTCCCAGGGCTTGTTTTTCCACAGAACGGCAAAGCTTCGGAACTCGCTGCCTCGGGAGGTGTTCCCTGAGGCATACAGCCTTCAGAAATTCAAGAAGAACACCAATTCCTACCTACTTTCCTCCGGCTCCCACGATGTTCTTTGACAACACAGTAATTTTTTTTTTTCGTAAGAGCAAGAACTTTAAAAAAATGTTATAATATCCTTGATATTTGTTCGAAATATACTTCATGACATAAAATCTTTAAATCAGTATGTGATAGTCCATTCACCACAGACTAACAAAGGGGAGGCTTCTTCAAAATGAAAGCCAACTTAATGAAACTTGTGGTGGAGGTTTGATTTATCCAACAAAATTTCCTTTTGGAATATTGGGAGGGGCTTACAATAGATATCCACGTTGCTCGAAAAATACTCTTTCTTGCATGCCTTAACAGCCATCTTCGAAAAGGCAATGGAGAAGTACCTTCTATAGTTATATGGAGGAAACATTGCCATAGAGTCCCTCGACTCTCTGCTGTATCAAATTTTCAAAGTAAATCTGTTGCCAAACCAAAATTCCAGCTGGCAATACTACTGCCTTTCCAGAGATGCAGCCTCCTACCATGCTTTTCGCACATATCTGCAGGTATAGACATGGCTGGAAAATGAGATAGTGCCATCATTGGTGTGGGGGTGGTCTTTGACTTAAGAGGAGTCGTCCCCATCACCTCCTCACGAAAAGCTGTTTTCGACATCATCAATATAATTTCCTGCAATTATAAGAAACGGAGAAGCTGTAAGACTGCAAGATTATGTATGACTATGATATCGAGGAGGACGAACCTAGATACACCATTTACGATAAAAAGAAATATTTTTTCTGTGACGGGAATAAATTTGACATTTTATTCCTGTTGACAGGTAATACAATATAACTTATAATGAAATTACTTTTTTCTCCGAGAACCGGGAAAAAATAGTGCATCATACACGAGAAAAATATTCTACCCGGATATATATATACACATAGGTTGAGGTAGATATTCGATTAAATCGTTGTTTTTCCCGTCACAGAAAAAATAGTGTATTATACACGAGAAAATATTTCTTCGCGTCGGGAAACAACACAACCTGGAGCTAAAATCTAATACTTTTTTCTCTTTTATAATAAATAACTATTTTTCTGCAAACGTCAAAAAATGACAAGGTTCATGCATTGATAAGCATATACGAGGTGACCCTTGTTTTCATTTTCCCACGTTACCTCGACACCGTGCCGATCACCAAAGTAGCACTTGGCGCACTAGATGCAAAAATAACTAATTTGTACCAAATAGTTTTGTCATCATTTACTTCACATTTCATTTATTGCTTCAATTTCGGAAACACCCTGTATAAGTGTGCAAATTGTCATCACCGAGGGCATGGCATCCCTCGAAGCATACCCTCCTCGATAAAGTTTTTAAATCAAGCTCTCTCTGTCCGACTGAATATCGGAATTCCGAGATCTAAGTGGTCTCTACAGACAATAACAACTAATGTCTCCAACAAATGGTTCAACAAACTATCCATGTCAAGGCAGAAGCTGAGACACCGCCCGCAACCTAGCGTTCACTAAACCACGGGCGCCATCTGAACTCCAGCCCCTCAACCAAAGTAGAACCCGAAACTTGCCCGATTAATCTTACCACCAATACCGTTGTTTGATAATATAGAAGATAGTTAGGCAGTCACTGTAGACTCTAGGTTCTTTTAATAGAACATTCCAAAAATTGCATAATTTATGGCACTGTACTAGTACGCCACCTGGATGGAATGTGAAACTTATAAGGAATTTCTAGAATTTCTTCCAGTTTTCGTTAACCATCTCATAATTTAATAATTTGTGGAACTGGACGATTAGCTCGGACAGGGTCGGACTTATGTATTTGGAACAAAATATATTTCAAAGGTATAGTAATTTATTGCAAGAAAGTTGTACTGGTAACCGATCGTTCATAACTAATAAAAACAATAGAATGTTGTGTGAAGTTTTACGAACTTTTTTTGGTAAAGATTTGTGTTACTGGAAATTCGTTTGAAAAAATGAACATCGCGATTTTGTGCCATTAAGGCAATTCTTGTTTTGCGAAAACGGTCTGTTTGCCAAGTTGGTCATTTCGGATTACTGGAAATCTGATATAGAGATGAATCAAAGTGGACATTATTCTATTCAATATGGCGGTTCTTGCTGTGACACTGGGCGGACTGGGCCCATAACCTATTAGTCGATGTAGGTGACTTTGCGGAATGTTGCCAAGTTAGGGGAGCGTTATAAAAGTTTTGATTGAAGTATATTAATTTAAATCTTCAACCAATTCTAAAGGCGTTTACAATTTTTGTTTTGCGAAAATGCTCTGTTGCCAAGTTGGTCACTTCTGATTACTAGATATCAGATATAAAGATGGATCGAAGTGGACATCAGGCGGTTCTTGCTATGACATTTTGACTTTGAAGAAATCCGATGTTGCCAAGTTAGAGGAGCAGAAAACCATTGGGAAGAGCTTTATAAAAGTTTTGATTGGAGAATATATTAATATATATCTTCAGCCAATTCTGACGGTATCTACAATTTTTGTTTTGCGGAAGTGCGTTGTTGCCAGTTGGTCACTTTGGATTACTCAATATATGTAATGAAAATGAATCGAAGGGTGCAATATCCTTTTCAATCAAGTGATCTTGATTATGAAATTTTGACTTCGCGGAAATGCGCTGTTGCCAAGTTATAGGGGAGCGGCATCATTAAGAAGAGAATTATAAAAGTTTCGATTGAAGTATATTAATATATATTCCAATAATATTTATAATTTTTGTTTTGCGGAAATATGTTGTTGCCAAGTTGGTCACTTCGGATTACTAGAAATTTGATAGGGAGATGGATATCGAAGTGGACATTATTCCATTCAATCGGGTGGTTCTTGCTATGATATTGTGACTGTGCGGGAATGCGCTGTTGCCAAGTTACGCGAGCCAAGAATCATTAAGAAGAGCTTTATCACAATTTCGAAAATTCATAATCTCCGACCTCGAAAACCCCCACATACCAATTTAGAATCGAATCGGACCATAATCATAAAACTCGTCCGCCATCTTGGAGCCGCCATATTTAATTTATGAATTTTAACATCAATATCATAATCACCGACCCCGAATATCCCCACATAGATATTTTGAATAGAATCCGACCATAATCACAACTCGACTGCCATATTAAATGTTTGAATTTTATGAAATTTCGTACGAATAAAACATTCAAATTCGTATGCATGAAAACTAAACCCTTAATCTTTATTGGAAAATTATCACCTCTTCTAAGGAAGCTCAAAGTAATTCCTACCATGCATAACTAAAACAAAATAATTATAACTCACCTTAGTGTAATAATCGGGATCACAGCAATGGAATAACCTTAATGATAAAATATCCACATGGTCAACAATAAATAGCACACTCAAAAATCAAAATACAAACTCACCTCAATACTGTACTGAAACGGTACTGAACTGCTTAATGAACAAAGCGCAGACAAAGCAAACGACGCATTTGCAGATTCCTTCAAACTCGCAACTCTCAAAACTGCCATCTATATAATATTGTTGGAACTAATATTGTCACGTATGACTTGGGCACAATCGAGCTAGTGACATCTAGTGGTGATGCCCATTTGGATCAAACCATTTTGCCTATATCATTGACTAACTATCTTCTGTATTATCAAACAACGCCAATATAAATGAAGAAATCTGCATTGTTCACAATAAGCTTGTCAAGAGACAAACAAGATGTCCCGCCCTACCAAGACGACGCTTATTGCCATAATCCTATACAATAGGAATAATTGGGTCGAAAATCCATCAGAAAACAACTACTTTCCTGGCTAATACCACGACGAACGTTGAATTACATCTAATGAATTTCCGTGCAGAGTCCTACAAGGATGTCTCCGCAATTGCTAGTTGCATGGAAATGTTCATTGAAACATTTGGACCACCTATAATCGATTTCTGGGTTCTTGCCCTCATCAGTAAAGGGTAGGCCTCTGCCGACAATAACTAATGTCTGCAACAAATGGTTCAACAATCTATCCATGTCAAGGCAAAAGCTGAGACGCTTTCTTATATAAAAATAAAATCTATATGAAAAAAATATCCTTACAATTATATGGAGATATATGGAGATGCTACTACTTGTATTTGTATAAATGAAAAAATGATATCCACATGAAAAACACAAAAACGGTAACTAATTGAGCAGTGCAAAACGTCAATCACTTCAATCAATATGGGATATTGGTTATCACAACCAGGTGTGGGCAGTTTTGGTACAATAGCAAAATCTAATTTTATAGTGTAAACACATCAGTGTTTTTCCCAATTTAATTGAACGTGCATAGGCGTTTTCGCTCGATAGATTTTCGCGTCGTTTCCACGGTTACCAATAGTGTCGCAGTATTATTTATAGGCAACATCCATTCATTGAATGTGAAATGAAAACAACTGAAATCCACGATTGATACATCTCAATTCTGTTATCTGGCAACCAAACACGAACACATTAGGTTAACTCGTGAAGATACATTCTGTTTCCGTTGTATTGTAAAACCCAATGTAGGAGGGAAAGCGGATAGGAATTTGTGTTTGGTTTGCAAATCAACTGGTAAATTTTTGTTGAGAGGAGTAAGAACAGGACTCGTGGCATCTCAAAGGAATCGCCAAAGGAAATTACGATATATTTCGAAATATAGTAAAATGAGATAGATAGATAGATATTTTTCAATCTCTTCAGGTCGCATTCAGATAACATGATACAAGAGACAAGTCAATAACTTAAAAGATACAAGTGAACTACAAATTGAAAATATAGATAAAATATGTTTAAAATATAAAATAAATACCATAAGGCGAAATAAAAATTATAGTTATAGACCTTAAGATATATGCTTCTATAGTACTATGGAGTGAACAGCCGAAAATACTCAAAAATCACCCCACGCTTTTTGAAATAATATAAGTAATTTTCAAAGATTATTTTTTGCTTTCCATTCCCCAATAATATGAAAGCGTGTGTATTGATCTTTTAAAAACAATACCTGATTTATTCTTCACTTTTTAGTTTATATTATTACTGAAGCGTAGTTCTTCAGTTTTTTGTGTATAATTTATTTTTTTCTTGTTGTTATTATTATCATTACATATACAACATATTTATCATGTTGTAATATTGCCTCGTTATCTAGTTCTAAGATATTTTTGAAATCGATTGCAAACTTTTCACCGAAAAGACAAAACACTATTATTATTATATTATCAATACAGTAATACAGAGTGAGTATGGGCCCGCCCATTTTTCTCAGTTGATATTAAAACTATTGAAAAAAAGCTGGTCTAAAAGTTGTAGGGCAGGCATTTCTCTATGCACCTTTTTGAGAATTCAAATATTTCTTTGATATGCCGTTGGTGTAGAAGTGACGTCATCGGCAATTTTTTTAAATGGAACTATATGTCATGTTTAATATCATATTATTTCAACTCTCGATAAATTTTGTTCACCTCTGCAATTTACTTACCTATTGCTTGATTTGTTCAAAAATTTACTCATTCGGGCAATGTAGTCATACGGATATTCTAGGGATACAACAGACAGTGGCGTACGTTAGTACAGTTGTTTCATTAAGAAATTCCACTCGCGATTTTTTTTTGTTGTACGATGGGATAATTTAAAATATCAAAAACTGGAATTAATGCATTAATAGTTAAACAAATATTTGAAATAAAAATGAAAAACATTTTATTTCTTTTTTAAACAAAATTATTTTTCTTCTATTCTATTCTTCCTAAATTGGCACAAAAAGCAATTTGTACAGCATTGAACTCAAGAAAAGTTCATCTATCAGAAACAATTAAGAAGAAATTGTATTGTACTCATTTTTCACTGACGTTAAGTTGAAATGGAATGATATTGGAATTAGTGTGAGAAGGCACTGATTCCAATATCAATCTATTTCAACTTAATGTAACGAGATTATTATGCAACTTATAATAATCGACGATGTTGATAGGCGACGAAATTTGTTTAAATTACATGATAATCAAGTTACATCCAAAGGTTCATTGTACCATTGACATCGATGATGTGAAAATAAAATCAATAACTTTGGTTATTATCAATGTCACGTTATGTCTCAAATATTAAACTTGTTGTTTTTGGGGGTTGTAAATAAGCTTAGTACAATCAATGACAGAAACAGTGGTGGAATAAATGTTATTTATAACTTTTGTAACGTATACCATAGAGTATCTTCTCCTCTGCTATTAACCCAATAGTTTGGTGGTTTTTTTACGAAGAAACCAAATTTTCAACCGCACCACTTTGAATTTTCTGAAAATTGTTTGATTTTTCTATTCACCATTTTTTGCTTTGTATCTTTAAATCCGTTTGGTATTTGAGTTCCTTCAATCAAACAAATTAGGAACGGTCACTTTCTCCATGACCTAAAATTCTCCATGAAAATTGAAAAATGAAAAATATTATCAAATAAGAGGTTATCTTGAACGATGGAAAATATCAATATCCCATTCATATTTTTCAACAAAAATCAAAATGCAATGCCCATGACAGATTTATGTCAAAAAATAACTTTCAAAATGTTACCGCAGAAGGAGTATTTCCATTTCCATCCCTGATGTGTAATTGCTTCTGAAGAGCCTGCCTTCCAATTCTTCTAATCTCCCTGATGAGCTTGGCAAAGCGAAATAAATTTTCAGCAACCAAAATGTATTGGGATTAAATGCGAGAGAACGATTTATGAGAGTGATATTTTTCAATAACATTCTCCATATCTAATTTATTTAATGAATTTTCAATGAAACTATAGAGATAATTAAGAAAAATCAACTATCTGAATGTAAATGCGAATTTTCACTTTTAAATTTTTTCTTTTCAGTTAGTCTTTTCACAATATCTATCGGATATAGTTCTATGTCCAGCGTGGCTTGTGCCGGGGAAGTAGTTGTTTTCTGTTAGATATTAAAGAAAATCACTTTCATTTTTGAATTCTCATGGAGAATGTTCCCCTTTTCAACATGAATACCTCCCAAGAGGTTATCTTGAACGATGGAAAATAGCGACTAAAGTTTGTCTTTCAGCCGCAGATGATTCCACTACAGATTTTATCAATATCCCATCCATATTTTCAAACAAAAATGAATAACACATTTACTGAATTTTTTCCACGAATGCAAAAATATTAATGGCGGAGCTGGCATCTGTTGAAGACGTCAATTAACTCCGTTATCGTCATTCTGTCGTTGAAAGCCAGTTTGAGGCGACGACGGTGTGAACCACCGATTTGAAAAGCTGTCACTTTCACCTCTACCGTGAAAACTGAAACCGATCTCAACTTTCAGTAGAGCCACCGTCCCGATTCTCGTTAATTTCGTCCCGCTTTGATAACCCAACACCTCCGCATTGTATTAAAGGCTGTCTTCTATTCGGAATCAATATCCCTTTGTGGAACTCTTGTCGTTCGAATAAAGGGCAATATGGAAATAACTCCGGGGGCCGTGGGCCAACACAGGATAATTATTCTCGGTTCGGGTTTAGACCCTAAGCGAATAGGAAAAGACGTTAGTTTACTTTGAACCTTCTGGCAGAAGTGCGACCTGTTACTCGTAATGAATGTGGGTTAATACTATAATGATTGATTGTCTACAGAACCTGGCACCCATTTATAGATATCAATTATTGTCACCATATCATAATATTGAACTTTTCATTACTTTTCGTAAATATATTTATTATTATTATGTTAAAGTGATTCAATTTTTTTTTCTAGCATTGAAGATAATTTATGTAACGAAAGAGAATCGATTTGGTATTCCAAAAGTAAACAACTTTATCTGATGAAAACAAACTCAGTCAAAACGCTTGGGATCGTCCACTTTTGAATATTGCATCTGCAGATCTACAACTTTGACTGATAAAATTCGCCTGAACGCAGTAAGAGTCAAAGAATCCTGAGCCTGGTTGAACTCCTCATCTGTTGCTGCCCTTGGAACTTTACTAGATAATGATTCTTTCAGGATTGCAATTGGGCTTCGATGGGGTCTAACTATTTGCACCCCTCGTGTATCTGTGGAAGTGACGTTGACAGCAAAGGAACCCATGGTTTGAGCTGCAGATAAAATACCGGGAGTTTTTCAAGGCATCCTCAAGTTAACGATCTCATAAAACGTGCTATGGTAACATCAGGTATTCCAGATATTTTGGAAACATTTTGGGAACTTTTATCCTTTGGGAATGTGGCTGGTTTGGGATTTTACTTGTACAAATACATTGGCTGCTTCTTATTTGGCTGGAACTTCGAAGTGTGCTGCTGCTGTAGATATAACTGGTGAAAAATTAAAATGATCCAAATATCAAAATCTCGGAACTAATTATCATTTCTTTCCGGTTGCAGTTGAAACTTCGTATGTAAGGTCCCGAATCTCTAATGCTCATTGAAGAAGTAGGAAGGAGATTATATCAGGCAACCAACGAGAAACGGTCCACTTATTTTCTGTTACAAAGAATCAGTCTTGCCATTCAACGCGGTAATTCTTCTTTTGTTTTTGGCACTATATCGCCTTCCCACTCTCTGGAAGAGATATTCGTTTATCCCCCTTTTTCCAAATGATACTCGATTCCGACCTGTTCCAAAAATGATATTGATAATAAGGATAGTTTGCTTAAAAATCAGAGCAGATAAATTCATCAACCTATCCAAATATCTCAGATACTATCATATTTCCTTTCATTTCCGTAGGAAGTAGTTTCAACCACCATTTAAGAAACCACTCAGATAGAAATATTATTGATGGATGCAGCAGAAACTCCTCCAAGGTTGCAGTGGTACACAACACCGTGAAACCACTCGATTTTAATGGTCTTGGAAATATTGATAACACTTTATGAACAGTCTGAAGTCGACTTCGTTATTACACCGATCCAGTGACAGGGACAATCACCGTATTAGAAAAAACGCCGAAGACGATAGCAATGGAAAACGCACAAATACCTTCAACATCATCAGGCCTGTAGAACATATTGTCAAAACTCTCGGTCTTAATGTGTTGGAAAATATTGGTAACACATGCTTCATGAAACAGTGTTATCCCGTGTTTATCGAATACAAGATAGTTATTGGAGTATTTGAAAGAAGACGCCTACGCAAGGGATATAAACACTGGCATATCTAAGGAAGGAGCTTTAATAAAAGCATTTGCCGAGGTGATCAAGGAATTTTGGTCAGAAGATTCGTCAAATAGAGTTGTGAATATAGTCTGCTTGAATTGAAAAGTCAAATCCAAAAATTCGCTCCTCGTTTCATCGGTTATGCCCAGGAGGATGCTCGGGAGTTATGACAGAGATAGATGAGAAAATCGAGTGATGGTGAGAAGGCTCTAGAGTCATATTCAAGATACCGACAATACCAAAATTGTAGATAACTTCGTTGGCCAGTTAAAATCTACATTAAAATGTACTTATTGTGGTCACTGTTCAGTCACTTTCGATCCGTTCTGGGATCTTTTCCTCCCAATACTTCGAGGAACAGGCGAAAATTTTATTAATCCATTCAAAACGATTTTTTTCGACAGAAAGATTCCAAATAAAATTGAATGTTGCCATCGATTTTCCTTTGGAGGTTTTGGACATGAGTAATTATGCTGCAGACAACGTAACCCCTTATCGCTATAGTCTGTATGCACTCTTTTATCATAGTGGAACTACTTACAGCGGACACTACTTTAGATATTCATATGAGATCACGTGGCATGAATATAATGATTCACGTGTAACCCCAATTCCATCTAAATCCCTCATGAGCGGAAATGCTTATGTTCTCTTCTATGAAAGAAAGACCTTGGGTAGAAGATAGATAGAACAAGGTATGTGGGAGGACGGAGCCAATCGGGCCACTCTCGCGAGCGAAAGAGGCCAGTCTTCTAACCGATACCTCCCTCATACTCTCCGGGTTCAGTACGATGCTCCCGAGTTGTGCTTCCCGTATTGCTACCACTGCCGGGCATTCCGTGAGGATGTGGGTGGCTGACTCCTCATCCTCCAAGCAACGCCTGCATTCAGTATCGTCCGTGCAACCTAAAATGTTGAGGTGTCTGTTTAGATGGCAGTGTCCCGTCAGGAGACCTGTCACTAATCTGATTTCCTTTCTGCTCAGTGTGAGCAGAGTCTTGGTCCTCCTAGTAGAAGGGCCTCTGATGTGGAGTTTCGATTGCCTCATGCCCGGTGCATCTTTCCATGTGTCCTGGAATTTTATTTCTAGAATTGCCTTCATGGTTGAGACGCACCATGATCTAGAAACTCCTAGGATGGGTTCTGGTCCAATCTTTGGTCTTTTCGCACCTTGTCTGGCCAAGAAATAAACCCGTTCATTTCCAGGTACTCCGGTATGACCAGAGACCCAAAGTAGCATTACTTTATTGGCGGAATTTAGCCTTTGCAGATCATGGATCGACAAGCAGAGAGGTTTCAATCATTCGATACTGTCCGGCACAATTTCCAAATTAACGGACAGCAAATTATAAAGGGAGAAAATTGCTGGTCACTTAGAGGACCCCTATCGTGACAGTCTACCGAGAAACCCGTGCGCCCAGTGGGACAATTTGATACTACATCCCGAGTGGATTTCCAACAACGACACGGCCGGTTTTAGTAGAATAAAGTATTCTTTTCGCAAATTATTCCAGTTCAGTTAGCTATCACTGGTTCATTACACTTTTGAATCCTGGGCATTGACGAGTGCCTTCAGGAATATTGAATGAGGAAACGAAGCAAACTTTCATATTCTACTCCAGTAACGCAAGAAGACAAAAGTCGAAATACTCCCACGAGAACTGCGTACAGCGAGGAAATCTCACTCGGCTCTCTTCACAATTGTATCAAACGTATTTATTAATAGTCCAAGAAACGAGGAAGCGCTCCAATGTTAAATGTGCAAAAATTAATATCCAAAAAAAAATGAGCGTATAGGCAATTAAAATTCAGGATGAGTTTCTATTTCATGCGACTCGATCCTGATTACCGAACATAACATAAAAAATTGGCAAAGTTGTTTTTTTATAACTAAAAAACTACAGCTCCGATCGAAAAAAGTTAGATCATGAAATTGTAGGTAAGTATTGAAAATATATATCAATTAAGTTGATATCATTGATACTTTTCGAGTTATATCGGAAAAACAGTGAAAAATGGATCAAAAAATTATTGCCTATGATCACTAGGAGACGAGATAATTTTTTTATTTCAAAAAAATCTGGAGGGCGCAATAATAATAATTGCAGAAGATGATGCTGATTCACGCATAGCAAAACGGTGGCAAATTTGGCTATAGAAAACAACATAATTATAGTTGGAGAAGATGTTGATTTGATTGTACTTCTCACTCAATTGGTTCCCAGTACACAGAACATATTTTTTTTTTTTTGAAAAAGGAAAACCACGAGAAGTAGATCGCTAGTATTTCAACAACAGCTTTAAATATCCACACCTATCGAAATATGTAGCTTTTTTTCACGCTGTATCAGGCTGTGATACATTATCTTCGATCTACGAACAGGGAAAGAACAAATTACTGAAAATTTTTCATTCGAATTCAGATTCAATTATTGGATGTATTTTATGAAGAAACTGCTCTTCCTGAAGAAGTGAGTCATAATATGCGCAAGATCATTTCTTTATTGTATAAGAAGGAACTCTCAATGAACATCGTTTTGGGTGTTTTAAACGTCAAAGGCAACTATTCAATTAGCAAATCTTCCTCTTACTGAAGGAGCCGCCAAACAGAATGACTTCAGAGTTATGTGCATTTACAAAAATGGTTGGGCAACGACAAAAGGATCACTCAGTGGGGATGGAAAATTACGAATAATGCATTAATGCCAGTTTATACTGATGGGATACCAGATGAGATACTAAAAAATATCTCATGCAGCTGTATCAGCAATTTCTACAATGTTCGAGCGTTTGCGCACATTGTGATTCGAGTGAATCCAAAAATTTTGAGACGCCTATCGAAATAGATGAATGGATGGAGATGAATAGTCTGCTCACAGACATTATGGAAAAAGAAGAAGAGCCAAATGATTCGGCGTACAATCCTTCAATTAAAAAAGAAATATCAGTGAATCTGTATCAATATAATATAAAAAACTTCATATATTTTGAGAAATAATCAATATTTATCAATTTTTCAAAAAAATAGTTTTTTGGCTTGCCATAGGTTACACATGACAGTAATTAACAAGTTTGAATACCTTACAGTTAACGAGTGATAGAAAACCCGATTTTTCATGGTTGTTTCGATTTATTTCATGCAAAAATTATAATTCACTCGATTGATAAATCTTTTCAATACCTACAATTTCATGATTTAACTTTTTTCGGTCGATACTGCAGTTTTTTAATTATCAACACATAACTGCTTTTCGCAACTTTGCCAATTTTTTAGGTTATGTTCGGTAATCACCATCGAGTCGCATGAAATAGAAACTCACCCTGAATTTCAATTTCCTATACGCTCACATTTTTATTTTTTTTATATATTAATTTTTGCACGCACTTTTCCCTGTTGCTTGGGCTATAACTCAATCGATTTTGTTTTGAACCCCTTTATTCTTATTTATAGAATATAATACGTACATGAAAAGATATAATAATATACAGGTCTTTAGGTCGCACCAATATTGACATCTGTAGAGAATGGTGAATTAGGTATACAAAATTAAACATAAACTGCGGATTATCAAATGTCTCAAAATTGAAAATTTCATTACTTCAAAGCACCTTCTTTTGGATATTTCTTTTGACGTTTAATTTTGCTGATTTAGGAATAATGTTGGGGCGAACAATATTTCAAATACTCAATATTCAATTGTTTTTTGAACAGTTTAACAATATTGATACTAAAATTGATTGAATCCACAACTATCAATTATTGTATTAGTTGAATATAAGTTTTCTTATCAAGTGATGTTACTATAGAATTGAATAATAATGACAGTTCGATGGAATAATATTACGCAACCCAACAAGCCTAACGTCATCAGATACACTATAATTTTATTTCTGTCGCAGAAATTAAACCGGAAAATCCGGAAAAGTAAAAAACATGGAACCATCGAAGGATTTAATTTTGGAAAAAATTAAATTAGCGCTAAAAATCTTTATAAAAATAAACTTGAATTCCTAAAAAATTGAACTACAAATCAATTACAATTAATTTAATTAAAATGAACAATGAAGAGTAAGTGGCATTTAGGAAAAAATTGATCTTGACCATTTTTTTTGTTTTTCTCGTTTTTGACAATTTTTCATCACATCAACTGTATGATTTTTTCACACCACCAAAAAAAGAGATTTTTCAACGAAAACATCCCCTCCTGCCCTTCTGAATTATCCTCTTTTGAGAACCAAATTAGCAGAAAATTCAAAGAAGAACAATTTACTTGTAATTTTGCGGTTGCTAAGTTCATTTAGGGTGACAGTGTTAACTATTTATAAATTCATTCTGCCGTTATAGACCCATATGCGAAGTTTTTTCACGTAATACCAGATTAAAATCTACAACATGTAATTTACGATCGCATAAAGCGGCGAATGTTGGATTAAACGGAATAGAGAGGCTCTAGGCCGGTGTGAGCTTACTGAAACAACTTGAGGCTATTTTCTCTTTATGAATAATTCATTGCCCAACAACTCACTCTTCTACTCAGAAATAGAAGTTTATTAGTTTATTCCTCAGTAGAGCCGTGTTACACATTTCAACAAGTTATGTTATATGCTGTATGCTGTGTAGGCTGAATAATTTTGCCGTAGAAATATATGCTTACTGAGCATATTGAGTATAGGTTAAAGTTCTAGCAATAATTTACATATTATCTTCAGATGAAAAAATATCCAAACTTTTCATCTGTAACTTTTCGTCTTCTGGCAAGCATCAGCATTTTTTTTATTATTGGAGCCATATTATAAAGAATTATCACAACTTCACTCTAAAAATATTTAACACTTAAACACTTAACACAGTAATTTATGTAACACAATGACTGGGCTATATTTATTTCGACTATTCAAATCTTCAAGTACTTCAGTACTTCCCCTGGCGGCGAGTGACACGTTATTATATAGTCGAAAACATGTATTCTCTTCGTTTCCAGAGATTTCTATACAATTTTCCATTCGCTTGCAGTCTAGGGATCTTGATGTCACCGCTCCAGCGACCACTCGCGCCACCGCTATTACTGCTATTCTCCACTAAATGGCGCCAGCCGTTCTGAAGTCCGAATATTCGTAACAGTATTGTTTTTTCACACAGTAAAATAGTGCTTCTGAATTCGTTTGATTTGTAATTTGAAATTTTGACAAATATCGATATGTGCAATTGCTCGTGCATCGAAAGTAACCCCAAAAGACATTGCTCAGTGTCGTTAATCTTTTCGTGTTTGGCGGGAAATTTGAGAAAAAATTAAATTATTTCTCAAACTACACTTTTTTGAGAAAATATCGAAAAATGTTATTCGGAAAAGATGTTCAGAATGACATTTTTTGAAAAGTGAACATGTTGCCAATTGAGAAATGGTAGTTGTGAGCATTTCTTTAAGGATACTTTTCCGTTTTTAGGTAATTTTTGTTGAAATATATGGGAGCTGCAATCACATGAAAATCTCACACGCACTTTGAATCCTCCTCTGGTAACTTCTGTTGTTAGGAAGAACTACCTCGACACAAGGACGAACAAACCAGAAAACCACCGATAGTTCAAAGATTACCGGTCATGAAAGTTTACCTTCTCAATCTGAGAATGGCCTACAAAACTCCAAACAACACGTATATAATACAAAACCCCGTGTATGGTTGATAAATTCTATAATATTCGATTTCCATCTTGTGCTATGTTACAGAAGTCTTTTCAATATATTTTTGTCGAGATAGGCATTATGGATACATGTTGAATGTTGCCAATATTGGACGAACGTGCTTCGAACAATTTATTTCCTGTTTGTACTTGTTTCATGGGGGACGTTTCTGTACAATGAAGGAGGATAGACGTTTGAATTCCTCTTTCCACTTACTGAAAGTAGCATTATAAAAGAAAACAGACATCTCCTCCTCAGACATTGACAAGGGCTTCTGTTTATAGAACAAGTGCTACGTGATAAAAGAACTCTTGAGAATTCACTTTGTGTTCCAATTGAAGACTCAGTCAAGTTTGTTGTTATTGGGATATTTTGATGTTGTGTTTGAAAATTGAAAAACAAGCAGTTGAGTTTGAGTTAATTCGTGTATTCACTAGAGCATTCTTTCCGTAAGGGCACCGAATGAGCACGCATGAACTGCGCGGTTCAAGCTCAGGCTGTGTCTCCTGGAACATGAGCACCGATCCACAGTCAGTCGCGTACAAATATTCATACTCATCAATATCCAAATTTAATTCAAAATCTCTGTAATAATCACAAACAGAAATCATACATTTTCGGAATAAGCAAGAAATTTTAAATATACAGTGCAAATTTCAAGTCGATGTGACGACTTGGTATTTACCATGATTTTTAGGGGTGAACCCCTTGCAACTTTTTTCGAGTAATTTTAGATGTTTTTTTCCGTCAAAAATATTTCTGATGAGTTTTCGACATTTTCGTTCAAAGATTCGGAATCAGCACGTGAAAATACGTTCAAAAGCAAAAATTTGAATTTCGAAAAATGAATAATAAAAAATTTCAGAAAATTGGATTTTTTACCTTCAACACCCTTTTACGGCTAATCTTATATCTGAGCACATCAAAATCATACATTTTCGGAATGAGCATGAAATTTTACGTATACAGTGCAAATTTCGAGTCGATTTGACGACTTGGAATTTTTCATGATTTTTCGAGTAGGTAGGTAATTTTAAATTTTATGATTGACTCGAAATATACAATACATACTAATTCGGACATTCTGAATCGACTGTCGTTTGCAGAATTTGTCTATCTCTAACCGTTCTCGAGTTGGTCATTTCTAAATAAGTTTTTAGATGATTTTTCCCGCCAAAAATATTTCTGATGAGTTTTCGACATTTTCTTTCAAAAATTCGGGTCAGCACGTGAATATACGTTCGAAGGCAAAAATTTGAATTTCGAAAACTGAAAAATAAAAAATCTCAGAAAAATGAATTTTTTACCTTTAACATCCTTTTCCGGCTATTCTTATATCTGAGAACATAAAAATCATACATTGTTGGAATGAGCGTGAAATTTTACGTATACAGTGCAAATTTCGAGTCGATATGACGACTTGGTATTTTTGAAGATTTTTAGGGGTGAGCCCCTTGCAACTTTTTTCGAGTAGGTAGGTAATTTTAAATCTTTCGATTGACTCGAAATATACAATACATACTAATTCGGCTATTCTGAATCGATTGGCGTTTGCAGAATGTGTCTATCTCTAACCGTTCTCAAATTGGTCATTTCTAAATCAGTTTTTAGATGTTTTTTTTTTTCCCAAAAATATTTCCGATGAGTTTTCGACATTTTCGTTCAAAGATTCGGAATCAGCACGTGAAAATACGTTCAAAGGCAAAAATTTGAATTTCGAAAAATGAAAAATAAAAAATCTAGAAAATTGGATTTTTTACTTTTTACACCTTTTTCTGGCTAATTTTATATCTGAGCATAAAAAATCATACATTTTCGGAATGAGCATGAAATTTTACGCATACAGTGCAAATTTCTAGTCGATATAACGACCTGGTATTTACCATGATTTTTAGGGGTGAACCCCTTGCAACTTTTTTCGAGTAGGTAGGTAATTTTAAATTTTTGGATTGACACGAAATATACAATACAAACTAATTCGGCCATTCTGAATCGATTGGCGTTTGTAGAATTTGTCTATCTCTACTCGTTCTCAAATTGGTCAGTTCTAAATCAGTTTTTAGATGTTTTTTTTCCCGCCAAAAATATTTCTGATGAGTTTTCGACATTTTAGTTCAAAGATTCGGAATAAGCACGTGAATATACGTTCAAAGGCAAAAATTTGAATTTCGAAAAATGAAAAATAAAAAATCTAAGAAAATTGGATTTTTTACCTTTAACACCCTTTTCCGGCTAATTTTATATCTGAGCACATAAAAATCATACATTTTCGGAATGAGCATGAAATTTTACGTATACAGTGCAAATTTCGAATCGATATGACGATTTGGTATTTTTCATGATTTTTAGGGGTGAACCCCTTGCAACTTTTTTCGAGTAGGTAGGTAATTTTAAATTTTTCGATTGACTCGAAATATACAATACAAACTAATTCGGCCATTCTGAATCGATTGGCGTTTGTAGAATTTGTCTATATCTAACCGTTTTTAGATGGTTTTTTTTCCCGCCAAAAAATTTCTGATGAGTTTTCGTCATTTTCGGTCAAAAATTCGGAATCAGCACGTGAAAATACGTTCAAAGGCAAACATTTGAATTTCGAAAAATAAAAAATAAAAAATCTCAGATAATTGGATTTTTTACCTTCAACACCCTTTTCCGGCTAATCTTATATCTGGGCACATAAAAATCATACATTTTCGGAATGAGCATGAAATTTTACGTATACAGTGCAAATTTCGACTCGATATGACGACTTGGTATTTTTCATGATTTTGGCAACTTTTTTCGAGTAGGTAGGTAATTTTAAATTTTTCGATCGACTCGAAATATACAATACATACTAATTCGGCCATTCTGAATCGATTGGCGTTTGCAGAATTTGTCTATCTCTAACCGTTCTCAAATTGGTCAGTTCTAAATCAGTTTTTAGATGGTTTTTTTCCCGCCAAAAATATTTCTGATGAGTTTTCGACATTTTAGTTCAAAGATTCGGAATAAGCACGTGAATATACGTTCAAAGGCAAAAATTTGAATTTCGAAAAATGAAAAATAAAAAATCTAAGAAAATTGGATTTTTTACCTTTAACACCCTTTTCCGGCTAATTTTATATCTGAGCACATAAAAATCATACATTTTCGGAATGAGCATGAAATTTTACGTATACAGTGCAAATTTCGAATCGATATGACGATTTGGTATTTTTCATGATTTTTAGGGGTGAACCCCTTGCAACTTTTTTCGAGTAGGTAGGTAATTTTAAATTTTTCGATTGACTCGAAATATACAATACAAACTAATTCGGCCATTCTGAATCGATTGGCGTTTGTAGAATTTGTCTATATCTAACCGTTTTTAGATGGTTTTTTTTCCCGCCAAAAAATTTCTGATGAGTTTTCGTCATTTTCGGTCAAAAATTCGGAATCAGCACGTGAAAATACGTTCAAAGGCAAACATTTGAATTTCGAAAAATAAAAAATAAAAAATCTCAGATAATTGGATTTTTTACCTTCAACACCCTTTTCCGGCTAATCTTATATATGGGCACATAAAAATCATACATTTTCGGAATGAGCATGAAATTTTACGTATACAGTGCAAATTTCGACTCGATATGACGACTTGGTATTTTTCATGATTTTGGCAACTTTTTTCGAGTAGGTAGGTAATTTTAAATTTTTCGATCGACTCGAAATATACAATACATACTAATTCGGCCATTCTGAATCGATTGGCGTTTGCAGAATTTGTCTATCTCTAACCGTTCTCAAATTGGTCAGTTCTAAATCAGTTTTTAGATGGTTTTTTTCCCGCCAAAAATATTTCTGATGAGTTTTCGACATTTTAGTTCAAAGATTCGGAATCAGCACGTGAATATACGTTCAAAGGCAAAAATTTGAATTTCGAAAAATGAAAAATAAAAAATCTCAGAAAATTGGATTTTTTACCTTTAACAACCTTTTCCGGCTAATTTTATATCTGAGCACATAAAAATCATACATTTTCGGAATGAGCATGAAATTTTACGTATACAGTGCAAATTTCGAGTCGATATGACGACTTGGTATTCACCATGATTTGCAACTTTTTTAGAGTAATTTTAGATGTTTTTTTCCCGCCAAAAATATTTCTGATGAGTTTTCGATATTTTCGTTCAAAGATTCGGAATCAGCACGTGAAAATACGTTCAAAGGCAAAAATTTGAATTTCGAAAAATGAAAAATAAAAAATCTCAGAAAATTGGATTTTTTAGCTTTAACACCTTTTTCCGGCTAATCTCTTATATCTGAGCACATAAAAATCATACATTTTCGGAATGAGCATGAAATTTTACGTATACAGTGCAAATTTCGAATCGATATGACGATTTGGTATTTTTCATGATTTTTAGGGGTGAACCCCTTGCAACTTTTTTCGAGTAGGTAGGTAATTTTAAATTTTTCGATTGACTCGAAATATACAATACAAACTAATTCGGCCATTCTGAATCGATTGGCGTTCGTAGAATTTGTCTATATCTAACCGTTTTTAGATGGTTTTTTTTCCCGCCAAAAAATTTCTGATGAGTTTTCGTCATTTTCGGTCAAAAATTCGGAATCAGCACGTGAAAATACGTTCAAAGGCAAACATTTGAATTTCGAAAAATAAAAAATAAAAAATCTCAGATAATTGGATTTTTTACCTTCAACACCCTTTTCCGGCTAATCTTATATCTGGGCACATAAAAATCATACATTTTCGGAATGAGCATGAAATTTTACGTATACAGTGCAAATTTCGACTCGATATGACGACTTGGTATTTTTCATGATTTTGGCAACTTTTTTCGAGTAGGTAGGTAATTTTAAATTTTTCGATCGACTCGAAATATACAATACATACTAATTCGGCCATTCTGAATCGATTGGCGTTTGCAGAATTTGTCTATCTCTAACCGTTCTCAAATTGGTCAGTTCTAAATCAGTTTTTAGATGGTTTTTTTCCCGCCAAAAATATTTCTGATGAGTTTTCGACATTTTAGTTCAAAGATTCGGAATCAGCACGTGAATATACGTTCAAAGGCAAAAATTTGAATTTCGAAAAATGAAAAATAAAAAATCTCAGAAAATTGGATTTTTTACCTTTAACAACCTTTTCCGGCTAATTTTATATCTGAGCACATAAAAATCATACATTTTCGGAATGAGCATGAAATTTTACGTATACAGTGCAAATTTCGAGTCGATATGACGACTTGGTATTCACCATGATTTGCAACTTTTTTAGAGTAATTTTAGATGTTTTTTTCCCGCCAAAAATATTTCTGATGAGTTTTCGATATTTTCGTTCAAAGATTCGGAATCAGCACGTGAAAATACGTTCAAAGGCAAAAATTTGAATTTCGAAAAATGAAAAATAAAAAATCTCAGAAAATTGGATTTTTTAGCTTTAACACCTTTTTCCGGCTATTCTTATATCTGATAACATAAAAATCATACTTTGTTGGAATGAGCGTGAAATTTTACGTATACAGTGCAAATTTCGAGTCGATATGACGACTTGGTATTTTTGAAGATTTTTAGGGGTGAGCCCCTTGCAACTTTTTTCGAGTAGGTAGGTAATTTTAAATCTTTCGATTGACTCGAAATATACAATACATACTAATTCGGCTATTCTGAATCGATTGGCGTTTGCAGAATGTGTCTATCTCTAACCGTTCTCAAATTGGTCATTTCTAAATCAGTTTTTAGATGTATTTTTTTTCCCAAAAATATTTCCGATGAGTTTTCGACATTTTCGTTCAAAGATTCGGAATCAGCACGTGAAAATACGTTCAAAGGCAAAAATTTGAATTTCGAAAAATGAAAAATAAAAAATCTCAGAAAATTGGATTTTTTAGCTTTAACACCTTTTTCCGGCTAATCTCTTATATCTGAGCACATAAAAATCATACATTTTCGGAATGAGCATGAAATTTTACGTATACAGTGCAAATTTCGAGTCGATATGACGACTTGGTATTTTTGAAGATTTTTAGGGGTGAGCCCCTTGCAACTTTTTTCGAGTAGGTAGGTAATTTTAAATCTTTCGATTGACTCGAAATATACAATACATACTAATTCGGCTATTCTGAATCGATTGGCGTTTGCAGAATGTGTCTATCTCTACCCGTTCTCAAATTGGTCAGTTCTAAATCAGTTTTTAGATGGTTTTTTTCCCGCCAAAAATATTTCTGATGAGTTTTCGACATTTTAGTTCAATGATTCGGAATCAGCACGTGAATATACGTTCAAAGGCAAAAATTTGAATTTCGAAAAATGAAAAATAAAAAATCTAAGAAAATTGGATTTTTTACCTTTAACACCCTTTTCCGGCTAATTTTATATCTGAGCACATAAAAATCATACATTTTCGGAATGAGCATGAAATTTTACGTATACAGTGCAAATTTTGAGTCGATATGACGACTTGGTATTCACCATGATTTTTAGGGGTGAAACCCTTGCAACTTTTTTAGAGTAATTTTAGATGTTTTTTTCCCGCCAAAAATATTTCTGATGAGTTTTCGATATTTTCGTTCAAAGATTCGGAATCAGCACGTGAAAATACGTTCAAAGGCAAAAATTTGAATTTCGAAAAATGAAAAATAAAAAATCTCAGAAAATTGGATTTTTTAGCTTTAACACCTTTTTCCGGCTAATCTTATATCTGAGCACATAAAAATCATACATTTTCGGAATGAGCATGAAATTTTACGTATACAGTGCAAATTTCGAATCGATATGACGATTTGGTATTTTTCATGATTTTTAGGGGTGAACCCCTTGCAACTTTTTTCGAGTAGGTAGGTTATTTTAAATTTTTCGATTGACTCGAAATATTACATACTAATTCGGCCATTCTGAATCGATTGGCGTTTGTAGAATTTGTCTGTCTCTAACCGTTTTTAGATGTTTTTTTTTTCCCGCCAAAAATATTTCTGATGAGTTTTCGATATTTTCGTTCAAAGATTCGGAATCAGCACGTGAAAATACGTTCAAAGGCAAAAATTTGAATTTCGAAAAATGAAAAATAAAAAATCTCAGAAAATTGGATTTTTTACCTTTAACACCTTTTTCCGGCTAATCTTATATCTGAGCACATGAAAATCATACATTTTCGAAATGAGCATGAAATTTTACGTATACAGTGGAAATTTCGAATCGATATGACGATTTCGTATTTTTCATGATTTTTAGGGGTGAACCCGTTGCAACTTTTTTCGAGTAGGTAGGTAATTTTAAATTTTTTGATTGACTCGAAATATACAATACATACTAATTCGGCCATTCTGAATCGATTGGCAATTGCAGAATTTGTCTATCTCTAACCGTTCTCAAATTGGTCAGTTCTAAATCAGTTTTTAGATGGTTTTTTTCCCGCCAAAAATATTTCTGATGAGTTTTCGACATTTTAGTTCAAAGATTCGGAATCAGCACGTGAATATACGTTCAAAGGCAAAAATTTGAATTTCGAAAAATGAAAAATAAAAAATCTCAGAAAATTGGATTTTCTACCTTTAACACCCTTTTCCGGCTAATTTTATATCTGAGCACATAAAAATCATACATTTTCGGAATGAGCATGAAATTTTACGTATACAGTGCAAATTTCGAGTCGATATGACGACTTGGTATTCACGATGATTTTTAGGGGTGAACCCCTTGCAACTTTTTTAGAGTAATTTTAGATGTTTTTTTCCCGCCAAAAATATTTCTGATGAGTTTTCGATATTTTCGTTCAAAGATTCGGAATCAGCACGTGAAATTACGTTCAAAGGCAAAAATTTGAATTTCGAAAAATGAAAAATAAAAAATCTCAGAAAATTGGATTTTTTAGCTTTAACACCTTTTTCCGGCTAATCTCTTATATCTGAGCACATAAAAATCATACATTTTCGGAATGAGCATGAAATATTACGTATACAGTGCAAATTTCGAATCGATATGACGATTTGGTATTTTTCATGATTTTTAGGGGTGAACCCGTTGCAACTTTTTTCGAGTAGGTAGGTAATTTTAAATTTTTCGATTGACTCGGAATATTACATACTAATTCGGCCATTCTGAATCGATTGGCATTTGTAGAATTTGTCTATCTCTAACCGTTTTTAGATGTTTTTTTTTCCCGCCAAAAATATTTCTGATGAGTTTTCGATATTTTCGTTCAAAGATTCGGAATCAGCACGTGAAAATACGTTCAAAGGCAAAAATTTGAATTTTGAAAAATGAAAAATAAAAAATCTCAGAAAATTGGTTTTTTACCTTTAACACCTTTTTCCGGCTAATCTTATATCTGAGCACATGAAAATCATACATTTTCGGAATGAGCATGAAATTTTACGTATACAGTGCAAATTTCGAATCGATATGACGACTTGGTATTTTTCATGATTTTTAGGGGTGAACCCCTTGCAACTTTTTTCGAGTAGGTAGGTAATTTTAAATTTTTCGATTGACTCGAAATATACAATACAAACTAATTCGGCCATTCTGAATCGATTGGCGTTTGTAGAATTTGTCTATATCTAACCGTTTTTAGATGGTTTTTTTTTCCCGCCAAAAAATTTCTGATGAGTTTTCGTCATTTTCGGTCAAAAATTCGGAATCAGCACGTGAAAATACGTTCAAAGGCAAACATTTGAATTTCGAAAAATGAAAAATAAAAAATCTCAGATAATTGGATTTTTTACCTTCAACACCCTTTTCCGGCTAATCTTATATCTGGGCACATAAAAATCATACATTTTCGGAATGAGCATGAAATTTTACGTATACAGTGCAAATTTCGACTCGATATGACGACTTGGTATTTTTCATGATTTTGGCAACTTTTTTCGAGTAGGTAGGTAATTTTAAATTTTTCGATCGACTCGAAATATACAATACATACTAATTCGGCCATTCTGAATCGATTGGTGTTTGCAGAATTTGTCTATCTCTAACCGTTCTCAAATTGGTCAGTTCTAAATCAGTTTTTAGATGGTTTTTTTCCCGCCAAAAATATTTCTGATGAGTTTTCGACATTTTAGTTCAAAGATTCGGAATCAGCACGTGAATATACGTTCAAAGGCAAAAATTTGAATTTCGAAAAATGAAAAATAAAAAATCTCAGAAAATTGGATTTTTTACCTTTAACAACCTTTTCCGGCTAATTTTATATCTGAGCACATAAAAATCATACATTTTCGGAATGAGCATGAAATTTTACGTATACAGTGCAAATTTCGAGTCGATATGACGACTTGGTATTCACCATGATTTGCAACTTTTTTAGAGTAATTTTAGATGTTTTTTTCCCGCCAAAAATATTTCTGATGAGTTTTCGATATTTTCGTTCAAAGATTCGGAATCAGCACGTGAAAATACGTTCAAAGGCAAAAATTTGAATTTCGAAAAATGAAAAATAAAAAATCTCAGAAAATTGGATTTTTTAGCTTTAACACCCTTTTCCGGCTAATTTTATATCTGAGCACATAAAAATCATACATTTTCGGAATGAGCATGAAATTTTACGTATACAGTGCAAATTTCGAGTCGATATGACGACTTGGTATTCACCATGATTTTTAGGGGTGAACCCCTTGCAACTTTTTTAGAGTAATTTTAGATGTTTTTTTCCCGCCAAAAATATTTCTGATGAGTTTTCGACATTTTAGTTCAAAGATTCGGAATCAGCACGTGAATATACGTTCAAAGGCAAAAATTTGAATTTCGAAAAATGAAAAATAAAAAATCTCAGAAAATTGGATTTTTTACCTTTAACAACCTTTTCCGGCTAATTTTATATCTGGGCACATAAAAATCATACATTTTCGGAATGAGCATGAAATTTTACGTATACAGTGCAAATTTCGAGTCGATATGACGACTTGTTATTCACCATGATTTGCAACTTTTTTAGAGTAATTTTAGATGTTTTTTTCCCGCCAAAAATATTTCTGATGAGTTTTCGATATTTTCGTTCAAAGATTCGGAATCAGCACGTGAAAATACGTTCAAAGGCAAAAATTTGAATTTCGAAAAATGAAAAATAAAAAATCTCAGAAAATTGGATTTTTTAGCTTTAACACCTTTTTCCGGCTAATCTTATATCTGAGCACATAAAAATCATACATTTTCGGAATGAGCATGAAATTTTACGTATACAGTGCAAATTTCGAATCGATATGACGATTTGGTATTTTTCATGATTTTTAGGGGTGAACCCCTTGCAACTTTTTTCGAGTAGGTAGGTAATTTTAAATTTTTGGATTGACACGAAATATACAATACAAACTAATTCGGCCATTCTGAATCGATTGGCGTTTGTAGAATTTGTCTATCTCTACTCGTTCTCAAATTGGTCAGTTCTAAATCAGTTTTTAGATGGTTTTTTTCCCGCCAAAAATATTTCTGATGAGTTTTCGACATTTTAGTTCAAAGATTCGGAATCAGCACGTGAATATACGTTCAAAGGCAAAAATTTGAATTTCGAAAAATGAAAAATAAAAAATCTCAGAAAATTGGATTTTCTACCTTTAACACCCTTTTCCGGCTAATTTTATATCTGGGCACATAAAAATCATACATTTTCGGAATGAGCATGAAATTTTACGTATACAGTGCAAATTTCGAGTCGATATGACGACTTGGTATTCACGATGATTTTTAGGGGTGAACCCCTTGCAACTTTTTTAGAGTAATTTTAGATGTTTTTTTCCCGCCAAAAATATTTCTGATGAGTTTTCGATATTTTCGTTCAAAGATTCGGAATCAGCACGTGAAAATACGTTCAAAGGCAAAAATTTGAATTTCGAAAAATGAAAAATAAAAAATCTCAGAAAATTGGATTTTTTACCTTTAACACCTTTTTCCGGCTAATCTTATATCTGAGCACATGAAAATCATACATTTTCGAAATGAGCATGAAATTTTACGTATACAGTGCAAATTTCGAATCGATATGACCATTTCGTATTTTTCATGATTTTTAGGGGTGAACCCCTTGCAACTTTTTTCGAGTAGGTAGGTAATTTTAAATTTTTTGATTGACTCGAAATATACAATACATACTAATTCGGCCATTCTGAATCGATTGGCGTTTGCAGAATTCGTCTATCTCTAACCGTTCTCAAATTGGTCAGTTCTAAATCAGTTATTAGATGGTTTTTTTCCCGCCAAAAATATTTCTGATGAGTTTTCGACATTTTAGTTCAAAGATTCGGAATCAGCACGTGAATATACGTTCAAAGGCAAAAATTTGAATTTCGAAAAATGAAAAATAAAAAATCTCAGAAAATTGGATTTTCTACCTTTAACACCCTTTTCCGGCTAATTTTATATCTGAGCACATAAAAATCATACATTTTCGGAATGAGCATGAAATTTTACGTATACAGTGCAAATTTCGAGTCGATATGACGACTTGGTATTCACGATGATTTTTAGGGGTGAACCCCTTTGCAACTTTTTTAGAGTAATTTTAGATGTTTTTTTCCCGCCAAAAATATTTCTGATGAGTTTTCGATATTTTCGTTCAAAGATTCGGAATCAGCACGTGAAAATACGTTCAAAGGCAAAAATTTGAATTTCGAAAAATGAAAAATAAAAAATCTCAGAAAATTGGATTTTTTACCTTTAACACCTTTTTCCGGCTAATCTTATATCTGAGCACATGAAAATCATACATTTTCGAAATGAGCATGAAATTTTACGTATACAGTGCAAATTTCGAATCGATATGACGATTTCGTATTTTTCATGATTTTTAGGGGTGAACCCCTTGCAACTTTTTTCGAGTAGGTAGGTAATTTTAAATTTTTTGATTGACTCGAAATATACAATACATACTAATTCGGCCATTCTGAATCGATTGGCGTTTGCAGAATTTGTCTATCTCTAACCGTTCTCAAATTGGTCAGTTCTAAATCAGTTATTAGATGGTTTTTTTCCCGCCAAAAATATTTCTGATGAGTTTTCGACATTTCAGTTCAAAGATTCGGAATCAGCACGTGAATATACGTTCAAAGGCAAAAATTTGAATTTCGAAAAATGAAAAATAAAAAATCTCAGAAAATTGGATTTTCTACCTTTAACACCCTTTTCCGGCTAATTTTATATCTGAGCACATAAAAATCATACATTTTCGGAATGAGCATGAAATTTTACGTATACAGTGCAAATTTCGAGTCGATATGACGACTTGGTATTTTTGAAGATTTTTAGGGGTGAGCCCCTTGCAACTTTTTTCGAGTAGGTAGGTAATTTTAAATCTTTCGATTGACTCGAAATATACAATACATACTAATTCGGCTATTCTGAATCGATTGGCGTTTGCAGAATGTGTCTATCTCTAACCGTTCTCAAATTGGTCATTTCTAAATCAGTTTTTAGATGTATTTTTTTTCCCAAAAATATTTCCGATGAGTTTTCGACATTTTCGTTCAAAGATTCGGAATCAGCACGTGAAAATACGTTCAAAGGCAAAAATTTGAATTTCGAAAAATGAAAAATAAAAAATCTCAGAAAATTGGATTTTTTAGCTTTAACACCTTTTTCCGGCTATTCTTATATCTGATAACATAAAAATCATACTTTGTTGGAATGAGCGTGAAATTTTACGTATACAGTGCAAATTTCGAGTCGATATGACGACTTGGTATTTTTGAAGATTTTTAGGGGTGAGCCCCTTGCAACTTTTTTCGAGTAGGTAGGTAATTTTAAATCTTTCGATTGACTCGAAATATACAATACATACTAATTCGGCTATTCTGAATCGATTGGCGTTTGCAGAATGTGTCTATCTCTAACCGTTCTCAAATTGGTCATTTCTAAATCAGTTTTTAGATGTATTTTTTTTCCCAAAAATATTTCCGATGAGTTTTCGACATTTTCGTTCAAAGATTCGGAATCAGCACGTGAAAATACGTTCAAAGGCAAAAATTTGAATTTCGAAAAATGAAAAATAAAAAATCTCAGAAAATTGGATTTTTTAGCTTTAACACCTTTTTCCGGCTAATCTCTTATATCTGAGCACATAAAAATCATACATTTTCGGAATGAGCATGAAATTTTACGTATACAGTGCAAATTTCGAGTCGATATGACGACTTGGTATTTTTGAAGATTTTTAGGGGTGAGCCCCTTGCAACTTTTTTCGAGTAGGTAGGTAATTTTAAATCTTTCGATTGACTCGAAATATACAATACATACTAATTCGGCTATTCTGAATCGATTGGCGTTTGCAGAATGTGTCTATCTCTACCCGTTCTCAAATTGGTCAGTTCTAAATCAGTTTTTAGATGGTTTTTTTTCCCGCCAAAAATATTTCTGATGAGTTTTCGACATTTTAGTTCAAAGATTCGGAATCAGCACGTGAATATACGTTCAAAGGCAAAAATTTGAATTTCGAAAAATGAAAAATAAAAAATCTAAGAAAATTGGATTTTTTACCTTTAACACCCTTTTCCGGCTAATTTTATATCTGAGCACATAAAAATCATACATTTTCGGAATGAGCATGAAATTTTACGTATACAGTGCAAATTTTGAGTCGATATGACGACTTGGTATTCACCATGATTTTTAGGGGTAACCCTTGCAACTTTTTTAGAGTAATTTTAGATGTTTTTTTCCCGCCAAAAATATTTCTGATGAGTTTTCGATATTTTCGTTCAAAGATTCGGAATCAGCACGTGAAAATACGTTCAAAGGCAAAAATTTGAATTTCGAAAAATGAAAAATAAAAAATCTCAGAAAATTGGATTTTTTAGCTTTAACACCTTTTTCCGGCTAATCTTATATCTGAGCACATAAAAATCATACATTTTCGGAATGAGCATGAAATTTTACGTATACAGTGCAAATTTCGAATCGATATGACGATTTGGTATTTTTCATGATTTTTAGGGGTGAACCCCTTGCAACTTTTTTCGAGTAGGTAGGTTATTTTAAATTTTTCGATTGACTCGAAATATTACATACTAATTCGGCCATTCTGAATCGATTGGCGTTTGTAGAATTTGTCTGTCTCTAACCGTTTTTAGATGTTTTTTTTTTCCCGCCAAAAATATTTCTGATGAGTTTTCGATATTTTCGTTCAAAGATTCGGAATCAGCACGTGAAAATACGTTCAAAGGCAAAAATTTGAATTTCGAAAAATGAAAAATAAAAAATCTCAGAAAATTGGATTTTTTACCTTTAACACCTTTTTCCGGCTAATCTTATATCTGAGCACATGAAAATCATACATTTTCGAAATGAGCATGAAATTTTACGTATACAGTGGAAATTTCGAATCGATATGACGATTTCGTATTTTTCATGATTTTTAGGGGTGAACCCGTTGCAACTTTTTTCGAGTAGGTAGGTAATTTTAAATTTTTTGATTGACTCGAAATATACAATACATACTAATTCGGCCATTCTGAATCGATTGGCAATTGCAGAATTTGTCTATCTCTAACCGTTCTCAAATTGGTCAGTTCTAAATCAGTTTTTAGATGGTTTTTTTCCCGCCAAAAATATTTCTGATGAGTTTTCGACATTTTAGTTCAAAGATTCGGAATCAGCACGTGAATATACGTTCAAAGGCAAAAATTTGAATTTCGAAAAATGAAAAATAAAAAATCTCAGAAAATTGGATTTTCTACCTTTAACACCCTTTTCCGGCTAATTTTATATCTGAGCACATAAAAATCATACATTTTCGGAATGAGCATGAAATTTTACGTATACAGTGCAAATTTCGAGTCGATATGACGACTTGGTATTCACGATGATTTTTAGGGGTGAACCCCTTGCAACTTTTTTAGAGTAATTTTAGATGTTTTTTTCCCGCCAAAAATATTTCTGATGAGTTTTCGATATTTTCGTTCAAAGATTCGGAATCAGCACGTGAAATTACGTTCAAAGGCAAAAATTTGAATTTCGAAAAATGAAAAATAAAAAATCTCAGAAAATTGGATTTTTTAGCTTTAACACCTTTTTCCGGCTAATCTCTTATATCTGAGCACATAAAAATCATACATTTTCGGAATGAGCATGAAATATTACGTATACAGTGCAAATTTCGAATCGATATGACGATTTGGTATTTTTCATGATTTTTAGGGGTGAACCCGTTGCAACTTTTTTCGAGTAGGTAGGTAATTTTAAATTTTTCGATTGACTCGGAATATTACATACTAATTCGGCCATTCTGAATCGATTGGCATTTGTAGAATTTGTCTATCTCTAACCGTTTTTAGATGTTTTTTTTTTCCCGCCAAAAATATTTCTGATGAGTTTTCGATATTTTCGTTCAAAGATTCGGAATCAGCACGTGAAAATACGTTCAAAGGCAAAAATTTGAATTTTGAAAAATGAAAAATAAAAAATCTCAGAAAATTGGTTTTTTACCTTTAACACCTTTTTCCGGCTAATCTTATATCTGAGCACATGAAAATCATACATTTTCGGAATGAGCATGAAATTTTACGTATACAGTGCAAATTTCGAATCGATATGACGACTTGGTATTTTTCATGATTTTTAGGGGTGAACCCCTTGCAACTTTTTTCGAGTAGGTAGGTAATTTTAAATTTTTCGATTGACTCGAAATATACAATACAAACTAATTCGGCCATTCTGAATCGATTGGCGTTTGTAGAATTTGTCTATATCTAACCGTTTTTAGATGGTTTTTTTTTCCCGCCAAAAAATTTCTGATGAGTTTTCGTCATTTTCGGTCAAAAATTCGGAATCAGCACGTGAAAATACGTTCAAAGGCAAACATTTGAATTTCGAAAAATGAAAAATAAAAAATCTCAGATAATTGGATTTTTTACCTTCAACACCCTTTTCCGGCTAATCTTATATCTGGGCACATAAAAATCATACATTTTCGGAATGAGCATGAAATTTTACGTATACAGTGCAAATTTCGACTCGATATGACGACTTGGTATTTTTCATGATTTTGGCAACTTTTTTCGAGTAGGTAGGTAATTTTAAATTTTTCGATCGACTCGAAATATACAATACATACTAATTCGGCCATTCTGAATCGATTGGTGTTTGCAGAATTTGTCTATCTCTAACCGTTCTCAAATTGGTCAGTTCTAAATCAGTTTTTAGATGGTTTTTTTCCCGCCAAAAATATTTCTGATGAGTTTTCGACATTTTAGTTCAAAGATTCGGAATCAGCACGTGAATATACGTTCAAAGGCAAAAATTTGAATTTCGAAAAATGAAAAATAAAAAATCTCAGAAAATTGGATTTTTTACCTTTAACAACCTTTTCCGGCTAATTTTATATCTGAGCACATAAAAATCATACATTTTCGGAATGAGCATGAAATTTTACGTATACAGTGCAAATTTCGAGTCGATATGACGACTTGGTATTCACCATGATTTGCAACTTTTTTAGAGTAATTTTAGATGTTTTTTTCCCGCCAAAAATATTTCTGATGAGTTTTCGATATTTTCGTTCAAAGATTCGGAATCAGCACGTGAAAATACGTTCAAAGGCAAAAATTTGAATTTCGAAAAATGAAAAATAAAAAATCTCAGAAAATTGGATTTTTTAGCTTTAACACCCTTTTCCGGCTAATTTTATATCTGAGCACATAAAAATCATACATTTTCGGAATGAGCATGAAATTTTACGTATACAGTGCAAATTTCGAGTCGATATGACGACTTGGTATTCACCATGATTTTTAGGGGTGAACCCCTTGCAACTTTTTTAGAGTAATTTTAGATGTTTTTTTCCCGCCAAAAATATTTCTGATGAGTTTTCGACATTTTAGTTCAAAGATTCGGAATCAGCACGTGAATATACGTTCAAAGGCAAAAATTTGAATTTCGAAAAATGAAAAATAAAAAATCTCAGAAAATTGGATTTTTTACCTTTAACAACCTTTTCCGGCTAATTTTATATCTGGGCACATAAAAATCATACATTTTCGGAATGAGCATGAAATTTTACGTATACAGTGCAAATTTCGAGTCGATATGACGACTTGTTATTCACCATGATTTGCAACTTTTTTAGAGTAATTTTAGATGTTTTTTTCCCGCCAAAAATATTTCTGATGAGTTTTCGATATTTTCGTTCAAAGATTCGGAATCAGCACGTGAAAATACGTTCAAAGGCAAAAATTTGAATTTCGAAAAATGAAAAATAAAAAATCTCAGAAAATTGGATTTTTTAGCTTTAACACCTTTTTCCGGCTAATCTTATATCTGAGCACATAAAAATCATACATTTTCGGAATGAGCATGAAATTTTACGTATACAGTGCAAATTTCGAATCGATATGACGATTTGGTATTTTTCATGATTTTTAGGGGTGAACCCCTTGCAACTTTTTTCGAGTAGGTAGGTAATTTTAAATTTTTGGATTGACACGAAATATACAATACAAACTAATTCGGCCATTCTGAATCGATTGGCGTTTGTAGAATTTGTCTATCTCTACTCGTTCTCAAATTGGTCAGTTCTAAATCAGTTTTTAGATGGTTTTTTTCCCGCCAAAAATATTTCTGATGAGTTTTCGACATTTTAGTTCAAAGATTCGGAATCAGCACGTGAATATACGTTCAAAGGCAAAAATTTGAATTTCGAAAAATGAAAAATAAAAAATCTCAGAAAATTGGATTTTCTACCTTTAACACCCTTTTCCGGCTAATTTTATATCTGGGCACATAAAAATCATACATTTTCGGAATGAGCATGAAATTTTACGTATACAGTGCAAATTTCGAGTCGATATGACGACTTGGTATTCACGATGATTTTTAGGGGTGAACCCCTTGCAACTTTTTTAGAGTAATTTTAGATGTTTTTTTCCCGCCAAAAATATTTCTGATGAGTTTTCGATATTTTCGTTCAAAGATTCGGAATCAGCACGTGAAAATACGTTCAAAGGCAAAAATTTGAATTTCGAAAAATGAAAAATAAAAAATCTCAGAAAATTGGATTTTTTACCTTTAACACCTTTTTCCGGCTAATCTTATATCTGAGCACATGAAAATCATACATTTTCGAAATGAGCATGAAATTTTACGTATACAGTGCAAATTTCGAATCGATATGACCATTTCGTATTTTTCATGATTTTTAGGGGTGAACCCCTTGCAACTTTTTTCGAGTAGGTAGGTAATTTTAAATTTTTTGATTGACTCGAAATATACAATACATACTAATTCGGCCATTCTGAATCGATTGGCGTTTGCAGAATTCGTCTATCTCTAACCGTTCTCAAATTGGTCAGTTCTAAATCAGTTATTAGATGGTTTTTTTCCCGCCAAAAATATTTCTGATGAGTTTTCGACATTTTAGTTCAAAGATTCGGAATCAGCACGTGAATATACGTTCAAAGGCAAAAATTTGAATTTCGAAAAATGAAAAATAAAAAATCTCAGAAAATTGGATTTTCTACCTTTAACACCCTTTTCCGGCTAATTTTATATCTGAGCACATAAAAATCATACATTTTCGGAATGAGCATGAAATTTTACGTATACAGTGCAAATTTCGAGTCGATATGACGACTTGGTATTCACGATGATTTTTAGGGGTGAACCCCTTTGCAACTTTTTTAGAGTAATTTTAGATGTTTTTTTCCCGCCAAAAATATTTCTGATGAGTTTTCGATATTTTCGTTCAAAGATTCGGAATCAGCACGTGAAAATACGTTCAAAGGCAAAAATTTGAATTTCGAAAAATGAAAAATAAAAAATCTCAGAAAATTGGATTTTTTACCTTTAACACCTTTTTCCGGCTAATCTTATATCTGAGCACATGAAAATCATACATTTTCGAAATGAGCATGAAATTTTACGTATACAGTGCAAATTTCGAATCGATATGACGATTTCGTATTTTTCATGATTTTTAGGGGTGAACCCCTTGCAACTTTTTTCGAGTAGGTAGGTAATTTTAAATTTTTTGATTGACTCGAAATATACAATACATACTAATTCGGCCATTCTGAATCGATTGGCGTTTGCAGAATTTGTCTATCTCTAACCGTTCTCAAATTGGTCAGTTCTAAATCAGTTATTAGATGGTTTTTTTCCCGCCAAAAATATTTCTGATGAGTTTTCGACATTTCAGTTCAAAGATTCGGAATCAGCACGTGAATATACGTTCAAAGGCAAAAATTTGAATTTCGAAAAATGAAAAATAAAAAATCTCAGAAAATTGGATTTTCTACCTTTAACACCCTTTTCCGGCTAATTTTATATCTGAGCACATAAAAATCATACATTTTCGGAATGAGCATGAAATTTTACGTATACAGTGCAAATTTCGAGTCGATATGACGACTTGGTATTCACGATGATTTTTAGGGGTGAACCCCTTGCAACTTTTTTAGAGTAATTTTAGATGTTTTTTTCCCGCAAAAAATTTTTCTGATGAGTTTTCGATATTTTCGTTCAAAGATTCGGAATCAGCACGTGAAAATACGTTCAAAGGCAAAAATTTGAATTTCGAAAAATGAAAAATAAAAAATCTCAGAAAATTGGATTTTTTACCTTTAACACCTTTTTCCGGCTAATCTTATATCTGAGCACGTGAAAATCATACATTTTCGAAATGAGCATGAAATTTTACGTATACAGTGCAAATTTCGAATCGATATGACGATTTGGAATTTTTCATGATTTTTAGGGGTGAACCCGTTGCAACTTTTTTCGAGTAGGTAGGTAATTTTAAAGTTTTCGATTGACTCGAAATGTACAATACATACTAATTCGGCCATTCTAAATCGATTGGCGTTTGCAGAATTTGTCTATCTCTAACCGTTCTCAAATAAATCATTTCTAAATCAGTTTTTAGATGGTTTTTTCCCCGCCAAAAATATTTCTGTGGAGTTTTCGACATTTTCGTTCAAAGATTCGGAATCAGCACGTGAAAATAATATTATTTTCTATTAGACATAAAGAATCGGTATTTCCTTCTAATGATTCGATTTTTTCTTTTGTTGTTGAGAGTGTCTTCTCAATACGAATCAATCTTGTATTAATCAAATCTTCGGCTCCTTCGCTCTCATCAACCTAACTGTTTTTTTTTTTTGATTTGTAATTGAAAATACTTTTTATTAAATGAATCACTTAAACTTCAATATTAACAACTATCTGACATTTTCATTATCACTATAGGGTGATCCACACTCAAATATAAAATTTCGTATTTATTTTCTTTGAACCTTAAACTAACAGAAAAAATTAGTACATTCGAAATACTCATAAATTCCTGCAATTTTGAAAAAATATTTCACACATTCGCCACCTCCCATAGATATGGCATTATCAGACTTCTATTAATGATCATAAAAAGAACTGGTGAAAAAATTTATAAGGTGGTACGCAGAAAAAAATTACTTCTTTGCGGTGGTATGGCGGCCATTTGGAACCGTCGGAAAAGTATGGCATGGTGATTTTTCTTTTCGTATTATGTAATCAGACTCCTGCAGGATCGCCATACTTGGAACAAATGACACAAATTTTGTGTCACCTCCCGGTTTATTAGCATATTTTCTGAAAATTTCATGACTTATGCCTGTTATGGCCAGTTCTAGCCCCACTAATCACCTATGGATCTAGTTAAACGGAAAGCCCATTACTCTACATATATATACTGAAACATTCCACCAAACTAATCCAATAAACCACGAGCGGACATATAAAACGAGCAGACTGTAAAATGTGGAAGACAGGGCACATACCGGAAGTGAACTAATTAAACCCCCGACACCCAGGTAATTATTTTATGAAATTTATAGAGGAAAGCCAACTTCAAAGCCATTTTGTATATAAGCCTGGTTTATAATTATTTTTATACCATTACGGTTGCGTCCTTTGGCTGAGAAATGTTCATTCGCAAGTGAGTTTAGTTTCGAAGCGCAGCATATGAGTTCTTTCACGAATAGAAGGCGCCTCAGCACAATAAGGTTGAGGTTATATTATTTCTTATTTGTTGATATTGTGTCTTTGATTCAAATCTGAAAGAGTTCTTGATATCAATTATGGGAAGTAATCACACAAGTGCATCAAAATTATCGATAATTTTCCATGAAATCATGTTGTCTAAAAACTACATGAGCATATTTTCAAATTTTGTCGAAAGAGCCCTACTCCGAAGGAACTCATCTTTTGTTATATGATTGTTATCATCATTACGATTTGTTTTCTATGTTCTTCAAATTGATACCTCATTTCAGACAGGCTCTAGTGAATTAATTTTCTAATCATTTTAATTTTGGTAAAATGACCCCTTGTCCCCTCACTCAAAAACTCATCTTTTGTTATCTGATGGTTATCATCATAAATATTTGTTTTTTATGTTCTTCAAATTGAAACCTCGTTTCAGACAGGCTCTAGTGAATTAATTTACGACTTATTTTAATTTCGGTAATATGACCCCCTTGTCCCCTCATTACGATTTTTTTTATGTTCTTCAAATTGATACCTCATTTCAGACAGGCTCTAGTGAATTTATTTTCTATTTATTTTAATTCCGGTAAAATGACCCCTTTGTTTCCTTGCTAAAAAACTCATTTTCAGTTGTATTATCGTTACCATCATTACGATTTGTTTTTCATGTTCATGAAATTAATACCTCATTTCAGACAGGCTCTAGTGAATATATTTCCTAATTATTTCAATTTCGGTAAAATGTCCCCCTTGTCCCCTCGCTAAGAAACTCATCTTTTGTTATATAATTGTTATCATCATTATGATTTGTTTTTTATGTTCATCAAGTTGATACCTTGTTTCAGACAGGCTCTAGTGAATTCATTTTCTATTTATTTTTATTTCGGTATAGTGAGCCCCTTGTCCCCTCGTTAAGAAATATTCTCTAGTTATATGATTTTTATAATTTTAACGATTTGTTTTTTATGTTCTTCAAATTGATACCTCATTTCAGACAGGCTCTGGTGAATATATATTCTAATTATTTCAATTTCGGTAAAATGTCCCCCTTGTCCCCTCGCTAAGAAACTCATCGTTTGTTATATGATTGTTATCATCATTACGATTTGTTTTTCATGTTGTTCAAATTGATACCTCATGTCAGAGGGGCTCTAGTGAATTTATTTTCCAATTATTTTAATTTCGGTAAGATGACCCCCTTGTCCCCTCACTCAAAAACTCACCTTTTGTTAAATGATTGTTATCATCATTACGATTTGTTTTTTATGTTCATCAAATTGATACCACGTTTCAGACAGGCTCTAGTGAATTAATTTACGACTTATTTTGATTTCGGTAATAAGACCCCCTTGTCCCCTCATCTTTTGTTATATGATTGTTATCATCATTACGATTTCTTTTTTATTTACTTCAAATTGATACTTCATTTCAGACAGGCTCTAGTGAATTTATTTTCTATTTATTTTAATTCCGGTAAAATAACCCCTTTGTCTCCTCGCTAAGAATCTCATCTTCAGTTGTATTATCGTTACCATCACTACGATTTGTTTTTCATGTTCATGAAATTTATACCTCATTTCAGACATTTCAGATAGGCTCAAGTGAATATATTTCCGATTTTTTTAAATTTCGGCAGAATGACCCCATTGTCCCCTCGCTGAGAAAAACATCTTCAGTAATGTGATTGTTATCATTACGATTTGTTTTTTATATTCATCAAATGGAAACCTCATTTCAGACAGGCTCTAGTGAATATATTTTCGATTTATTTAAATTTCGGCAAAATGACCCCCTGGTCCCCTAAGAATGAAGTTTTTTACTGACAACAGTGACAACATGCTTGAAAAAAAGTCTGAAAAAAGTTAACTTTGAAACACTGATCACTGACAAATACATATGAAATACGTAAGTGAAGTGATTTCACTCGTACAGAAATTGTCGCACTCCGCCTATGTAAAAACGTAGGACTCACTTGTTACATAAATAAATATTTTAAGCGTTGTCCAAGCCTAAAATATCAGCATTTTCTGAATAGGTATATCTTGTGTAGTATGGAGGAGAGCGTGCTGTGAAATATTTGTCTGTGAGATAATGTTAATTTGCATGGTAGCTCCTACCTAGATACGGAATAATTTAGTTCTAGCGCGAACTCAAATTATAAAATGAGTGACTGCTACACCGCCCTCGCGGTTACTGTCTGTTAAAGTCATTCACGGAAACCCTAAGAATATGTTGTTCGTATAAATGCTTTGAATATTAGTAACACTGATACTATATGATTAAGGGCCGGTATTATAAAACTATTTTGACAGAAAACTAGAAGTTAACTTGTGGAATGACGTCACATCTTGCAGTTAACTTCTAGATGAAGGACTTAACTTTATCCGGTGGAATGGGTATCAGTTGAAGTTAACTTTGTAGGAAATGATGGTTTTCGACAGTTTTTCTGTCAATAACTCAGCACATACTTGAGTTTATTGTTGTATTATTTTTCTGACTTTGTTAAAACGATATCCACTTTATTTTTGAGGAACTTTCAACCGACGATGAAGATACTGGTTGAAGACTATTTCAACTTGTGGAATGAAATATAATTCAAAAACCGATTTCGATTATTCAGAGAATCTGTACACATTAAAGCAAATTTAAAATAAAAAATGGGACCTTTATAAAACTGACATTCTAAAGTAAAAGTTAACTTGACTGTTAAAATTAAAGTTAACTGTCAAACATTTTTATAATACCGGCCCTAAGTCATTCTATTTCAATCTAGTAATTTGCATTGGGATTGGTACAATGTTTTTTATTTCGTACACCCTAGCAAAATTACCTGAAATATTCTTGTTTTCTACATCCAATTAAATAATGAGTTTTTGTACACCGACCACTGCGATGTTTGTTCTGGTTAGATCAAACTGAAGAATAAACTCTTCGCAAAAAATATATGTGGTCAATTTCCACGCACTGAAATGTCTAAGTAAGATTAGATCGTTCTTGTTAAATCAAACCAAAGAATCACTCTTCGCAAAATGTATGTATTCAATTTCCATGCACTGAAATGTCTATGTCAGGTTAGTTCATTCTACTTAGATCAGACTGAAATATAGGATATTAACGTTAAGAAGTGAATGACGTCACAAGATGACAGGTTATGGCGTTGTCAACATGTGCACTATTTCGAATTTTCAATTTTTTTTGACCTATTGCAGGTACTATTGGTCGAGAATGTTTTGACAATGCTTTAGGCATATTGAATATAGGCAGGTCTTATCAAAGGAAATGATTATTTCTGAGAAGAACTCTTTTTTTTATCGAATAGCAAACGGAAAGGAATCAAACGAAATAACACACAATCTGAATTCCAAAGTAACAGCTGTCAGACTGACAGTTTTCGAGTTTTTTCGATTCGGCAACGTATGAAATTTTAAATCTTGGTGATTTGAGTGTCAACTACAATATTTACGTTGTAGTGACGCTCAAATTTTTTACCGATCTCTTCTATTTTTCCATATCCCCCAATAACGGAATCAAAATATTTGGGGGTAAAGCTACCACCTTGAATGTTGATTCACATAAATATTGGTGATTTGTGTGTCAACTACAATATTCACGTTGTAGTGACGATAAATTTTTTCACTGATCTCGTCTAGTTTTCCATGTCTCGCAATAACGGAATTGAAATATTTGGGGGTGAAGCTACCCCCCTGACTGTTGATTTAAATAAATCTTAGTGGTTTGAGTGTTAAGTGCAATATTTATGTTGTAGTGACGCCTCATTTTTTTCACCGATCTCGTCTATTTTTCCATATCTCGCAATAACGGAATTAAAATATTTGAGGGTGAAGTTACCACCCTGACCGCAATCACCGTGCATGGCATTACACGTTAAAAGGTAAGGGCTACGTTTTCTCTAGCTCACACAAGTCTCTCGAAGACTTCTGAGGGTTTCTCGTAACGTGCCACAGATTTCATTGCCTACTGACAATATCATCACCAATCGAGTTCTCCGAATCGAAAAAAAGTATTCACCATCAACCACCTGACAGTCGATATTATTTGGCGGACACAAAATATTCCTGTTACTGCTATCCGAGTGTTCGGTTGGGTAGTCACTCCCACTACAAACAAATCTGAAACTATATGTACGTATACAGAAATAAATTGGAGAAGAGCGCTGAACTAACACCTGCAGCGTAGGAATAAATTGCATGTTTTGAGAGATACGTGTGGGCATTGAAGCACAGTTTCATATTTTTATTACTGTAACATGTTGTACATATATATTTGAAATAAGGTATACACTTTAATGTAACCATTTCAGAACTGAATAGAGAACTTATGTTGATTTAATTTCATATTCTGAGGACGGAAAGGTATTTCCATGTTATTCATTTGAGTTACACCAAAAAAGGGGTGGAAGGGCCATATAACTTTTCAAAAATATTTTTCAGATATGGTTCAATGTCCAGCGTGGCTTTAGTCGAGGAAGTAGTTGTTTTCCGTTAGATATTACAAAAATATCACATTTTTCAATTTTATTTTACTTAATTTTTGTGTGAAAATATAAACAGGATGTTCATAAAATCAGTTTTGGAATCATCTGCGGCTGAAAGGAATTTTATTATTTTCCGACTTTGAAGTCGTAATTTTATTATTTTCCAACTTAGTGAAACATATTTTTAAAAAATATGGCCCTTCTAAACGCCTTCGTACAGAATAGGGAATATACGAACGAAACAGAAAACAACCCTCTTTGGAAACGTTATACGGATATCTTTCAGATGTAATTCGAATTACATACAAGGCTTTATCTGCGACAACAATTATTATTAATAGGTATATATTCTTCAAATTCAAAATTTATTATTTTTTGTGAAGCTAGAGATATATTTGATTTATTCATTAGGAAAAATAGTGATAGAGAATGCAACAGCAAATTAATATTTATTCATTGTCAAACACACATTGCTTTCAAGTAAAATTGGATGTGTAGCGAAATCTTAGAAAATAGGTGATACTGATGATTGTTTACCATCTGATTTGGAGAGTAGAATTTTGTATTTTGAATCAAATCGTTTGAGGTAACCTACTTGAATTTTTCTCATAGTGTTCCTTGCAAAATATTCTGGAATAAACAACAACAACAACAAAATGACGAGCATCCTTTACAGAGGAAGCAAAACCTGGTATCTTTATATTTTTATGGAAGGCACAAGAATAACAACAAAACTGATTTGTGTGAAGTGTGGTAAAAGTACGTGTGAAAAGCATGCTAATAATATATGTTTCAACTGTAATAATGGAAAATGGAATAGAATGATCAATTTGTACTTACCCTCTTTTTGTTTTTTCTACCATTTTTTACATGTAATAAAGATGTTTAAACGTATGTTGTATTCGTGTCTGTTAACAAGAATATAATTTCCATCCAAAATATGGATGACCCATTCATGATTTTTTTTATTTTTTTATTTTATTTTATTCGAAGAAACATACAGATTTGATAAAATTATGAAATGCAGTAAAATGCCTCAACGCGCCCACCATAGACAAATTAAAAATTAGGAGACTGAAACAATTGCGAACTTGACCACCAAGTTTTTGCGCAGGCCAGTTGCGCATGGAGGTGCTGCCGGCAATCGACAACTGATGAAATGAATGACATGATACTTTTCCATTCCGATATTTGTCAGAAAACATAAGTTTATTGTTTATAGGTATATGTATTTTTAATTATGACGAAGACAAACCACGAAGTCATTTCAGAATTATTTTTTTAATGTTATTGTCATCGACAAATTAATAGTACAAATTATGAACTTGAAATGTGAACCCAGCGACGAAAATGTAATGTTTGTTGATGACGATGATGCTGAAATTCCTGGAAATTTTCTTAAACAAGGTAAAATATAAGCTGCTTTTCACGAACTGATACTTATTTCCATCCGTCAGTTGCAGAAAATTTGTCACTAACCGATACCTACTTCCATCAATCAGATTAAATTTTCTATCACCATTTGAGGAAGTAATTACATACAAACTCTTGTTCATGGTAACTACCCAAGTACCCACATAGTTTACAAATTATTTAACTGGGGTATTTGTTATACCACGTTATACCTACTTGTGCTCCTTTGTCCTAAAAAATAAAATAAAGATTTATTTTGAAACTCTTTTATTTTAACCACAAACAAACTAACATATTTTACGAATGGATCACTGTATATATTTTGGAAGTGAATGATTTGCCATTTCTGTATTTCATGTGATACCACCATTTATATGAAATATAGGAATGGCAAATTGATAAATTATAAAATAATATACCTTATCAGCTATATGAATTGAAAAAGCCGCCTTGTCTCAATCGGTGTAATTGAGGAGAAATCTGTTTTACCAACCGTACTAACTTAGTTCGGCCAGTTGCGAGGTAGGTCGCCACTGTTGGCACTGTTGAACGTGTTGCCAACTTTAACTGTAGGTTTGACTGCTCTCTTTATTTTCAGTTTCTCTATGGCGCCAATTCGCAATGAAGTATTTTACCACTGATTAAAGCCATTTCATCATTCAAACTTTTCAAAAATCTGATTGGCCCTTATCCTTCCAAGGTACAGACTCAGTTGTCTGGCTTGCATTGCTGATTTTGCTAATTAGATCAGGAGTAACATTCATGAACTTCTCTGTATTTTCCGCCTATATTAGCCCAAACAGTGTCTTTTAACCATAACAATATTCAGGTAATGTTCTGTGCTTTTTCAATATACCTACCTCGAGTTCCAATAACAAAGATTGTTCAGGGATCCACGGTAATTGATAATTATCCTTTGCTTTTTTTCATCTTAAATTAATTTTCGGTTTTCCACAGAACACGCTGAATATTCATGAACAACATTATTTTGAACAATGCAATGTTAAAACAGAACTCTTTGCGTAAGGTTAATCACAACTTGAAAACTTGTTTGGTTCCGGACTGTCTTGTTTTCCATATTTCCCCGGAGGATTTGGACTCGGTAATTGGGTTTTTCAAGAATCCTTTGATGGTTTCCCTTGACAAAGTAGATACATTTCAGTACGTTAATTGAACAACTTTATCAATTTCAAGAAATAATGATATTGATTCAAAGGAGGTATACCGGGTGTCCAGGGAAGGTGGCTCGCCCCTATAACTTTTTTGTTTTGGAAGATATTGCAATGAAATTTGGAGGATCTATATAAGACATAAAAATGCATTATTTGACAAGAGACTTAGCTTCATGCAACTTCCGGTCTCGCCGGAAGTGATATAAACTTTCGATTTTTAAATGAGGAATCCGGTATATTTTAATTTTTTTGTTTCCATATGACATTCTGAATACAACCATATGTATCATTTGTTACTTTTTGTGACCAAAATATTGAAAATTTTGAAATTTATTTTTTAATCTAGAGGGCTATGAATACCTTCAAATTATTAATTCTAGTCCTAAAGTATTGGGAAAAATACAACTTCAGAAGAAGAAACTTTCGTCAACATACTTAAAAATATTACGGTAGATCTTTCTTTTTGAGACTGAAATAATATTAAAATTCATCGAGTAACCTGTGACCAACACAAATGATATAACAAAACCATCAATCCAAAAAATATTATCTCCTTGGATAAATTATATTATCAACAAATTGATGGATGTAGCCGTTACTATGTGGTAGGAGATCATCATGAAAAATGGGAAAAGTAAATTTCTATGTTTTTGTACCACTTTATATTTATAACCTTTAGTTACTGCAGTTTCGTCCTGTATGGACATTTTCAAAACTATAATTCAAATTGAATTGAAATTCTCTGTTCATTTATTGAAAATAAGTTAAATTCGTAATATCAATAGTTTTGCAATTCCAAACAGACATTTTATTTTTCCGGTTGGAAATATACCTATTTACATGAGTTTTGTTGAAGTCAAAAGTTCATCAAAAATGTGTGTCAAAATGACATTACGTCAGGATAGTGTGACACCAACCAAAATTTCCAGGAGACTACAATTTCGAACATGGTCTTCGAAAAACGGTCGAGGACGGTCAATGACTATTATACAGTGTGAGTTGTGCGATAAGAATATACGTGTTGGAAATTTTGGACGTAGGTGGACGGTCGCGGACGGTCGGTTCTAGTCGATCAGTGTAATTCCAGGCTTATAATGTTCGTTGAACAAAAAATAGTGTTTATAATTTCTTAATAACAGTATGGCATACGAAAACTTTCTGTATCGATTATCACCAAGTTGTCAGTATGTAATACTTATTTATTGAATGTACACCTTTGCGAACGGATGCTCAGTTTTTTATTGTTAGAAGCTCGAAGTCGTGGGTTGATTTAACATAGCAATATCCATACCTTTGGGCACCAAACAGTTTTTTTTTTTAAGAGAGAGAGATAGTTTATCAACTGATAACTTCAACTATATGAAAATAAGTTCTTAAAATAACGAACGAAATGAAACAAGAAATTTCTGGACAACTCACTTGAACTATATTGAAAGAAATGAATCAGAAATGTTCAATTATATGAGCGATAAAAATATGACTAGCAATTGTATACGTACACGGTTGCCTCACAGTACTTATAATAATTATTGAGCAAAAATAGTTCTTTCTAAATAAATACCTGTCGGCACTAAAATATATAAATAAATATATTTTTTTTTTATCTTATCTGTTTTCTTCGAGGAAAGTTTGTGAAGTTCCATCCAGGTCCGTGAATGAGAGTTTATCAGCCAAAAGTATAGGTTTCCAAATCTTATCTCGGAGTACTTTCACTCATTTTCGTTTTCCATTTTCGGTTTTTATAGTCCATACGTTACATATTATACCCCTTGGCATTATTCGTACATGGTACCTTCATTTGGTAGAAATACCTTATAACCAAACAATGGTTTTGAAATGAGATTGAGAGTAAGAGGCCTGAAAATCGAATAAAATCGGTTTCGCAAATTCGATCACTGAAATGAGATTTCTGTTTTCTTACCGTTGGTGGAAGGTGGCCTCAAAGTAAGAAGTGTTTCAAAAGTGCTTTCTGAGATATTTCACTTAACAAGACTTGTAATTTGTGATTCTCTAAAGATCCATCCAAAATGATGTCACCACAAAACTTATTATTTCTTGTGTGATCTCAAAAACGTAGTATAGTAATTGACACTTCGAATATTCAAGCAGAAATGACCTTCCAGCCAATATATTTTTGGGCCTCAACACCGGTGGCAGCACCTCACGGGGCAGCAGGAAAGTCGAATATTAAAAACAGCAGTTTCCAAAATGGTTAGCAGGAGATACTAATGTTTTTCGATAAATCGAGGGAACTTTTATTTCAGGATGAATTAATATTTATAGAAACGTAAATTGGTATCACTAAGAATACGTGTATTGATAAATCGGGTTGATCAGAAGCAAAACTATTTAAATGGAATTTATTCAACTTCCAAATATTTTTGTGGTCTCTGTTAATGAGAAAATAAAACGGAATATGATATATTTCACGGTGCGTGATTAGTTTTTCTTCGGGGTCCCACATTTTGTATCAATATCTTCATTTATTTATACCGGGTGAAATAAGTTGTTTTCTCGAGAAAAAGATTAGAAATAAACCGAAATTCACTTCGTATCGGTTTAAACGCTACAAGTATCAAAATGATGTAAATGCTTGATGTCAGTGTCAAAACGATGCGTTTTGAATCGATTTTCCTTTATAACGCAGAAAGTTGGTAACCATGGCAACTAGCTCTATCGTTTGGGAGATACATGCATTAATTTAACCATTCGAGAAAAACGAATACAGTTTTTCCAAATTTCAAATAATTCGGACGTCTGGAAGTGGGTAAAAATGGCGTGCAAATAGATAGATACAAACATCCAGGTGAAGCTAATAAAAGCGTATTAATAAGACGTGGTCACTTCATAGACAAACACTCCAAAAAGCAAAAACCCAAAAACAAATGATTAAAAAGTAAAAATCACTCGAAAAGTAATGGATAACACTGTTCAGACTAACCTAGCCGAAGCCGATGATGATATGGGATCCCGTATCATCATACGGGAGCTTTAAACAATACCAACCAAAATTGGCGGATGACTGGAACTACAGGGTGATATTCTCGGATATAACTTCCTTCTATAAATGAGGATTGAAATTCATTCAGAGGTAAGACCTCTAATTTCAGATTCGGAGAAATCAGCTCATCAAAATAACTATCCCGCGAATATATCTAGTAGGCGCCGATCAAATTTGTGTTATTTCATTAAACGAGGACAAACTTCAGTAATGCAAATTGGGCTTTTATCCTGATTGCCATTTAGAATGTTACGGATATTTGACCGTAGCAAAGAAATTAAAATTTTTTCCTGTTTTTACCGAGCTGTTTACATTTCTCTCGCAGTGACCAGAGTGAATATTATATAATATTAACAAGCCAACCAGGATTGGGTTCTGTGAGTTCTAGCCGACGTAACAGAATTACCATTTTTATGGATTAATTATAGGATGGAACATGAGGCGCGCTTTCGGGGAAATGACTTATGATGCTAATAACCATTATATTCAACCAGCGATAAAATAATCCATTTCGAAAACTGTTGCAAAAAATCTCCGTTGAATATGAAACTGGCCCGAACTCTGTTAATGATGAATTGACACACATGCCTACTTTACGAAATGAAGTTTCTAATATCAATCTGTCACGCGATTGATATGGTTTGGCATATTTCAAAGATATGGTAAACGTAGCATCGAAGTATGTACTTGCCATGTAACGGGAAGCTCATTCGCTCAGTGCCCATGGAAAAATTCATTAACCATGAAAGGACCCCGCACGAAAACACATGTAAAATTGGCTCTCGGTCAAATTGGCTGCAACTTCATTGTGTTATAGTGGGATGGATAATTGGAAATTTGTGTGAGTTTAAATGATTTTGTAAGTGTCGTTTCTGAATTATAAGCAACAAAAGTTCGAAAAAACGTCGCAGTTGGGTAGGGTTGACAGAGGAAAAAATTGTTTTGTTAGTCGAAATAACACAAATTCAGGATGAAAATGTATTTTTTGTACAACTGACATTAAAAATGACGTTTTTAATTCATTGACACATGAACTAAAAACTGACGTTTTCACAAAATCACTTTTAACACTAGTGTTAAAAGTACTTTTAACACTAGTGTTAAAAGTAAAATGACAGATGAGATGATGGATACTCAGTAATATAGATCTCTCTAATAGAAACACTTTAATCAGATATTAATACTATTATAACAATCAGAATCAAAATTACTTATAAATATGTATTTGGCAATTTGTACAATTTGTGATATTAACTGACGAAGTAACTGCAGAAGCTTCATCGCCAATCAATGATGGTGCTATTATTGAAGTGGGATGATCAAATAATGCTGGGAGAGAACTAGAACTTATACCAGGAAACATTTTATCAGCTATTTTATTTTTATTTTCAATGGAATCCTCGATATAACCCTCAGCTACAGTTGAGGACTTCCACCCGCCATGTCGTTTTATTGTGGTCAAATTTGCTCCTGAATTCGCTAACAGAGATGCTGAAGATCTTCGAAAGCAATGGCCGGTAAACTGCTGCGGATCTGGTAATTTCAGAAATTCAGCAATAGTGGAAGGCATCTTCCCAAATGTATTTATTCCAACTGGTTGAATAGTGCATTTGTAGTTAGAGTAATTCAGGAAAAATCGACGGTGAGTAACAGAAGTTGGGCGTAATACAGCATATTCACGGTAATAATTCACGTAGTGTCCAACGATGCAAAAACTTCTTTGAATGTTGGTTTTGGTATCCGAAATATGAATTAGTAATGACTGTATAGTTTCTTCAATGTCATCTACGCTCAATTTGCAGAGTTCTTCACGACGGCACGCTCCAAATAATCCAAAAATGGTTGCCACTTTAATCATAAGATATTTGGTATCGGGAGCTTCATTTAAAAATCTGTCAATCTGTTCCCTTGTCAGAATTTTCGATTTTTTCGGACGGTATCCGACACTTTTTCGTTTCAAAAATGCGACTAATTTATGGTATTTACTTATATCCACGTTTTCCTTGATTTTCAGTTCAGCTTTTATCATAGAGAATTTAGACCACAGTGTTGATGATTTCCATAACTTCGATTTTTCTTCGAAATAAACTAAAAGTACGCTTTCGCTGAACTTGCCTTCAACTTTCTTCAGTTGACTCCATTCGATGAATCCATTATAAGCAATATCATATTGTTGCCGTGATTTTTCAGGCAACAGATCTAAAGTTGCTCTGTTTGCAGCTTCTTGAATTTCTGGTGGAAGAAAATCATCTGAATCATCCATTCCAACTTCCATTATATTTATATTTGCAACAGTAATAGCTACGAACACAAAGAAGCTAGGATCGTTTATTAATTTGTGGTAACTAATAAACAACAATTATTAGGCAGTTGTTTTTTACCTGCCTGTCATGCTTGCAATTTAGATTTGAAATACAAAATATGGTTGTCAATTATAAAGTCCATGTAGCTAGATCCGTAGAGCATCTGACTTGAAATCCAAAGATCGTGTGTTCGAATCCTTATGGATCTTATTTTTTTTTTGTTTTTTTCTTACTGGCAGTAACTGTTGAACAAAAAATTTTGTATGATACATTTGTTAAAAGTGATTTTATTTTGCTCGTCGGGTTGCTCCACTCGCTAACGCTCGTTTCGCAATATTCCCCACTCACAAAATAAAATGCCACTTTTAACACTTGTATCATAAATAACTATTTCGGAACTCGTTTAACATGTCCAACTTTAACGTTATTAATGAAAGTACATTAGGGTATATACGGGACATAATCAAAAAAATCGTTTTTCAGGATTTTTTTGCTTACACTAGTCCTGAACCAACAATGTATATTTTGCTAGAATGTCATAGTTTCAGTCTATTTTTTTTTTTTTTTTTATTAGCATATACCGCATCAACCATACACGGTCATTAGCGGTGGTACAATACATTTTAGTTCAATATGAGATTCAAAACAATAACAACAATAATATAACAGTATATCAAATGTCTTTAGTGAGATTTGTTAGTTTCAGAAAAGTCATCAGGATTGCGATATTATCCCTGTGAAGGCTCTTTTGAAGATCGGTGGTCATGCCGGCTATTGTTCTTTCCCGTTGATAAACTGGGCATTCTGACAGAATATGCTTCACGGTTAGGACGGTCTGGCAGTCTTCACATCTTTTTGCCTCCTCTTTTGAGAGAATGTGTTGGTGGGTGAGCCTTGTATGTCCGATGCGCATTCTTGACAAAATAACCTTACTTCTCCTATTTGTCCCATATTGATGATGTTTGGCTATGTCTGGGTTTATTTCCTTCAGTTTGGCATTTGTGTTTTGCCAACGTGTAACCCACAGACGCCTGGTATATTCTTTTATTTGTTCTCTGTTTCAGTCTATTCTAGGCGAAAAAAACATGTTTTGTTTCTTGATCACTCTCTCTGTTTGAAATATGATTTTTTAATATATTGGATTTCGATAGGTTGAGAGATAATTCAATTATCCACGAGAATGATTTTCAGTAAAACCTTATGAAATACGCTGGTTTTCTCAGAAAACGTCGTTTAACGCCGACATCACATTTCATGCTGGCGCTAACCCGCCACTGCAAGTTCAGGCAGGGCCAAAAATTGGATTTGTCATAACTTTGCTAAAAATCATAGAAGAAGGAAAAGAAAAAGTGCACATCGTCAAAAAAAGAATTTCGATAGGTTGAGAGATAATTCAATTCTCCACAAGAATGATTTTCAGTAAGACCTTTTAAAATATGTACGCTGGTTTTCTCAGGAAACGTAGTTTAACGCCGACATCATATTTCAAGCCAGCGCTAACCCACCACTGCAAGTTCAGGCAGGGCCAAAAATCAGATTTGTCATAACTTTGTTAAAAATTATAGTAGAAGGAGAAGAAAAAGTTCATATCGTCTCTGAAGACTTCTACTTCCTCATGCAAATATAACATGTGAGTATCTAAGTACCTAACATGTGTTTTGTCCCACTTCACATAACCCTTCTACGATATTTACGGAGGATCCGAAAGTCATGGATATTTTAGTTGATATGAAATAATAATACTGAAGCAGGAATCAGTACCCTCTTTGGACCGTATGAAACGATTTGAGACTGGTGAGACAAGTCTCACTTATACATGCCAAAGAAAAAACTGGGTTTTACTCTTGCCTTAGTTTTCAACTCACCCATAATCCCGGTAAATGTTGAAAATAATAGCTCATACACATACTACATAAAAAAATGAAGTATGTGATTTCCAGCTCGAGGTTTGCACTTCACAACAGTGTTATTAAACGTATGCGCAGGATATGAATAAGCGATTATTTTCAACATTTACTAAAGAGAATGCCGGTTTTATGGGTAAGTTGAATATGAGGCAGGAGTAAAACAAAGTTTTTTTCTTGGCATGTATAAGTGGTACCTGTCACACTACTTTAAAATTGTTGCCCATAGTTCAAAGAGGGTATGGGTTGCTGCTTCAGTATAATAATTCCATATTTACTAAATTATTTATGATTGAAGTGCGACAGAACACATTTTAGATACTCAAATACTCGCATATTATATTCGCATGAGACGCTAGGAGTCTTCAGAAACGATATGAACTTTGGCTTTGCCTTCTCCGATCATTTTTAGCACAGTTATGACCAATCAAATATTCGGCTTCGCCAGAACTTTCAGCGGCAGATAAGGGTGAAATTTGATGTCGGCGTTCAATCACGTTTTCTGAGAAAACAAGCGCATTTCATAAGAGAGTACTAGGAATAATTTTTTGGAAAATTGGATTGTGTTTCACCTTGTTGAGTTGTTTTTCCGATAAATCATATACTTTCCAAGATTACAGCAAAAATCTATTTATATATTTTCAAACGAAAAAATAAAAAATTATGTTCCACCCCTGGAATTTTGCTAAAAAAAATGTTTCCATATTTATCATGGTTCCAACTACTAGCATACCAAGTTTGGTGGTGCTACAATCGATTCTCGTCTCAAAACCCAATCATACTGGATTACTATCTTATTTTTCGTATTTCAATTGAATAAAATATTAGTCCAGTGGATTGTCAAGTAGCTCAGTGGTTGAGACTGACGCGTTCAAAACCATTGACTGCTATTTTTGAAATTTCATCATGGTGTTTTCGGATTATTACTGGCAGAAAATCCGTGGCGCACCGTCAAATTGAGCCCATATGTTTTCATCTTAAAGAAACCTATTTTTGTACTTGAATCCATGCCCCACTTGAGCTGCTGGGACAGTAAGTGGTAGGTTACATTCAGAGCTGGGAAGTACTCAATACAAATACCCGAATACTGTACTCTTGAGTACAATTCTGGTACTCTGTACCCGGTACCCACTACATTTTATATGAATTACTCGGTACTCGTACCGTACATATCGGGTAAAAGTATCCGATACCCGCGCTTCTGATGAGAGTACATTTTTACGAGTACTTTATTATGCAAAGCGTCTACGCCTGGCCTGTCTGTCCAGTCCAGCATGCCGCACCCAGCAACCTCAAAACTCCAAAGGCTTTATAAATCATCAAAATTAGTTATTATGAAGCCAATCCTGGCAAAAAGAATCAACCAGTTATGCCATGACTGAATAACTATTTTTTCTGCAAACGTCAAAAAATGACAAGGTTCGCGCATTGACAAAAATATGCGAAGTGGTGCTGTAGGTTTTCCGGGTTTTCCTGCAGCTGAAAAGTGAATACGCCACCAAAAATCAGTAAGTCGCCCGGAGCGCCACGGCAAATAATAATAATAGCCGTCCTCTACCCGCACAGGCCATGCCTTTGGGTACACTCTACGAGTGTTTATGAGGGAGTATTATTATTATTATTATTATTATTATTATTATTATTATTATAACACTTTTTTCATTTTCCTTCGTCACCAACACAACGTGCGCGAAGTAATGTGCAAAATACCTATTTCGCACACTGCATGTAAACTATATGGGATTTTTATATTCTAACCTATACTCCTCAATCAAGCAAAAATTCAAGAAATCATTTATTTCTAACTTTATGGTTCTCAATCAAGCGAAAATCCAAAAAATCATATATTTCTGAACAATAATTAAATAAGGCATTTTTAACACTTTTCGAAATATGACAAAATTTTATATCACCAATTTTTTTTACGTTTGCAGAAAAAAAAATGTTCGCTTCTCGTGCGCGAAATACTTTGGTGATCGAGAACTGTTTTTTAACGAGGCGCAGCCGAGTCAAAAAAATAGTCGAGATAGTCGAGCATTTAGCGCACTAGATACAAAAATAACTATCATTTTTATTATTATTATTATCTTTAATTGTATCCTTTATGGACTGAAAACTACAATATAGTTCAGTGATTATTGATTTGATAGTTCATGGTTATTTATAGGGTGCAAAAAGTGGTGAAGGTATAATGCAAGACTCAGAGAAAACCCAATATGTGGGTATATTGTTTAATTATTTTTGGACTTGTTACATACAACTCGATGAGAGAGTACTTGCAAAAAGTACTCTTAGAATTCGAGTACTTTTACTCGGAGTACTGTACTCGAGAGCATGTGTAATGAGTAAAGTACTTGGTACTCTGTACTCGTTCATCAATTTTTGGAAGTACCCGGTACCCAGTACTCGAGTACAATTTATCAGTACCCGGCCCAGCTCTGGTTACATTACACCTTTTCCGCATTCACTGTCCTCCCCACAACAAAGGACCTCACAAAATCCTTATGGAAAATGACTCTCGGCTAAATTCCTTGAACTTTTGGTTGCCGAGTAAGTCAAAATCTATACAACATACCAAAAATTCATGGAATTTAGCCGAGAGCCATTTTCCATAAGGATTTTGCGGGGTCCTTCGCCATATATCGTCACTTAAAGTGGACACACTGTAAGTAATACATCCATTTAAGGATTTTTGGAGAGTCACCTGGGAATATCGCATACTCTCCGGGACGGCACTTCCTGGGGCAGAAGTATCTCTTACTGCAACTGGATGCCTTTCCCGAATAAAACTAGGTCGGGGAATAATACCCCAAAAATGTTTCACTCTTCAGTCAACGACGGGCGTCTCATTCGGAATTCAGCAAGGCTCGTTCCGGTTGGAATTCCCGGACGTCGCGTCGCTGCCGGCCATGAAAGTCGTTACTTCGACCGGAGTCGCCGGATAGCTAAACTCGCAGTCACAAGATAGATGTGGGTAACCATGCAGAAGGATTTGGGAGATGGCAAAGGATTCGGTCTGGCGTCGGATGGATCTTAGTGGGTCAGCAATGTGCAAGCACACAAAACATACTGGGTGGTTCATCATTGTGACGATGTATTATACCGGGTGTCTAAGGAAAGTGGCTCACCCCTATAATTTTTTGGTTTTGCAGAAATTGAAATCATTTTTGGAAGATCTGTATGAAAAATAAAACTGCATTTTTTGACAAGTGACTCAGATTCCTGCAACTTCCGGTCTTACCGGAAGTGATATGAACTTTCGATTTTTATATGAGACACCCGGTATATTTTCACAGTTTTTGTCTCCATATGACATTCTGAATACAACTATGTATCACTTGATACTTTTTGAGACCATATCGTTTTTTTTTATTTCGATATGTTTAATTTTAAATCTAGAGGGATATGTATACGTACAAATTATTAATTTTAGTCCTTAAGTAGGTATTTGTTAAAAATATAACTTTATGGTTCTCGGTTAAAATGCTGGTGAGTAAAATTTAATTTGTAATTCATTCCCACTATTTTATTTTCAAATGTCAACATAGTAGCTGGTCGGGTCAGAAAAAAATCTGAGGATTTGTATACGACTTAAAACTGCATTTCTTGACAAGTAACTCAGCTTCAGCTTGTGGAATATTGTTTTCAGTCGAAATATTTCTGCTATGTATGTAAAATTACATTTTGGAATTTGTATCCCTTATTTTTTAAATGGAAATTTTGTGAATTTCATTACGATTATATTGAAACCGCTTCAATGTTACAGGTTTCAAACAAACTTTTGTTAAAAAATCTGAAACACCATTTCAGATCAAAATGAGATTCAAATACATTGGGTAATCTGTGACCTACATAACTGATAGAACAAAGTAATTAAGGTGTATTGAAAAAAAAACAATTTGACTATATGTTATCTTACCTCACTTCTCCACATCTAAATTATGAAACTATTGTGTACGCTATTGATTAAAAAACATGTTATTGATATCATTTATACAAGGAGATAATAATTTTTAGATTGATGGTTTTGTTATATCATTTGTGTTGGTCACAGGTTACTCGATGAATTTCAATAGTATTTTAATCTCAAAAAGAAAGATCCACCGCAATATTTTTAAGTTTGTTGACGAAAGTTTCTTCGAGACCTAATAGTGTGCGGCATAAAATTAATCGTAATGAAATTCTTTTTTTTCTGGCCCGACGAGCCACTACGTTGCCATTTTAAGAAAAATAGTAATAATAATTTGAAAATTAAATTTTACCCAGCAGATGCATTTTAACCGAAAACCGTAAAATTAGGATTAAAATTAATAATTTGAACGGATTCATAGCCCTCTAGAATCAAAAATCAATTTTAAAATTTTTGGATGAATAAAGTAACAAATGAAATATGCTTTGATTCAGAATTTCATATGGAGACGAAAAGGTAATATTTTATGACATACTAAAGTGCAGTTTTTGAAAGTTCGGCCATCAGGGAGAGGGCGTGGTGAGGAAACTTTTTGAAATTTCTAGAATGAAAAAATTAAATTTTTAGAATATGAAAGAAAAAGAAAATTCTAGAATGTTCTCGAAGCTTCTAGATACTTCTAGAAAATTCAAGATTTTCATGAAATAAGCTAGAACATAGTCTCCGTAATGTTCTAGAACATACTGAAAATACAATCAAGAGTTTTCAAAAGTATGGTCACCAAGGAGAGGACGTGGTGATATACCCTTCTGGAATATTATGTAATATGAAAAAGACATTTCTATCATAAAAAAGAAAGAAATTTCTAGAATGTTCTTGGGGCTTCTGGAAAGTTCTGGAAAATTTGAGATCTCTGTTGAATGAACTAGAACAGAGTCTTCGTAATATTTTATAACATACTATAAAGACACTTGAGTGCAGTTTTCGAAAGTTCGGCCATCAGGAAAAGGGGAGTGGTGAGGAAACGGTCTGGAAATTTTTAAATTATAAAAAATAAATTTCTAGAATATACGAAAGAAAGTTTTAGCACCTTCTATAAAGTTCTAAAAATAATCCCCATGGAATAAGCTAGAACAGAGTCTCCGTGATGTTCTAGAATGTACTAAAAAGGACGAAGGGCGAGGAAATTGAATTTTCTAGGTACTTAATTTCTGGATTATAAAAAAGAAAATTCGTAGAAATCGTGAAAAGAACCAGAACAGAGTCTTCGGAAAGTTCTAAAGCGTGCGGGAAAAACAAGTGACATTGTCTAAGATAATTTTTTTTACCAGGGCAACGCCGGATAAACGAGGATTCTATTTGCACAAAAATTTTCAGATTTTATACCAACCAAACCAACCAAATTTTTTACGCGTGGTGTTCTGCTTACTTACTATGTCCGCACAGTTTTTTAGTTGTCTTGCTATCCACAGACCAATTTTCAGATTGTTTAAAACAGTTGCGACATACGTGTTTTTTTTTAAACTTCGGAACTACCCCCGCGCCAGTTGTTCCAAAAACTGGCTGACTGATGGCAGGCTATGAATATTTAAGCTATTTATGACCTAATATCAAAATGAGCCATCATAAAACTGTTGCATTTTAAGTACCTCAGCTCTTGAACTATTACTTGAGAGTATTAGCAATCCAAATATTTCTTGAATTCGACGTTGATGATCTTCTGTGGCGCATATCTATCTCTCTATCATGATAGTATACCTACTGTCACCATGAAAACGAGGTTGTAGACATCATACTTTCATGACACGACTATCGAGGTGAGTTTAATGAGAGTACTATTCAATAAATAATAAAGCCTTAAATAAAGCATGAGTTAACAAATGAAAAAAAGCTAATTCTATCACAGTGAAAACGAAGCTGACTAAAACTAGTTTTTGCCCTCGACTTCATTTCACATTTTCAGAGCGGAGCAACAATTCCATGAATACAAAAACGGTGTCTTTCCAAGAATATGATATATTCAAAGAGTCTGAAATATTGATTAAAAGTTTGATTTTGTGAAGGAAATCCAGTTCTTGACATAATTTTTTGGGTTTATCACCTTCCACAATCTGAAAATGAAAAAATTTTTTTAATCCAAAGAAATCTGTACAAGTGTAGAAGGGCAAATTAATTAATTTGCCCGATAAGTTACTGCGTTCACAAGACTGCTGTCTTGAAAGAAATTAATTTTTGTCAGTAACGTACCCTACACTGAATTTGCCTATCTGAAAAAATGAGATCGAATTAACAAAGAATACTTCTCTTTTTTTGAAAACTGTTGACGTTTCGGAGGCTGTATCTGCCTCCGTTATCAAAACTTCTTAGAAAGACGCTGAGAAAACTGAATTTGAATTGCGATTTTGGTAATAAGACCTTTCTTTGACAGAGTCAAATGAAATCTGTCATACATTCTTTTGATTGACATTTGGTATCTTGATACATAGGGTGTTCGGTATCAATCAATCACCATTCTATTAGTTCTTATTTCATCTCTGAGGAGGGGTAACCAGGTGCGGTCCATTTCGATGGAATTGGTTGAGAAGCAGTTGTTCGATAAAAGAATGCACGCAGTTTCCTTCAACTTCCTTTTTTCTTGATTTGATTCTCTCAATAAAATTTTGGTATTATTCCATTCCATCATATGATCGCCATCAGATGTTAGAATATGTTCGGATATTTTCGAACCCGTTATTTTTCGATTTCTGATGTAACTTTTATGTTCTTCCTGGCGCACAATCAATGGTCTTGATGTTTCACCTATATAACTCTTACCACACGAACAAGGTATGTTGTAAACACAATTTTTTGAACATTCACCAGCGTTTTTGGGTTTTGTATGTGTGAGTATTGATCTCAATGTATTGGTTGTTTTAAATGTTGTTCTTACATCAGTAGGGTACGTTACTGACAAAAATTAATTTCTTTCAAGACAGCAGTCTTGTGAACGCAGTAACTTATCGGGCAAATTAATTAATTTGCCCTTCTACACTTGTACAGATTTCTTTGGATTAAAAAAAAATTTTCATTTTCAGATTGTGGAAGGTGATAAACCCAAAAAATTATGTCAAGAGTCTGAAATTATTATGCGAGAATGAAAACATTCCTCTGACATATCCAATCATATCACAATCAGTAACTTCTCCTTTTCTACTATGTTCGTTTTGTTCCAGGAAACGTACAGTAATGAAAAACAAATCCAACTCTCGAAATTGGATTTTGCAGCATCAGGTTCCTATTCGTGTGTGGTTTCTATGGAGACGCCAATATTTACGAAGGATTCCGACAGCAAAGATCTCACCGTTATAGGTATGTACCGTTGGATGTGATACTTTGGTGTATTTTTCAGAATAACAGTTCTAATACCATTATATACAGGGTGTCCCAAACTCGATGGCCTCTTAGACGTTTCTGTAGAACGGAACGTGGGATCATTTTGAAAATTGAGTTTCTTAGGTAATTGGTTTTGTTCTATCGATCAAAAATATTTTCAGCACTGCGGTGTTGCCGCTTCTATTGAAAAGTAGCAACAACTTTAATATTTCAAATGGGACATCCTGTATATTATTGCATTATTCGCTTCGCTACTTTTCGATTACTTTTGTATGACACTTCCCTATACCTATCTCGAATGGTTTTCGGTAAATACTCAAGAGAACTTAGTATTTATTAAACATTTTGTTTCTCGGAGGTTTATAATGAATTGTGGCAAGTAATAATAATAATTTCCATTCTATTTGTATATTCTACTATATAGTTACAAATTTTTTCTGTGAAAATTCATTGTTACAGAGCCCTGATGATGAATTCAATGAAATTTGATACGTTGGCAAAAAAACAATAGTTATTCTTCGATTCTACTGATCCCAATCCCAACAAAATTTCTAAAGAAGCAATTTTTGGATCACTAAACTTATCAGTTATTATTTGAATAGTCTTTAGTTTTGATTCTTTTCTAACCAAATTTACGTTAATGAAAGCTCGAACGTTTTATCGTTGATTGTCGAATTTTCATAATGACATTTTTATAGAAATTTTCGGAAACCTGACTATTTGGGTATAGGAACATACTACATCATTTGAAAGCAAATTTAATTGTTTTACAGGATATTCAATAATATACAGGGTGTTCCGTTTGAAAAACTGCACTTTTCACCACTTTTGTATCTATCAATAAAATCACAAATTTTGAAGGACCCTGTATAATGAAGGACTAATTCCCTTAGACAAAACTTATAAACAGGACATTGTCAAACTACATCCCAAATTTAGGATTTCTACGCATCCAAATACTGTAGTAAAAAAAAATTAATTACAGCTATATTTCGCACAAAAAAAAATTAAATCAATGAATTTCTCGAAAACTATCAGAGATAGGTATAGGGAAGTATCATACAAAAATAATAGAAAAGTAGTAGCGAAGCGAAAAATGCAATAATATACAGGGTGTCCCCTTTGAAATATCAAAGTTGTTGCTACTTTTCAATAGGAGCGGCAACACCGCAGTGATGAAATTTTTTTTGATCGATAGAACAAAACCAATTTCCCACAAAAAACAATTTCCAGAATAATCAAATGTTCCGTTCTCCAGAGGCCATCGAGTTTGGGACACCCTATATTTATATATGAGTTAATATCTGAGTTTTTCAAAAAAAACTGAGTCCACTTCTATTTCATTCTATGTATTCTTCAAAATAGTTTAAATATGGTTAGATGGAAGAGCAAGATTTGGCTGTGCTTTCTGTAGCGTAGTCAGAAATTGAATCCTGCCGTTTGATAGGACCTACTATGTAATCGCCGTCGAAATTGTGTTTTTTCCCTATCAATAAAATCTATTATTATTATTAGATTTCTAAAGCTATGCATAACATTACGAATGTAGTAGATATTAATAATTAATGGAATAGGTGTATTTGTGTATCTCTCTTTTTGATAAAAATGAAACGAAAGTAATACAAATTATAAAACAAAAATTGATTGGCTCCGGAGCGACTTGATTGATTCCTCTGGCGCATTTGCTTTTTCAGCTGCAGGAAAACCCGTAAAAACCTGCAGCACCACAAAATCTGAAGATCTTGATCTGCCAATGTCCTCTCTCTCATAAAATAAAACGTAGGGTGTCTCCAGAGGCTCCAACAAATTCAAGATATCGTCAGAATATCCATCGGAGACGATCCATTGCATACAGTGGAGGTGAGATTCAATAGGAAATTGAAAAAACTTATACGATTGATCCTTCGAAACATGTCCTCCCTCTTAATGTTAGTCTTCTGACTACATGATATCAACGTGATGTCAGTCTTCTGACTGCATGACAGCTGCAATAAACAATATTTTTGGTGGAGTTAGACTGTAAGTTTTTTCAATTTCCTATCGTCAGAATATTCAGTGACACAACTAACTTAAACTTAAACCAGTCAGTTTTTTTTTGGCCAGTGCGTAATAATGACCACATTCAACGCCAGAACCACAGTGGACAATGACTGCATGAAGATTATAATAGTGGTCTGCTAGATTAAGGAGTTCATCTATTTCGAACTTTCGTAAGAGTTTGGTGCTTTGCCGGTCGAGTCGTGATTGAAGAGCATCAGTGTTATTATTAGATTGACTGGTGCCTCAGCTATACTTATTATCTTATAACTGTCAGTCAGTTCGGCAATAAAGCCGATCATCACCAGTTAAAAGTTCTATTTCCAGATGATGAAACAGTAATCTTTGCACGAACTGGTTATCGGTCATATTAGGAAATGCTAGTTGAACTTCCAGAAAGTCACATACGTTTTTGCTAACTCTTGAACATGTACTACAACGTAAACTAGTGAGGATTTTTCCAGCAAAAGATCCACAAAACACAAGAAGAAATAGACTGTACGGAATCATTCAATCAAGAGCGGTCAGGAGTATTGATATTGTTATTTTCCTGCTCACGAAAAGTATTCAACAAGAACCCCAAGAATTTGGAGCAATCCTCTTGTTGTCCTAACGAGTATCTAGTGGACTTCAAAGGAAATCGGTTGGTGGAATAGATAACTATAAGTAGAAGTTGAAAGTGGCAGACTGAACAGTAATCTGATCAAATTGTATTTCTACCAAGAAAGTTTTGGGGTAGTTTTGATAACTTCCACTCTCTATATGTTTTGGGGTGCTGAATCCGAATCTGAGGTTTGCTAACAAATTTCCGTGACGGAAAATTGAAAAAACTGCAAAAAAACCTAAGAAATCTCTTTCTTCTGCGGTTTATTGCTTATAAGTTGAAAACTTCAAATTTTTTGTAAGTAACCTTCATTTTAGGAATGAAAGAGCATAACAATTCCTACAAATTTTACCATACAAGTTTTTGTCTACGACGAACCGTTCGGGCTCAAGGATTACTTGTAAATTGGCATATTTCAGCTGACTGGGGAAAATCCCGCTTTTTCACTACAAAACTCTAATTTATTATTGAAGTTATTTAGTGGATTCCCCAGTTCTCTGCACATACCTCACTTAGAAAATATAATGAAGGTACAGGTCACTTATTTAATAATTAGTTATTTAATTAGGTCCAAAATCGTACAAAACTTGAAATTATATATATATATTATTATATATCCACTGCGTATTATATTTATTTAGTGGATTCCCCAGTTCTCTGCACATACCTCACTTAGAAAATATAATGAAGGTACAGGTCACTTATTCAATAATTAGTTATTTAATTAGGTCCAAAATCGTACAAAACTTGAAATTAAAAAAAAAACTTGAAAAATATAATTATATATCCACTGCGTATTTTAGTTAAATATAGAAACCTAAGAGAGACCAACTGAAGGGAAAGATACTCAGCTTCACTCAGTGAATCTCTCGAGAGGCCCGTGACTGAAATATGAGAAAGGGAGAGCCTTGAGAGGGCAGTAGACGAAGTGGGCAAGGCAATAGTCGAAGCCTACGAGGAAAGCTGAGAAAAAAAGACTCAAAATAACAAAACGGTCTGGTGGAATGAGCATGTATAGAAACCCTCTGAGGTAGGGTGCGGAAGCTTTCCAACAAATCCAACCATAAGATTGGACCACATACACTAAACTCACAGTACAACAAAGAAATTAGTGAGGCCAGAAGACCATCACGTGCTCCAGAATCCATAAGGTTTTAGCCAAAGAAGGCACTGCAAACCAAGTAGGTTTCTTGAAAAAGAATTACAATGCCTATACTACAACAATCGAAAAGTCTAAGGATGATCACAGAAGCACACTTTTCAGCTTCAGTAATTCTTAATGTCCTGACAGCAGTAGACAGCACTAGAATCAGGCCAAACAGGCGAACAACTTTGGAATGGAGGCTTGCTACGGAAATATCGAGACCAAATAGAATCAGGTGGGCTATCAGTAAATTCAAACCCATGCATACAAATCTCCTGGAGTAGATGGAATAAAACTGCTCCAATGAACAGGAGTAGTTTTAGTTTTATTACAATATAATTCCTTGGAAAATTCAATAAAAGTGTCATTAAATAGTCAATAATAGTCTGAAGTGAAAAAAAGTGGGTGTTTGCTGACTCCGCAGAAATACGCCAATTTTTAGTTCGAAAATATGAATAGGACATTCATAAAATCTGTTGTAGAATCATCTGCGACTGAAAGACAAACTTTAGTCGCTATTTTCCGTCGTTCAAGATAAGCTCTTGGGAGGTATTCATGTTGAAAAAGGGAACATTCTCCATGAAAATTGAAAAATGAAAAATGTGATTTATTTGTAATATCTAACAGAAAACAACTACTTCCGCGGCACAAGCCACGCTGGACATTGAACTACATCTGATAGATATTGTGAAAAGACTTTAACTGAAAAGGAAAGAAAAAATCTGAAAGTGAAAATTCGAATTTTCATTCAGATAACTGATTTTTTTAATTCTTTCTAGTTTTCATTGAAAAAATCATTAAATAAATTAGTTAAGGAGAATGTTTTTGAAAAAAAAATATCACTCACAGAAATCGTTCATTTCATTGAAGCAAGGTTCGTTTCTCTCGCATTTAATCCCCAATTTTATTTGGCGTTTGAGCCCGAACTGTTTGTCGAAAAAAAAAACAGTTGAATTTGTAGAAAATTTGATGTACTTTCATTTTGAATGGAAAAGTTATTCACGAAAAAATGATAGTTTTCAAGTTATAAGCGAAAATCTACAAAAAAATAGATTTTTTACCAATTTTTGCATTTTTTTTAATGTTCCGTCAAGAAATGTTGTTAGCAAACTTCAGATTCGGATTGAGCACTCCAAATTACGTATGAAATGAAGGAAACTAAAACTACCCCAAAACTTTCTCGCGAGGAGCCCAATCAAATACAAATTTACTGAATTACAGAGAAAATCATAGATATTGCGAATAAGTTCTTCTAAGCACAGAGCAAAGAAAGAGGTCTCCGTAGCTTCACAGATTATTATTCGATTATTTTTAAAAAAATTAAAAAAATTAAGTTTCTCCCTATGGACTAGTTATTCTAAAGTCAAGTAAACGTTATATTTTATATTCGCATTAAAAACCTGAACTGGTCGTACTTTTTGACAGTTGTAGAAAAAAATGCCTAATGAAACTCGTAAGTAAAGTATCACTGATACATGAATAACTATTTTCTACAACCACTTCGCAAAGTAGCCTTTGACGTGAGGAGACATGCATTCCACTGCATATCGGGAGATCGCTTTTTTCGGGAATTTTATCACGCTATAACTTTAAAACAGCTCACAAACGCCGTAGTTTGTAAGTGATACTACCAACATCGAAATTGCATGTTTTCTCGGTAGCTCAGTTGGTAGAGCACTGTACCGGCAATCCAGAGGACGTGGGTTCAAATCCTACTCGGGGAGAATTTTTTTTATAGAATCTGTTTGTATGCCACTAATTTTTTTCCAATAAATGTCATTTTGTTAAAATTTCTTCTTTTCTCTTTGTTTTTTTTTTAGTTTTTACCATCAATGATAAGGTAATGCTGCCAATTCAAATCCTACCATGAACATCTGTATTATAAAATTTCCAAACAAATCGAAAACCCATGGCCAATAATCAAACTAAATCTGAGTCAGCGACCTGTGCCAGGGCCCAGTTGATCCATGTTTTGAAATGTATCAGGGCATATGCACTTACACTGCGTAACAAAGAGATACAGTTGTGTGCATAAAAAAGTCGCACAAGACATTGCACTTATTGCATTGTATTGTACTAAATAATTGAGCTAAAATAATGTTAAAAGCGCGTTAATGACAAAATTAGTTTGAATTTTGACTCTACCTGTCAAAGTCGATAATTAAATTGATTGAGGAGTCTGGCTCACAATAGCTAGCCTTTAACTGCTGTTCAACTTTTTTATGCACACAACTGTACTCTATACACCAAAATTTTAATCTTGTTCATCTGAAATGCTCATTCAACATTATTTGATATATGAAAGTTCAGAAAATGCTATTTCAATTAAATTATATAATAAATATTGAAAAAAAAAATTATCTTTGAGTTTTTTATTATTTTTCACGAACAAGGTGTTGCTCATCCTTATGTTCAATAATATTTCTGTTTCTGTTTGATTATTTGAAGTAAATGTACTTTTCTCGCCAAAGCTACCTGAAAATCACATCTTGAAATGAAAGAACGTCATAAAGGGACACCCTGTATAGTTGAAATACATATGTTCACGTTGGCGCTAGAACCCACCAATAAAGCCTATCAATGATCCTCTTCATCAATCATCGATCGTCTATCACCTAAAGGAGTTTTCCTTCGAATAATTTTACTCTCAACATCATAAATAACAGAGAACAGTGAATTAATCTCCAAGATTCTATGAATTTTTCTGGATCGGATCATAATCCCATTATTAAATTCGGTTGGTTTGGTTTGCCAGGATATTTTCAGTTGAGCTATTATAAAATTTCCAATAAAATCTTATCAAACCAAATCATCTGTTCAGAAGCCCTCGGAACTCTTTTGTGTACGTTAATCTTGTTTTACGCAGTTGGTCCCATTATTTCGATAGTCAATGACTTGGTTTTCTTATTTGTTGTTACACGGTTGAATGCCAGTCGTACGATCAGCTTTTCTACCCGAATAACCTTCATTTGTGAGCACAGCACTATGTTCTGAACTTGAATACCGATAGAGATCTTGAGAAAACGACCGGTATGTGATTGTTATGATGATTATTTTCAAGGAGAAATGCAGTTTTTCTAAGTTAAGCCTAGGCTCATAACGTATTCACACGAGTTTCCTTCAAATCAAGAGTGAATTCAGTCACAATAATAATTTTTTTAATAGTATGATGTTTACTACAATATGTATATATGTATGCATTCACAATTAGTCATCATACTCCCAATGGGCACAAGGACGTTGAAATAACGTTTTGAAATGGCTGAAAACCGAACGTTTTTTCAAGGAAAAAATGTCGCGTGAAACAACGTAATATTAAACCAATTGCTTACTAATTATCGACTTATTTCCGTTTTCATTCAGGTTTTTTGAACATCGAAGATACTCAATAAAACAACATTGTTTTGGCCAAATAAAAGGTTGAGGAAGGTATCATAAACATTGATAAATGAATCGCATAAAGCGAGTTTGATTAAAAATTCTTTTTGGATTAACATAACGATTGTTATATTTAAGGACTTGTTGAGGAAGTAACGTTGAAAACACATCTTCATAACGTATTCTTTCAACGTTGAGGATTACACTAAATGATTGCCTTTGAAATGTTCAACCAGAAACGTTTATTCAACCAATGCCACGTTTATAACACGTTTGAAAAACGTACGTGTGCCATTTAGGCTATTTATAAAATTATTATGTGTATTCACTCTTGATACAAACGGAAACATTTAAGCATAGGCTCAGCTTAAAAAATTGCTTTCCTTCTCGAAAATAATAATTGATATTCCGGTCGTTTTCTCAAGATCTCGGTATAGTCCAGTCAATGACCATTTTCTTGTGTATTTATCCCATACAGCACCGATTTTCATAAAAATTTTGATTCAGGTTCTACTTACCATCTATTTCAAAGTCTACCCTGTGCCGGGGGTTGCTTTTTTTCTGGGGGTGTATGCCACCCCTTCTTGGGGGTGAAACATTTTTCATTGAAAATAAGTGCGGAAATCGATAAATTGACTAATTTTTAACTTTTGTTTCATGAAGTTTTTCCAGAAATTCAATACTTTTCGACTTATTTGCGAGTGCAATTGTCGGTTTTCAGGCAAAAAACACGTTTTCAGATTCATTTAATGAAAAAAAAACTACGGAGAGCAAAATTGTAGCTTATAAAACAAAGAAAATCGTGTATTTATGATGTATGCAGTCCCATTTTTCGGGGAAAACTCATGTAACTTTTTTTAAATTCTTTCAAAAACCCTTCATTTTCATCGTTTATAAATTTTCCTAGCATCAAAACTAAGCGAGGTATGTAGAGAATAATGTCGATTCCTATTTTTTCGTTGGAAAAAAATAGTGAAAATCTCACCCTCTCTTCCACCTCATTTGAAAAAAATCGTTGCCGCTTGACAATTCACTTCACTTATGTTCTTATAATATGTTCTGAGTGTTTGACCAATTCAAAGTACTTATTTTATAAAAAAATTGAGCTTGAAGAGAGAAAATCATTTTCGTAATTTATCGAAAAATCGCATTTTCTTCAAAATAAGTCAAAAACTATTGATGATACGAACAATTTTCTGGAATACAAAATTGTAGTTTTTTTTTTTTGGATATTTGCCGTTTTGTTTTTTTTTTTCTTGTAAGATAAAAATTGAGTAAGATATGGTCATTTAAAGCTTGTGTGTGTTTGCGCAAAGTACTTCTTTTGAGCCCTTTCAGCATGAACCTTTTTAAAAATAAAATCTGAAACAAAAATTATTCAGATGAGCTCTTAAAAAAAAACTACAAAAATTCTATATATATATATATATATATATATATATATATATATATATAGTTATATTTTCTTACCTACTAACAATTTCGATATAATTGTTTAATGATAACTATCATAAGGGTGGTTTTAGGGGTAGAAACTGTTTAATAGATCAGAAATTATCAATCGAGGTTAATTTAACGTTTTTACAGATGATTGCACTCTCGAAACTAATATTTTATGATTTTTTTCGAATGGGGGAGTTTTCACCCCTAATAAATAAATATCAACCCCCGGCACAAGCTCAACTTTAAAGTAGAGGGTAAATAGAACCCAAATCCAAATTTTTATGAAAATCGTAACCGTTTTATCTGCTTAATAACATGTTAATTATTATTTTTTGATGATACCTGTCATAAGGGGTGGTTGTTAAGGGATAAAACTGATTGATGAATCATAAGTTATATAAAAAATTGTCAATTGACTTTCATTTAAAGTATATAAATATGATTTCAGTTGATTACATGCTCTAATCTAAATTTTTTATTTTTTCCATTAGGGTGGTTTTTACCCCTATAAAAAAGCAACCTTCGGAGAAAAACCCATCTGTTTAAATAAACATTAAGCTTGAAAATTGTCCCAAGCAACCATATTTTCATGCAACATACAGCATTCATTCGAACTCACCTTGTTTATTTCATTTTCCAGAACCTCAAGAAGCACCCCCAGAAATAACTTTCAACAAGAGCCAGTATGAAATCGGAGATATTTTAGAAGCCAACTGCACAACATCCGCTGCGAAACCTCCGCCTCACATAACTTGGTTAATCAACAATGAAAAGGTATGTTTTGTATTACAATTCAAAATATTTCTCGTGTTAGGTATCTTCCCAAACGAGAGAGGAATTCCAACCCAGTTGTTTTTGTTTACTCTTTCATTTTTAAAGCTCTCAAACTATTAACATTCGCGTTGAGAACGCATTGAAACAGGGAAATCTCGGAGAACAATTACTGTTATAATTCTAAAGTGAGTTAATAGAAAGGAATTCTTGACATATCTTGGCAAACTTGGAATTTTCCTGTGCATGTCCAACTGTTATTGTTGGAAAATGAAATTGTAGTCCCTCACTGTAGATTCCACATCAGTTGATGGAATGATAATGGTATTTTTCTACGACCACATGGAAATATGCCCATTTTATGCGCTTCATCGATCAAGGAAGTGGGCTGATTGTAAACACTTTACAAAATTTCATATACCTACTCATGGGAAATGCATGCAATTTCATGATTATTGTCCAATATACTATTACATCTGTTATACTATAATGTTCAGAAGTTGTATTTGTGGACTGTATTAGGTTTGGTAAAGACAAATCACTTATTTTGTTTGCTTTATTTCTGGAATAAAATTGACAAATATAACAGTATAAAAAAAATTTAACTGTTTTGGCTCCTATAGCACTTCTGCCATTATCGAAGAAGATTTGAGAGTGTTTTTCTCTACGAGAAATCTACGAGAAATGAAGCGCCTATAAGATGCAATGAAGCACTGGCTGGTTACGTCAGATACCAGTTCGATATGAATGGCACGAGTCACGATGAAGACGAAAAGACAAATATTGGCCTTAGTGAGTTTGCAGCCACTTCTCTGTCTGTCTTTGACTTTGAGAGGTCCAGCATAATCAACGCCTGTTACATGGAATTGAGGTACTGGATTCACTCTAGTGACAGAAAGATTTTCCATAATAGGAGCTGTAGAATTCGGTCGTGCCTTAAAACAATTTATACATTCGTTAACTATTTTTATTGCCAAATTTCTGGCTACAAAGTCCAAAACTTGTTCCTAGTGTACCCTAGAAGGAGTGTCCCGCGTGAATCAATTTTTTATGTGATTTTCATGACATACAAGAACAGGAAATCTTTCATCATATGGAAGGAAATAAAGAGTAGGAAAATCTCCCAACAACTCTAAGAATTTTATTATTGTCTGTATACGGTTTCAATTTCATGATTTTAGAATTTTTCCTGAGCTACTTACCATGGCTGTTAGAATTGATTTGGTTCTCAAAAACGGTTGCTTTTAGCGTTGTTGAACTAGTATACCTTTTTTGCTTAGAAAAGGTGTAGAAGTGAGATTTGAATATAAAAAATCCCCAGCGCCCTCTAACTTCTACATAAAACTTAATACCGAATTTCGATATCTCACCTCAAAAATACCCCGTTCAGCAAATTTTGTGCAGAAAATTATTTTTTTCGGGAAGTAGGTACTTCCCGGACGATTTTTCTTTGAGAAAGTATCACTTCCCGGACTAGTCCGGGAAATGCTCGAATTTCAATATAAATATTTATATAAATAAGAATTAGAATGTTCCTGTTAGTACCTATCTTCTGTTCGCATTTCGATATTCAATGCAAATAAGAATTAAAATGTTCGAAATGTTCTTCTACAAAGAAATATAAACAATAAATGTGTCTTGATTTGTTATTCTACACGGTTACCGAAAAAATTGTGTACGCAACACGTCCGAAAACAGTTTTTTTGGACTCGCAGACTTCCAGGACTCGCTACGCTCGTCCTAGAATCTTGTCCACTCGTCCAAAAAAACAGTGTTTTCCAGACTTATTACGTAAATTACTATTTTGCAAAAGTTATTCAAAATAATTGACAATATATTTTCAATCTTAACAACCAATCCGTGGATTTCAAATTTTGAAATTCAGCCAACAGAATTGGAACTACAGTGAAAATATAGCTTGTCGCTGTATTTTCACGGTGATAAACCTGCTTAGTTTTTGTTTTACTGTCTGTCAAATTTATGTGTTTTGACTAGTTATCTTTATTTATCAATATGAGCGATCGTTGGGTACAAATATCCATTGGTATCATAGATGAGGCCGTGGAAAAGAGTATTCCGTTGAATACGGCTAGAAGTAAAGCATCAATAACCAGGTGACAAGATTTTTCTTTAATTCAAATCGATATATTGTCGTCCTAAATATAATTCGTTGTATGTTTAAAATCTATAATTTTTTGGAACATCAATTCTTTGTCAATCCCAATGCAAGAAAATACAACTCGTCCTGCAAACTCGTTGTATTTTCAACTTTGGGATTGCAATTCATTAATATTCCAAAAACTTATCAATAATAATCATACCACTTATTATATTACCCCTGAAAATAAAATTTTAACTCCAACACCCTATATCTCCGAAACGATTAATTTGCCGACACATGTTCTTATAAACTTTTTAATCTAGAATAAGTTGAAGATTATTCGAAGGATTATAAAATTAGCGAAACCGCAATTTTGAAATAATTATTATTATTATGTCTTCCTTAATTTCATAAGTATACCCCTAGAGTAAGCAGTCGTGTTTATTAATTATATTCAGATATTCATGAGGCATTTCATACATTATCATAATGTAGCACTATGAATAGAGTGATAAAGACTAGACTTGAAAATTATAATTTCGGATAATGCTGACGTTGTTAATTATTGATATTCGTCGAAGTGAAAATGAAGTAGTTTTAGTGTTTCTATGTGTCTGAGCTTTACATTTCACATCAAAAGACATTTCAGGTACTTTAAATAAGGAAGTGCAGAAAGTGCTGTTTATATTTCCAAGATATTATTCATGTATTTGTTTGAAAAAGTAATAACAGAATATCACGAATGTAAGACTATTCAATCATACTTTTGTACTGTTCTAAAACAGTGCGTTGTCTTTTATTCAAATACGCTAAAAAGGAAAAAATTAACTTTTATCAAGAATTATTTTCGAGACAAGATTTTTTACAATTTTGAATTTTACAAATGGAAAAATTGATGGGTTTCGCTTACTTCAAAGTTTATTTTCTTCTCTTTAGAGCATTAAAATGAAAGCATTTCTTTTGAAAGTTTTCTTTCGCGTTTGTTTAATTTTGTAATTCCCAGCATAAAAATTTATTTTATCATCTGTTTTGATAGGTACGCTCTCCGCACAAACCCTACCTGACTGTATACACATACAGGTTGTCAAGCTACAAAAATTATAAATTATAAATAATGATTAATCATTTTCCACTATTTTTAAGCACCTTTTCAACTTTCGTGTGTTTTCGTATTTTTTTCCTGAAAGTAGAGGAGGATGGACCCCCGGACCGATATTTTCTTTTGTCTTGATTTTCTTCTTCTTCTCTTGAATCCCAAATCTAGCCTTCAGGGGGCAATGGAGTAACATTTTTTAAATTCAAATATTGTATGGTTTGATGTTTTTCACCTATTTCACGGATTTTCCGACTGTATTTTCGCAATTTGTTGCAACTATTTTCGATAACTCCAAAACTTCAATTTCAAATGATGATTTCAAATTGAAAAACTTTTCTGATTTGCATTTTCATTGGGATTTGAGATCATTTGGATCATACCGAAAAACAGATCGTGGCCTTAAAATCCCCAAAATAAAATTTTGTAATTTTTACGGCTGTGGTTTGTCAGGAATATGGATTTGATGACATTTTCACTTATAATACCACTAGAGCTTCAATTATTACTGGAAATTTTTTCGAGAACACGAATTTTCTGAAAAATAATGCGAGCCAAATTTGTCATTCAAGTCAATGGCTTGGTCATAGGGAACCTAGTAGAGAGTGAAATCTAAAATATGAAAAAAATTGAAACACGGCCTTCGTGCTTAAGACGGCAGAGTAGGTATCTGAATCAATATTGAAGCCAAATAAGCTGAGCTGCTGAGCATAGAAAATTGTTTTGTTCAAAAAATTGTCGTAATTTTATAAAATCGCAAACACTGAATACATTTCACTTCTTTGTTTTTTCATTCAATTCTGTTACAATCTCGATAAAGACTTCTTAAAAGAAATGAATGTAGTTTTTCAGCACGAAAACCTTCATTGTTCATGTTCTCTACAACCCATTCATAATAAAAAAACACTCTGTTTTGGTGGAATTAATAGGTGTGTGACGAAAGTTTCTGTATATCTAGCATATCTGACTTTTTTTATAAAGTATTATTCCCACGCATATATCGCCATATTTTGGAAACTCGGTCGCTACTTTATCTTGCTAAAATTATATACTTATGGCGGCCACACGAAAGACCTAACTCTTATCTTTTTGTTATTGTTGACATGAATAAGCGTTTTTCATGAAATAAACGGTCTAGTTTGACAACTACTGGCATGCAACAATTTTCAGCACGGTGGCAATTTTGTTATCACGCTAAATGGTTGTTTTTAATTTGAAGAGAAAAAATCTTTATTGAATGTGAGACATCAGTTGATAATTCAATTGATTATTTTTTGAGAGAATTGAATGACGAATCAATATTTATACAATAATGAAGAGAAATGGACTTTCCTCAGTCCTTAAGGGTTGTGCAAGAGTGCAAATAAGCCTGATGTAGTCCTGCTCGACCATTAAAGTAGGACAATTTTCGTCCGAAAAGAGGAGGAGAAACGGACTAAATATCGAGACTTACTCTTTGAACTCCGCAGGTTCTACCTAAACCATTGATGGACACATTGCTCTCGAATTTAAAACTCATACTGGCTTGCCGTAATATGGCAGAAATCTTAGCCGGACGAATGCAGAAGAACGTCATCCTTGGTCCACTGCGTCTGCTCAGGGCCCATGATTCTCGGACCCAGTAATCACTTGCCCCACGGACGTGGGGAGTGGTTATCTGGGTAAACGATCCAGCACGCCTTCCGGATGTATCGGGGCTTCGGAGACAGGGCCTGACTGGAACATCCTTTGAGGAAAAAAAAATTATATGTCCCAGACAGCAGGAGTTTGACCATAAAAATGCAGGGATTGGACCATCTTGCATTCGTTTTCAGCATGCCCAGCATATGCGGATTCAGCCTATATCCACAGACATAATGTGGCACCACCTATGACACTCGTACGGTATAGACTAGACACCGGTGTTGCCTTACGCTCCGGGGGATATTGAGTCCGTTGTTGAGAACAAGAAGTGCCGAATCTATTGGAAAAGAGGAGGAACTCCGCAGGCTCTACCAAGATTATTCTGTAAAAATGGTTGTTCTGATAATAGGTTTCCTTGGAATTCGTTACTTCCTAACCTGAGAATCATACCGACATGTCGCAAGACAGCACAAATCTCTGCCTGCATGCTTCTCATATTCATGTTGAATTCGACTGAATTATCAAATTCTCAATCTAAAATTAGTGCTATATTATAGGTCTGTACTCTTGAGGTCTTGGGGCTCTGAAAAAGAAAGTACATAGTATGCTGAGTTACCATCTTTTCGATCAAAATTATTTTTTATGACTGCAGTGCTTCCAGAGTAATAATATCAGGCAAAACTGCTAAAAATAAATATAAGAGGTGGGGGATAACAACTTTTTTTATCTGTGTCTTTGATAGAATAAACTCACATTCTAACCATCGGTCAAATTTAGCTGCCAGTCAAACTACGCTAACAGGATATCGAATAACCCGCCCTAAGTTTGACTAACAGCTGAATTTGACTGATGATCAGAATGTGAAGTAATTCTATCATTCGAGTGATTATCATATTCATTCTAACCACCAGTCAAATTAAGCTGTCCGTCAAAAACCGGCTTTTGGGTCCCCTTTTCCTGAAACGGTACATACAAATTATTAATCTGTTACACGATTTCTGTCAGTAAACCTTTCTCACATATAATCCTATTAGGATTTCGTCCATGACGATCCGGTGTTTCCAGAAGCATATACGGAATGTATTATTCATATTTGTCCCACCCATTCAGGAAATAGAACGTGTCCATGAAATGATATTGGGGATTTTCGACAAATTCTGATAGGCTCATTCCGGCTGATGATTTATTTTACTTTCAAACTTTCCGATGTTAGATTGAAATTCAAGCTTTGCGAATGCCTATCCACTGAATGAGAGAGAAGTTTAATTTAAACCCTCATTAATCTGCAAAAAAGCAATTGGACGAATCAACACAAATCTATGTATAACAAACACAAGTCTACAATCATACGTTGATAATGAATAATAATGAAGGATTTTGCTGGAGTGGAACACAATCCTCAACTTATTGAAAAAACAAATGGTTCCAAAATTTTCAACTCAACTGACATGATGAATCATTCAAGTAAAGACACCTATGCAATAATTGTGATGAATAAGATGTATATTTTGATTGGGAAGGGCATTGTAAGAACGTGGGTCAAAGAGCGATGTGTATTTGCAACAATCAGGAGTCACTGAAAGCGAAAATAAACTGCATCAAAAAGGACGCCAAAACGGATACTCCGAGAAACTCATAGTGAAGAACAACTCAAAAGGACCAAGACGATCGAAGAACGACCACGAAACTCCGTACTCACCCTTCTCTACATCAGTGGTATCTACGAGAAGATCAGAAGGATCGAAAAAAAATTCATTATCAAGAATTGCTTTCAATCCGGCAGTACCTTACGAAGTTTCCTCACCAAGACGAAAACAGAAAACACAACAGAATCCAGCGAAAACTGTATTTACGAGCTCCCATGTAAATATGACGATTTGTATATCGGAGAGACCATCATCCGTAGGAATAGCCGAATTCTTTGGGACGAGGCTAGTGTTTTCATAGAGAGAAACATTGGTTTGCAAATTAATGGAAACCGCCTATATCGAAGCTGATGAATCCTTCATTTAGCCAAGCGTGAAAATCAAAAACCTATGGAGACCGCTCATGGACCGTTTGGGAGGGATCATCATGCACCCCCTAAGGTTGAGGCCCGGAAGAAGGAGCTCCCCAGCACTTTTTACGTGCTCGAACGCTCCCTCCCCTCTTCCACCGCCGCCGCTCTCACTGAGCGGATCCTCATCCTGTTGATTGGCGATCAGCAGAATGCTATCTGATCGTTCTGATATGGAGTGCTCAGCCTTTGCGCGCCTGAACTTCCTTTTGTCTGATATGAGTTGAATTTAACTTACTTGTGACTTTATTTACAGTGCATGATGCCCCCCTGAAACTGGCCGAAGGCCCTATTGCTGTGGCTGATGGCCCTAGCTTGTCTGACTGGATTTTCGATGTGAGGAACCTGAGACATAAAAACGAAAATATTATCAGTCATCGTTAGCTCTACCCTTATTGAAGTAGACGTTGCAGTCGCCGGCGCTCTCGCCTTCGTCTTACTTCTTCCGGGGTATTGTTGTCTCTCTTGTTTACAGGTCGCCTGTATTTGTCCCTGTCTCTCTCGTCTTTCTCACGTCTGTGCTCGTGCAGTTCCGTGAGGAGCGGGTTTGAGTGGGTCTCTACTCTTTCCAGGGTGGTTTTCCATCAGTCTGTCGATGTAGTCAGGATGGATATCTAGATCTCGCTAGAGGAACCTGTTTGGCATGTATCGCAAAGTGTCCGTTGCCATTCGTAGGCAGACGTTGAAGAAGGCCTCGATTCTTTGTCTATATGTGTTCGCGCATTGACCCCAAGCGATCGACGCGTATAACGCTATAGGCAGGAGAATTTGTCCTGATGAGGCGTAGTTTCAGCTCAACGTCCGATGAGCGGTCTCAGTCTCATGCCTTGCGGCTTTTGCTGGCGCTAATCTATGGGCAACGTGTCTTTGAAACGTGAGTTTCTTGTCTAGTGTTACTCCTAGGTACACGGCTTCGTCAACCCATGGAATGTCCTCGTCGTTCATAGTCACATGGCCCTCTGGTGTCCTACGTCACCTCGTGAACATGATGGCCTTGCTTTCATCTGCACTGGTTCCGATTTTTCAACGGTTGAACCACGGTTCTAGTTTTTGATATGTCCATGAACCTTGGATGTTACTCCCCTTTCGTGCGTTGACTCGGCGAAGATCGCCGTGTAGTCTGCGTATAGTGCGAGTTTGGTCATGGGGTCGTCTGCGGTTGGCATGATTTGGGTGGGAGAAAATCGCGAAATCACGCGCACCGTAATCACACCACTCCGATAGGCGTTCAAAAACATGACGTATAAAAACTGAAAATAGAAAGAAATCTTTCAACAATTGAAACAATGTACATCCGAAATGTGAGTAATCAAATGGCAATTGATTATTGTAACAACCTAATACACGACTGGACATTCCCAGATTAATGGAATTATTTGATGTACCACAAAGAGTCTCTTTCTACGCAGCGGCCACGTTGGCATTAGGTTGGAACGACAAACGATCCCATTCTGGAGTGGAATTGCTTGAAATAAAAATAACGTTCGGCCACACCATAACAATAGAAGAAAGGCGTTGAGTCCTTCTCCCTGTAGGGTACGAAAAGTCATTGTAATTGATTCAGAGCGCACACTTCATGATTTTTCACTCCTGCAGTTCTAGCTAAAAGTAAATTAATGTTCGTGAACGAAATAGAAATGAATGTTCTCCAGCAGGCGCGTTAATTTGCAGAGAAAAGGGAAAATTTAGAAGAAAAATATTAAAAGAAAATTAATCAGTTTCCTCGGCGACACGAAAATAAGGTTAGTGTTTTGGTAATCCGTATTTCTCTCTTGATATTCCTAATTCAATTTTTTTTTTCATTCTTGCTCACTTCATTTCTTACAGCGAAATGGTTAGATCTCCAGAATATATTAATACATTTTATAAATTGAGATGGGAATAGCAGAGCTTTAATCAAGTGTTTGTCATCAAGGGCAATAGATATTTACGATATAGGGTCGTAAAGATTCATATTACGATATAAGATGGAACATTTGTCAAACGAAGCCTTTAGCCCGAGTTTGATAACCCATCGATTATCGTAATATGAATTTAAAACACAAATATTGTACGTTATTTTACCAATATTCCTTAAATTAGTGATATTAGAATCATGCAACAAGCAAGCGTTGCGCCCATTGTTGATTTATTTTGCGAACTGTCAACTTTGACACATTCATTCCTATTCAGTAAAATTTCATCGGCATTAGTTCAGACCATTAGGGAATAGATTCGGATATAGAATCCTACAAATACTAGGAATCTAGAGGTCGCAGGTTCGATCCCTGTTCGATGATACTTTTTTTTCTGGAATTCAATCTGTCTGAACGCCGCGATTCATTTATATATTCATATCCAGACGTAATTCACTTCACTTTCATTCCTATTTAGTAAAATTTCATCGACATTAGTTCAGACCATTAGGGAATAGATTCGGATATAGAATCCTACAAATACTAGGAATCTAGAGGTCGCAGGTTCGATCCCTGTTCGATGATACTTTTTTTTCTGGAATTCAATCTGTCTGAACGCCGCGATTCATTTATATATTCATATCCAGACGTAATTCACTTCACTTTCATTCCTATTTAGTAAAATTTCATCGACATTAGTTCAGACCATTAGGGAATAGATTCGGATATAGAATCCTACAAATACTAGGAATCTAGAGGTCGCAGGTTCGATCCCTGTTCGATGATACTTTTTTTTCTGGAATTTAATCTGTCTGAACGCCGCGATTCATTTATATATTTATATCCAGACGTTATTCACTTCACTTTCATTCCTATTTAGTAAAATTTCATCAACATTAGTTCAGACCATTAGAGAATAGATTCGGATATAGAATCCCACAAATACTAGAAAACTAGAGGTCGCAGGTTCGATCCCTGTTCGATGATACTTTTTTTCTGAAATTTAATCTGTCTGAACGCCGCGATTCATTTATATATTTATATCCAGACGTTATTCACTTCACTTTCATTCCTATTTAGTAAAATTTCATCGACATTAGTTCAGACCAATAGAGAATAGATTCGGATATAGAATCCTACGAATAATAGGAATCTAGAGGTCGCAGGTTCGATCCCTGTTCGATGATACTTTTTTTTTTCTGGAATTTAATCTGTCTGAACGCCGCGATTCATTTATATATTTATATCCAGACGTTATTCACTTCACTTTCATTCCTATTTAGTAAAATTTCATCGACATTAGTTCAGACCATTAGAGAATAGATTCGGATATAGAATCCTACGAATAATAGGAATCTAGAGGTCGCAGGTTCGATCCCTGTTCGATGATACTTTTTTTTTCTGGAATTTAATCTGTCTGAACGCCGCGATTCATTTATATATTTATTTATTTATTAGTGAAATTTCATCGACATTAGTTCAGACCATTAGAGAATAGATTCGGATATAGAATCCTACAAATACTAGGAATCTAGAGGTCGCAGGTTCGATCCCTGTTCGATGATACTTTTTTTCTGGAATTTAATCTGTCTGAACGCCGTGATTCATTCATATATTTATATCCAGACGTTATTCACTCCACTTTCATTCCTATTTAGTGAAATTTCATCGACATTAGTTCAGACCATTAGAGAATAGATTCGGATATAGAATCCTACAAATACTAGGAATCTAGAGGTCGCAGGTTCGATCCCTGTTGGATGATACTTTTTTTCTGGAATTTAATCTGTCTGAACGCCGCGATTCATTCATATATTTATATCCAGACGTTATTCACTCCACTTTCATTCCTATTTAGTAATATTTCATCGACATTAGTTCAGACCATTAGAGAATAGATTCGGATATATAATCCTACGAATACTAGGAATCTAGAGGTCGCAGGTTCGATCCCTGTTCGATGATACTTTTTTTCTGGAATTTAATCTGTCTGAACGCCGTGATTCATTCATATATTTATATCCAGACGTTATTCACTCCACTTTCATTCTTATTTAGTGAAATTTCATCGACATTAGTTCAGACCATTAGAGAATAGATTCGGATATAGAATCCCACAAATACTAGAAATCTAGAGGTCGCAGGTTCGATCCCTGTTCGATAATCCTTTTTTTTCTGGAATTTAATCTGTCTGAACGCCGCGATTCATTTATATATTTACATCCAGACATTATTCACTTCACTTTCATTCCTATTTAGTAAAATTTCATCTACATTAGTTCAGACCATTAGAGAATAGATTCGGATATATAATCCTACGAAAACTAGGAATCTAGAGGTCGCAGGTTCGATCCCTGTTCGATGATACTTTTTTTCTGAAATTTAATCTGTCTGAACGCCGCGATTCATTTATATATTTATATCCAGACGTTATTCACTTCACTTTCATTCCTATTTAGTAAAATTTCATCGACATTAGTTCAGACCAATAGAGAATAGATTCGGATATAGAATCCTACGAATAATAGGAATCTAGAGGTCGCAGGTTCGATCCCTGTTCGATGATACTTTTTTTTTTCTGGAATTTAATCTGTCTGAACGCCGCGATTCATTTATATATTTATATCCAGACGTTATTCACTTCACTTTCATTCCTATTTAGTAAAATTTCATCGACATTAGTTCAGACCATTAGAGAATAGATTCGGATATAGAATCCTACGAATAATAGGAATCTAGAGGTCGCAGGTTCGATCCCTGTTCGATGATACTTTTTTTTTCTGGAATTTAATCTGTCTGAACGCCGCGATTCATTTATATATTTATATCCAGACGTTATTCACTCCACTTTCATTCCTATTTAGTAAAATTTCATCGACATTAGTTCAGACCATTAGAGAATAGATTCGGATATATAATCCTACGAATACTAGGAATCTAGAGGTCGCAGGTTCGATCCCTGTTCGATGATACTTTTTTTCTGGAATTTAATCTGTCTGAACGCCGTGATTCATTCATATATTTATATCCAGACGTTATTCACTCCACTTTCATTCTTATTTAGTGAAATTTCATCGACATTAGTTCAGACCATTAGAGAATAGATTCGGATATAGAATCCCACAAATACTAGAAATCTAGAGGTCGCAGGTTCGATCCCTGTTCGATGATACTTTTTTTTCTGGAATTTAATCTGTCTGAACGCCGCAATTCATTTATATATTTATATCCAGACGTTATTCACTTCACTTTCATTCCTATTTAATAAAATTTCATCAACATTAGTTCAGACCATTAGAGAATAGATTCGGATATAGAATCCCACAAATACTAGAAATCTAGAGGTCGCAGGTTCGATCCCTGTTCGATGATACTTTTTTTTCTGGAATTTAATCTGTCTGAACACCGCGATTCATTTATATATTTATATCCAGACGTTATTCACTTCACTTTCATTCATATTTAGTAAAATTTCATCAACATTAGTTCAGACCATTAGAGAATAGATTCGGATATAGAATCCCACAAATACTAGAAATCTAGAGGTCGCAGGTTCGATCCCTGTTCGATGATACTTTTTTTTCTGGAATTTAATCTGTCTGAACACCGCGATTCATTTATATATTTATATCCAGACGTTATTCACTTCACTTTCATTCATATTTAGTAAAATTTCATCAACATTAGTTCAGACCATTAGAGAATAGATTCGGATATAGAATCCCACAAATACTAGAAATCTAGAGGTCGCAGGTTCGATCCCTGTTCGATGATACTTTTTTTTCTGGAATTTAATCTGTCTGAACGCCGCAATTCATTTATATATTTATATCCAGACGTTATTCACTTCACTTTCATTCCTATTTAGTAAAATTTCATCAACATTAGTTCAGACCATTAGAGAATAGATTCGGATATAGAATCCCACAAATACTAGAAATCTAGAGGTCGCAGGTTCGATCCCTGTTCGATGATACTTTTTTTTCTGGAATTTAATCTGTCTGAACACCGCGATTCATTTATATATTTATATCCAGACGTTATTCACTTCACTTTCATTCATATTTAGTAAAATTTCATCAACATTAGTTCAGACCATTAGAGAATAGATTCGGATATAGAATCCCACAAATACTAGAAATCTAGAGGTCGCAGGTTCGATCCCTGTTCGATGATACTTTTTTTTCTGGAATTTAATCTGTCTGAACGCCGCAATTCATTTATATATTTATATCCAGACGTTATTCACTTCACTTTCATTCCTATTTAGTAAAATTTCATCAACATTAGTTCAGACCATTAGAGAATAGATTCGGATATAGAATCCCACAAATATTAGAAATCTAGAGGTCGCAGGTTCGATCCCTGTTCGATGATACTTTTTTTTCTGGAATTTAATCTGTCTGAACGCCGCAATTCATTTATATATTTATATCCAGACGTTATTCACTTCACTTTCATTCCTATTTAGTAAAATTTCATCAACATTAGTTCAGACCATTAGAGAATAGATTCGGATATAGAATCCCACAAATACTAGAAATCTAGAGGTCGCAGGTTCGATCCCTGTTCGATGATACTTTTTTTTCTGGAATTTAATCTGTCTGAACACCGCGATTCATTTATATATTTATATCCAGACGTTATTCACTTCACTTTCATTCATATTTAGTAAAATTTCATCAACATTAGTTCAGACCATTAGAGAAGAGATTCGGATATAGAATCCCACAAATACTAGAAATCTAGAGGTCGCAGGTTCGATCCCTGTTCGATGATACTTTTTTTTCTGGAATTTAATCTGTCTGAACGCCGCAATTCATTTATATATTTATATCCAGACGTTATTCACTCCACTTTCATTCCTATTTAGTAAAATTTCATCGACATTAGTTCAGACCATTAGAGAATAGATTCGGATATAGAATCCCACAAATACTAGAAATCTAGAGGTCGCAGGTTCGATCCCTGTTCGATAATCCTTTTTTTTCTGGAATTTAATCTGTCTGAACGCCGCGATTCATTTATATATTTACATCCAGACATTATTCACTTCACTTTCATTCCTATTTAGTAAAATTTCATCGACATTAGTTCAGACCATTAGAGAATAGATTCGGATATATAATCCTACGAATACTAGGAATCTAGAGGTCGCAGGTTCGATCCCTGTTCGATGATACTTTTTTTCTGAAATTTAATCTGTCTGAACGCCGCGATTCATTTATATATTTATATCCAGACGTTATTCACTTCACTTTCATTCCTATTTAGTAAAATTTCATCGACATTAGTTCAGACCAATAGAGAATAGATTCGGATATAGAATCCTACGAATAATAGGAATCTAGAGGTCGCAGGTTCGATCCCTGTTCGATGATACTTTTTTTTTTTCTGGAATTTAATCTGTCTGAACGCCGCGATTCATTTATATATTTATATCCAGACGTTATTCACTTCACTTTCATTCCTATTTAGTAAAATTTCATCGACATTAGTTCAGACCATTAGAGAATAGATTCGGATATATAATCCTACGAATACTAGGAATCTAGAGGTCGCAGGTTCGATCCCTGTTCGATGATACTTTTTTTCTGAAATTTAATCTGTCTGAACGCCGCGATTCATTTATATATTTATATCCAGACGTTATTCACTTCACTTTCATTCCTATTTAGTAAAATTTCATCGACATTAGTTCAGACCAATAGAGAATAGATTCGGATATAGAATCCTACGAATAATAGGAATCTAGAGGTCGCAGGTTCGATCCCTGTTCGATGATACTTTTTTTTTTCTGGAATTTAATCTGTCTGAACGCCGCGATTCATTTATATATTTATATCCAGACGTTATTCACTTCACTTTCATTCCTATTTAGTAAAATTTCATCGACATTAGTTCAGACCATTAGAGAATAGATTCGGATATAGAATCCTACGAATAATAGGAATCTAGAGGTCGCAGGTTCGATCCCTGTTCGATGATACTTTTTTTTTTCTGGAATTTAATCTGTCTGAACGCCGCGATTCATTTATATATTTATATCCAGACGTTATTCACTCCACTTTCATTCCTATTTAGTAAAATTTCATCGACATTAGTTCAGACCATTAGAGAATAGATTCGGATATATAATCCTACGAATACTAGGAATCTAGAGGTCGCAGGTTCGATCCCTGTTCGATGATACTTTTTTTCTGGAATTTAATCTGTGTGAACGCCGTGATTCATTCATATATTTATATCCAGACGTTATTCACTCCACTTTCATTCCTATTTAGTGAAATTTCATCGACATTAGTTCAGACCATTAGAGAATAGATTCGGATATAGAATACTACAAATACTAGGAATCTAGAGGTCGCAGGTTCGATCCCTGTTCGATGATACTTTTTTTCTGGAATTTAATCTGTCTGAACGCCGTGATTCATTCATATATTTATATCCAGACGTTATTCACTCCACTTTCATTCCTATTTAGTGAAATTTCATCGACATTAGTTCAGACCATTAGAGAATAGATTCGGATATAGAATCCTACAAATACTAGGAATCTAGAGGTCGCAGGTTCGATCCCTGTTGGATGATACTTTTTTTCTGGAATTTAATCTGTCTGAACGCCGCGATTCATTCATATATTTATATCCAGACGTTATTCACTCCACTTTCATTCCTATTTAGTAAAATTTCATCGACATTAGTTCAGACCATTAGAGAATAGATTCGGATATATAATCCTACGAATACTAGGAATCTAGAGGTCGCAGGTTCGATCCCTGTTCGATGATACTTTTTTTCTGGAATTTAATCTGTCTGAACGCCGCGATTCATTTATATATTTATATCCAGACGTTATTCACTTCACTTTCATTCCTATTTAGTAAAATTTCATCGACATTAGTTCAGACCATTAGGGAATAGATTCGGATATAGAATCCTACAAATACTAGGAATCTAGAGGTCGCAGGTTCGATCCCTGTTGGATGATACTTTTTTTCTGGAATTTAATCTGTCTGAACGCCGCAATTCATTTATATATTTATATCCAGACGTTATTCACTCCACTTTCATTCCTATTTAGTAAAATTTCATCGACATTAGTTCAGACCATTAGAGAATAGATTCGGATATAGAATCCCACAAATACTAGAAATCTAGAGGTCGCAGGTTCGATCCCTGTTCGATAATCCTTTTTTTTCTGGAATTTAATCTGTCTGAACGCCGCGATTCATTTATATATTTACATCCAGACATTATTCACTTCACTTTCATTCCTATTTAGTAAAATTTCATCGACATTAGTTCAGACCATTAGAGAATAGATTCGGATATATAATCCTACGAATACTAGGAATCTAGAGGTCGCAGGTTCGATCCCTGTTCGATGATACTTTTTTTCTGAAATTTAATCTGTCTGAACGCCGCGATTCATTTATATATTTATATCCAGACGTTATTCACTTCACTTTCATTCCTATTTAGTAAAATTTCATCGACATTAGTTCAGACCAATAGAGAATAGATTCGGATATAGAATCCTACGAATAATAGGAATCTAGAGGTCGCAGGTTCGATCCCTGTTCGATGATACTTTTTTTTTTCTGGAATTTAATCTGTCTGAACGCCGCGATTCATTTATATATTTATATCCAGACGTTATTCACTTCACTTTCATTCCTATTTAGTAAAATTTCATCGACATTAGTTCAGACCATTAGAGAATAGATTCGGATATATAATCCTACGAATACTAGGAATCTAGAGGTCGCAGGTTCGATCCCTGTTCGATGATACTTTTTTTCTGAAATTTAATCTGTCTGAACGCCGCGATTCATTTATATATTTATATCCAGACGTTATTCACTTCACTTTCATTCCTATTTAGTAAAATTTCATCGACATTAGTTCAGACCAATAGAGAATAGATTCGGATATAGAATCCTACGAATAATAGGAATCTAGAGGTCGCAGGTTCGATCCCTGTTCGATGATACTTTTTTTTTTCTGGAATTTAATCTGTCTGAACGCCGCGATTCATTTATATATTTATATCCAGACGTTATTCACTCCACTTTCATTCCTATTTAGTAAAATTTCATCGACATTAGTTCAGACCATTAGAGAATAGATTCGGATATATAAGCCTACGAATACTAGGAATCTAGAGGTCGCAGGTTCGATCCCTGTTCGATGATACTTTTTTTTTTCTGGAATTTAATCTGTGTGAACGCCGTGATTCATTCATATATTTATATCCAGACGTTATTCACTCCACTTTCATTCCTATTTAGTGAAATTTCATCGACATTAGTTCAGACCATTAGAGAATAGATTCGGATATAGAATCCTACAAATACTAGGAATCTAGAGGTCGCAGGTTCGATCCCTGTTCGATGATACTTTTTTTCTGGAATTTAATCTGTCTGAACGCCGTGATTCATTCATATATTTATATCCAGACGTTATTCACTCCACTTTCATTCCTATTTAGTGAAATTTCATCGACATTAGTTCAGACCATTAGAGAATAGATTCGGATATAGAATCCTACAAATACTAGGAATCTAGAGGTCGCAGGTTCGATCCCTGTTGGATGATACTTTTTTTCTGGAATTTAATCTGTCTGAACGCCGCGATTCATTCATATATTTATATCCAGACGTTATTCACTCCACTTTCATTCCTATTTAGTAAAATTTCATCGACATTAGTTCAGACCATTAGAGAATAGATTCGGATATATAATCCTACGAATACTAGGAATCTAGAGGTCGCAGGTTCGATCCCTGTTCGATGATACTTTTTTTCTGGAATTTAATCTGTCTGAACGCCGCGATTCATTTATATATTTATATCCAGACGTTATTCACTTCACTTTCATTCCTATTTAGTAAAATTTCATCGACATTAGTTCAGACCATTAGGGAATAGATTCGGATATAGAATCCTACAAATACTAGGAATCTAGAGGTCGCAGGTTCGATCCCTGTTGGATGATACTTTTTTTCTGGAATTTAATCTGTCTGAACGCCGCGATTCATTCATATATTTATATCCAGACGTTATTCACTCCACTTTCATTCCTATTTAGTAAAATTTCATCGACATTAGTTCAGACCATTAGAGAATAGATTCGGATATATAATCCTACGAATACTAGGAATCTAGAGGTCGCAGGTTCGATCCCTGTTCGATGATACTTTTTTTCTGGAATTTAATCTGTCTGAACGCCGCGATTCATTTATATATTTATATCCAGACGTTATTCACTTCACTTTGATTTTCACTTTGATTAACACTTCATTTGTGAAATATTCCAATGAGTTATACTCGTGCATGAATATGGCCAGATAATTTTACATTCAAGCATATTTTTTTATAAAAATTGTACTCAGTTATTTTCACATTTTTTAAAAGAGCCCTCCTCCTTCGGACTCAGGCTCTTTCGTCAAAATATGAAAATAGACTTGCAATTTTTAGATAACACACTTTCTTGCAAAATTATCGGTAATTTTTATTCACTTGTGCAATTATAACCTTATATTTCCGTATTCTCTCACATTTCGAAAATTCGTAAAGGGTTTTGTATCATTCTGCAACATTGTAGAACTTTGGCAACTGAAACTTCAGGATCATTCTGGAACTTTTATAAAACAGGACTGAAATCTATTGATAGGTCTTATTTAGTCTTCATTTAGTCTAGATTTATTTGGAAATAAACTAAGAAGAAATATAATTTTTTTAAAATTATACAAAACAAATAAAACACAATCAGAAAAGGAACCACTCATCTCTAGAAGCTATAACACCTTGATATATGCATATAATTTTGGACCCAATGAAAAAGATTCTTCTACACCAGTTGTTGAAACTGAACTATTGCCTGAAACAGAAAATAATAGACAATAGTTTCGAGTCCGCTGAAAGTAATTCTTTAGTCGAATCACAACCTGAAAATAATGTATATCTTGAACCATCTGTAAATTCAGAATTAGTAATCAATGAGAAAAGTATTAAAAAATTCCCTTCCTATTTGAATAATTATGTTTGTGATTTTGAATTTGAAAGTTCTGCAAGTGATTAAATATTAAATATTCAGTTATGTTATTCAACATATTATAAAGAATAACAAAACAGAGAATACTCATTGAAATTTATTTATCGCCGATATTTTTGTTTGTCCAGGTAATCGACAAATTGACCAAGTCATTTTCGAATGGATTGGTCCACGGTCATGGATATTTCGATCAAAAAGCCTTCTCCATCAAGCAGCTATCGATTGAAGTATCGGATCTCCACGTGGGTGAAGATGGACAACTTACCCTCACGTGCATGTCAACAATTCCTGGGTACGTCAACAACATGGAGAACTATGCAGATCTCAGGACCACCACAGTGAAAAGTAAGAATGAAATATTTGCATCTTGTTTCCCTTATGTACGTTGTGACTCAGCCAGGGCCGATCCTAGCTGGTATGTAGCGCGTGCCCAGCATGCGGGCACAACCAAGCAAGCGGCGCAGGCCACATATAGTTCACGATCGGCACGCGGCTCGCAGTTCAATGGTCAAAATATACTTCATTTCAGCGGTCTCCTTTGTTGAAGAGATCAACAACGGCATCGTCATATTTTTTCTGTTACTATACCAGTATAGGCGAAAAAAGGAAACCACTAGATGTCGCTGAATAAACCAATATGGCTACCGTTAAGGGTGAACAACATATAATTGTGTTCAATAAATAAAGGCTTTGTGGGTAAATTTGTAAATTTGGTGGATTTTGTAGCTTTGAGATTATTGAGAATTACAGTCATAAGTATTTTTGAGATAATCCCAGGCTTGTTCAGTTGCATGAAGTTTACAATTACGAGGTGCTACTAGTGTTTATGAATAGATTAATTTCAGGTGAAGATGCCAACAGTACAAGTGGATCTTGTGGTATAATTTCTTATATTGAAGAAAGAACTTGACCTAAATTGATGGGTGTTGCCCTTACTATGTGGTAGATTATCATGAATAAGAAATAAAACTTCTTATGTTTATACCACTTATGTTATTGCAGTTTCTTTTTCTCATAGACATTTTCAAACTATGGCAGTCATTATCTTGGTCATTAATAAAACAAAATATTTATATAGAGGCATTCAGAGTAAATTTCATAATTTCTGCTCGTATTTCCTATTTTAAAAATATCTACCATTCTTGGGTGAATCATGAAAATCCACAAAGAAAATAATTTACTATTCAAGATTCCAATCTTTTGGTAAAAGACCTATATTTTGGTTGTTCCAGTATATTTATTTATTTATCTGAATGAATAGCAATGCTAGTTTCCAAAAAGATGTCACAAAATGACAAATGTAATTAGCTACAAACATTGGCCGTGTAGATTGGTCTTATTAAAATAAAATGTTTAAAATAAAAATAAAAATAAAATTTTATAAATGTTTTAACAAGACAAATTGAAACTGAAAAATCATACGCTTTATAATTACATATCTTTATATTTCGAAAAAACACATCTATTTTCATTTGAATTTCATGTTCGCTGTCCTCATTATCTGCAGTCTCATTTTATCCCTCACTTGGCATGTTTTCTAAGTCTTCATCCATTGGGTTCTTCAACCTAAAATTACATGTAAAACTCCCATCACATTTTTATGAATATAATAAGGTCTCTTGAATGAGCAAAGTAATTTTTCAAAGAACGAGGCAAAAAAGTACCTAATTTTCAATCAGCTCGAATCAAAATCAGTAATAAGGTTTGTATCTACATGAAACTCAAAATTAACTTTGAATAGGTTACAGATAAATTATTGAAGTAAGAAATAACTTATGGTCGATTTATGCACTCTTACTTAAGAATTACATCAAATACTAGAACTAAGAGTTCATCAATAGGGAAACTACGCAAACATTTATCGAACTTTAACTAGTACTAAGAACATACACACTTGTTCACTGTTAGTTTCAGTTTTTCGAATTCTGTTAACCTTTTACTGTTTTTCGATATTTTAATAAGGAATCTTTTCACTGGAAATTATCCTTTTTTGAATTTTCTCTTAATTGTTAGAGGTGTAGCTGTAACAAATCATAATAATTGAGCTAGAATATTGCAAATGAAACAATGTATTTACTAACCATGTAACAATAGCCCTTGTCTTGGAAGTGGAGACTGCAAACATGCATATTTTGCGTAATAAATTTTCCAATCTTGAGCACTGTCTTCCATTTGAGACAAAGCTTTCTATGACCAAGGGGACATTTATGAAGACGTGCAATAAGATGAACATTGAGGTACAGAACAAAATTTCCGCGATTTGGTAGGTAGGTTTTTATAAATATTCTGCATGTTTATATCCACCAAACAGCTAAACACTACAGTTCACATTCTAAGAACTTTTAGGTGTTTATCTAATCAGAAAAACTGGAAATCTAAGAAATTTCAGCTAGTCGTTTACACGGTTAACAATGGGCCATTCTTTGTTGTTCACACCTACGGTAGTTGCTGGCATAATTGTACTTCACTTCGATTTTTTAGCCTATACGTAAGGGAAAATGAGAAAAACCATTATCATTTCAATATATCCATTCAATTTTGATTTAACATACACTAAAACTGGTAATAAAATATTGATAAGTGTAAAGAAGTATTGAGAATTAGTGAAAAATAAAAAATAAATCTTTGTTTAGAATTATCCTGTTATGGTAAAGATTTCGCAATGAATATTTGTTTAATAAGTGTTTTAATCGTTAAATCACCGTCAACGAGTAGTCCCAATTTTTTTATTGTACTACAGGGCTCCAATATTTACACCAGTGATCACCATCTGTTGCATGAACCCTATGAAATATATCATTTGTGATTTTGTAGGATTAAATTTCAAACCGTGTTTATTAGAATATTTAAATATTTCATCAAGGGCATCATTATTTATTATAATGATTATGTCAGTATTATCTTTATTGAAACTCCGCTTAGGTGTCGTCAGAAAACTGATGTATTTAACAATCACCGGAGAATTCTTTTAAATCCATAGTGTACAGTGAAAACAGGAACGGGCTTAATATGGAGCCCTGGGGAGCTCCGAGAGGTAATGGCATTGCACTGGAACTGGTCTAAAAAATGCTCTACATTCAAATATAGAATACCTGCCATTTTCCATGTTTTAATCAAATGAATTCCAGCAAAAGCCCATTATCGTTTCAAAGAGAATAATACCTTTCTTTAATTGAACCAGTTTCAATTCCATAAGAATGCCAAATTATCTCTTATTTAATTTCCATTTTTACGGTATCTTTGTGGTATCATCGCAACTAATCCAAATTATCTGAACTCCATCAAGAATCTGGAAAATTCCCATAATGTGGGAGAATCTGAGGCTCAAAGTTCGAAACTCTTCATAAGATAAAGCTGAAAAGTACTTAAGGAATAGGCAATGAAGTGTTATTCTAAGTTACGGCTTCAATCTCTAAAATCCTTTTGAATTCAACTTTTGATATAGTACATGGATTTGTGTCTAACAAAAAAAGTAAATTTAGTCGAAGTCGGTAGAAACTGGTACAGTTCTATTAACAGTGGAAACATATTAGTTGAAGAGTTTCGAAAGTTAGAATAGTATTGCACGATATACTAGTGCGGAAAAATGATATTTCATACGAGTTTGACAAGATGATGATCCACGAGCCGTACGAGTTGTACACTACACTTTTCCAGCGACCTACATGAAAAACAGGTATGTCAGAATCTTCACAATTAAGGTTCATGTAAACCCATGAAAAAATAAACGGCAAATTAAAAAATTCTGAAAAAAATTCGAGTCATTTTGGCATTCAAATTGAATAATTAGAGAGATGTAGAAGAAAATCTGACGAACAGTTTTCGAAGAAAAAAATAAAAACCCAATTTTTAGAGGTTATTAAACAAAAACCATTCATCAGATTCCATTTCAAATATCATGACATATCAATGTGAAAGAAAAAGATAATCACGTTTTTTTTCAGAATTTTTGAATTGAACATTCACTCACAATTTAAAAAAATATCAGAAAATCTTGTAATAAAATCAAAAACAGTTGATAAGAATCACTTTTGCAAGTGATATTTATATGAAATTCAGAAGACTGAACATTGAGGAACTATTCCTACTATTTTTCAGACATCAAACGATTTATATTTTTAATAATGATTTTCAAAACCTCGGACAAAAAAATGGTAAATCGCTCCAGTAAGTGAATTCCTCTGTAGTACATGAACGAAAAGACAAAAATAGTTCTGCCACTGTCCACAAGGTATTGCACAGAATTATTGTCACTTGTCACTGTCATATTTACTGTACGGCGTTGCCAATAGTTCTAGACAGCGGTAACCGATGTAATTTGTTTAATTCATCGAAAATGAAAGTTACGTCGATAGGTGTTTGTCAGTTCATCAGTCGGATGTTGGATTCGTCCGCCTAAAGCCTTGGAGCCCTTGGAGTCCTAGGAGTCCTTGGAGTCCTTGGAGTCCTTGGACACAACTGAAGAATTTGGTGAAAGGTGCAGTGCTTCCGGTTTTGGTTGGATGGAGACCTCCGGGGCCTCGTGTTTAGAATTCAGTGGCCTCTGCTGGGTCCTGTGTATGAATTTGTTTGAATTTGTAGTGTCTCCAGTTTTTTATTGGACGTAGACCTCGGGGATCTCGTTATTCGTAGTGTCTCTGGTTTTTTGTTGGGTGGAGACCTCGTAATTCGAATTCAATGGCCTCTGAAGAATATTTCCGTGAATTTGGTGGAAGGTGCAGTGCTTCCGGTTTTGGTTGGATGGAGACCTCGGGGGCCTCATTATTCGGTTTCAATGTCCCTTGCTGTTAACAAATTTCAGAAATTTTTTTGAACCTTAATGCAGATGTTACATCATTTAAATTGCATATTTTATTTACACTGGCCAATTCAGCTCGTCTCAGAGCTCCGCTTATAGCAGATACTATATGGGTAACTAGATTTAAAATTGGAAAAATTAATTTTCTCAGCTATTGATCAACTGATTTTGAATCAGAAAAAAACTAGTGAATTTGGAATTAGACATTCTATAAAAATGTTAAGAAATGTACAGGGGGTTATTTAAAATTTTACAGTAGGGGTGAATTTTTAGGTAGCTGTTCGTAATAAATGAAATTGCGCTGTAATTTCGCTGAAAATTATAGATTTTGTTCCAACTGAATATATCAGTTTAGGAACTAGAACCTGGCTAAATCAGTTTGAGACACCCTGTATATTGGTCAAACTTGGTGGAACATCAAGAATGGAAAGTCATGAATATCATATAAGTTGTATGAATGAATAGAAAAACGAATTCAATTCTATCAAATAATTTTTCAGAAGAAAATTATACTACTGAGTAAGAATATTTTCAAAAATCAGGCTCAAGTACGGAAGAGTTGGACGAAACTCGTTAATGTGATGAAAGTCTGATAAAAATTTGGTTTACTGGAAATCTAGTATAAAAAAAAATTGAACATCGCGATTTTGTGTCATTAGGCGATTCATATGGTACCATTTTTGTTTTGCGGAAATGCGCTGTTGCCAAGTTGACCTCGTCGGATTACTGTAAATCTGATGTAAAAAAAACAATTGAACGTCGCGATTGTGGACCCTAAACTTAATCTAGTGGTACCATTTTTGTTTTGCGGAAATGCGCTGTTGCCAAGTTGACCTCGTCGGATTACTGGAAATCTGATGTAAAAAAAAACAATTGAACGTCGCGATTGTGGACCCTAAACTAAATCTAGTGGTACTATTTTTGTTTTGCGGAAATGCGCTGTTGCCAAGTTTTGGTCACTTTGGAGATATGGAAATCTGATATGGAAAAATTAATTGAACGTCGCGATTGTGGACCCTCAACTAATTCTAATGGTACTATTTCTGTTTTGTGTACATGCGCTGTTGCCAGGTTAGTCATTTCGCACGGACTTGCACGGACCCGCTCGCTTCGCTCGCGTTTTATCTTGTGTTCTGAATCTAGTATTACTTGGAGAAAAAGGAGAAAGTTTCAGGTTAGGTTAGGTTAGGCCCGTTTCGCTCGCCCTCGTACCGACTTATGACAAAAATACTTCAGAGTACTCATTTCTACTTACTAATACAGGCTTCTTCAGCTCCCATTATATCATCATTAGTAATGAGCCCAAAAAAACTGAAATGAGAAATTATATTAAACAAGCCAGTGAGTAATTAAAAAAAAAGATTCAGCATGTTGGCACAACGTTTCATGAATTTTTCGACCACTCCTTAGGATGTTTTGGAATTTGCTTTGACACACAAACAATAAATAAAACCCAAAAAAGTCTGGCAACCAAAAAAGCTGTAATTATTTTCTATAGATTGTTATCAGAAATGGAAAGAAAACACCCGAATCGCATGAGGTCCTGTTGGTATTGTTAAAAAGTGTAGGTTGATGCTTATAGGAATTTGAGAACGTGTACTTTTCATTTATTATCATGCCTCAGAATAATTTTGTTTTAGAGTAGATTTAGAGAACAAACAAAATACCTAACGTATAATTATTGAAGTGAAATTATTTGCTTTAAGCAAAGCCATTATTGAATACAGGAGTTATACCAACTAGAACTCAGTAAAGTGGAGCACCTTTATCACTTTTATTGAAGAGAGCAGAAGAAATCTAGAAACCGATGTTCCAACGTCGATTCCAGCAACTAACTTCGAATCAACGGCTCTTCGTGGCCGAATGTTTTTGCTCCTGACTTTTTCGATTCCAATATGAAGCTTTTTACAGTCAGATGACCGTTTTTTTTTCATATTAGCGAATAATTTAAGTGATATGCTAGTGTTTACTTGATACTCAGGACCTCCACTTACAATAGCGCCTCTGGTGGGAGCGAAATTGTCCATGCCTGACATTTGCGACTACTATTAACAAAACAAGAAATTTATCGATAAAAAACAAAATATCCATTCCTCGTACAACAAATCAAAAACATGTTGGAAAATGGTTAATAACACACTTGACAGATTTCAGAAATACATTCAAATAAGTTCCTGGAACTTGGGCTTAAACCAATAATAGATCCCAGGTAGGATCTGCTTTGAAAGACTAAAAGGCTACACCCACAAGGGGAACCAAAGCGGAGATCTCAAGTACCCATTCGAAGGAAACCAAGTCAACCGTCCCGATGGCGCCAACTAGAGGGACCCCAAGGGTGCCTCTGAGATGGCAAACCTAGGTTCGAAGATGGGCACCCCTGGAAAGGGAACTGAAAGTTGACTACCTCGAAGGGGTCCCTTTCACTACCTCCCAAGAGAACGCCTTTTCCTTCCCATTCGAGGGGAACCGAACCAGCCGTCCCGAGAGCGCCAACCAGAGGAACCCTTGGGTCCCTTCGATCAGAGGAACCCTTGGGATTCCTCTGAGATGACGAACCTAGAGGCAGAGATGTGAACCCCGGAAAAGGGACCGGAGGACCTGAAGGTACCCCCAAAACGCAATTCAACAATAGAACCTCCCAAGGGACCCCCGGAACTACGGTTGAAAGAACCTACGCAGGTGCCTTCCATAATATGTGTGTGCACAACGGTTCCAAATAAAGACGCCTACTCGCAGGGGCTTCAAAACCTGCCCATATGTTCTAGAAGTAGAATAAGAGGACAATAAGAAGAAAATTAATTTGAGAGCACCAAATAAACTAATTTCAAATCCTTTGGTAATATCGAATTTTTTCATAAAATAAAAAAAAAATCATAAATATTTTTCACCTGAAAGATAGAAAAAAATCACGTATCGCGAGATGGCGATGCGAATGAAAAAAAGTCGGATCGAGTTGTGATCAAACTGTCATTCTGTAGTAATCAATACATAACCTGCAAAGAACATTATTTATTATTTGTCCATAATAATTGTCCATAAACTATCCAAATATATCACTTTCGATACATAAATGACCTTAACTAACATAAAAAGATCACATTTCAGCCATATCAACACACACGATCAGTTTGTTGGTCACACCACGAGTATTCCGAACGATTAAAAGTAGTTGTCGCCCACTCCGTGATTTTTCCCTATTGGGTGAAGATGCAGAAAACAAATGTGGGTTGGTCCTTTACTTGATAGATGGCATTGCATGTTTACTTTGTGAGATGGTTCTTTCCTGCCTGGCAGATTTAAGCGTGCACCACCGTCTCCATATCAGAATCACTATTGCCAGAATATGCGGGTTGGTTCCTTTCTGCAAAAAGTGGTCCAATTGATCTTTGTATAAGTACTCTACTATGTTTCTTTATTGGCTAAATTTCATTTCCCTATATCAAAGTGTCACTGATGTGCCGTACAATTGGAAACTGCCACCAGAAAAAAAGAATAAATTTATTTTCCGAAATATTCTCCACCAAACCGAACTCCATAATCCCCAGCGACCTCTCCAAATTAACAGCACGATTTGCCTTCTCCCATAAATAAAACGGAATTCCACTTTGTTTCAGTTGACGTTGAACTGATGGAAGGACCTGTGGGAGAAGCCATCTCCAACATTAACCCGAATTCAACTTCTTGGCGGACTACGCTGAACGTTTCGTTGTTCTCATTGTCAATTCTAGCAACGTGTCTGATGTGAAAAAGTCCTAACGACCCAACGGAGTACTTAGAATATCTGGAAGAAATCATTCACGATGGTTAGACGACCGATTCTATTTTCTAAATCTTTTTATGTAGAAAAGGAGCTGCTGTAATTATATTTAAATCTATCGGTGAATGCCATCTTAGGGTTGTGCCGTTCTCAGAAGGGTAGGTAATGAGTATTGCTATAAATCGATATGAAAATTATAAAATATTCACATTCAGTTGTTGCTGTTATAATAACATACATTATTTCAGGAAAGTTCACAGTCAGCGGCCTACATACAAGGTCTAGATGCAAATTATTTCAAAGAAAATTAAAATTAATCTTCGTAGTCAGTCAAGAATTATTAACGACATTTTTATGATTTGAATTGGGGGATCAGCTGAACATCTTTCCCAGTGATCATTCTAATCCAGTCAGTAGGGATGAAAAAATACCCTTGCCCTACAAAGAAATATGTCGTTTACATCATCAACCAACCCGAAGCGTAAAAAATGAGAAAAAAATAATAATATTGAAAATAGATAATGAGTTCGAAGAAAATGAGAAAATTCATGAAAATGTTAAATTTGCCATAATGTTGTAAGGAATAACTCGAATAATAAAAATAAATGCTGAAAATTGATAAGTTGACGATTTTGTGAATAATTTTTCATCATTACGATTATATAACCCGATTCATATTAGACTTGCAGAAAAATGTTGGAATTGAAAATGTGTGATATTTTCTTCAAGCTTGTAGAAGACGTTTTTCGTAGGATCATTGTGGTATTATATTGGAAAAATCATACCACTCCTCAACGACATATTTCAAAATTGTTATTATACCACCTTTTGGAGGGATAAAATCCTCACTGACTGGATTATTATTCCAACGAACAAAAAACATTCAAAAAAATTATTAAATAACAAACATTGCCCCTTAATTTTAAATTGGGTGTACTGGCTAAAAATATAGTTATCGTGAGTGAACAATTTTTCAAGAAAATTTGTTGTCAAAAATAATATATTAAACCGACAGCATACTCGTAGTTCTATACTATATATACTATATTTTGTTTCATTGAAAACATAGGATATTTTTTTCTTAATCAGTTCTTATATTTTTAAACATCCTTCATTCACTAAATCAAGAGAGGATTTCATATGAAAATCTGCTGGACAATGTACATGATAGAATTTTTTACTGTTTTTATTCTATCTTTCCTAAAGATATAAGAGTACAATTTGTATACCGGGTGGTACACTAGTTGATTGGTCTTTTCAAACAAGTGTGATTGGGTGATGACTGATATTTAACGAAAGAAAGGATCAACAATGATCAATTATTTATTTTGAAGGTTAAAGTCAAATCGCGAGTTTGCAACGTCAAATGAAATGCTCTGAATGTCAAAAAACTGATTTGAGAAAAATGTCTAATAACTTTGGAAGTAGTGCGCTCTTCACCAAAAAACGACGTTGGCCGTTGAAATAGTATGTTACATTACGAGTGCAATGTACATTATTTTTCCTACGACCATTATTTGTTCACCAACAATATTGGTGACATGTGTACAAGAAAATCCAACAGTCTTTCCTTTCCTACCTAGTCGTAGGAAATCTTTTTTTTTGTTCATAATTTTTTTTATCATATAGGTAATGATAACCGTTATCCTACATATTTTCGTCACTGCACCAAAAAATGTCGAAATACCTGCACGATCCGATTATCTCATAAATTTATCATCCCAAGGGAAATGATCCAACAACCAACAATGACGGCTGCCAGCATTTCCCGTCTACGTATCTGCGGTTGGGAACAGAAAATAATAATCAAATTACGTTTAGAAATAAGATTATTTATAGTCATTTGATGTCATCCTAGGTTTACCGAAGAATTTCGATGATTATTAATAGGAGGAGGTTGACTAATATGCAACGTTTTCGGAAAACGGATCCGAAGATAGCAGGAAATTTCCTAAGCAATAACGTGAAACTCGGATAATTGTTAAATCAAAATCTTTTTTTTTTTTCAATCTGTTATAATCATTGTAAGACATTGAATAATGAAAAACATAAATAAAGCATCAACATTTTTTTTTTCATTCATATACAGTGTGACCCACTTAAGACCGGAGCACCCTTATGAAATCTACATTTTCCAACCGATTGAATTTTTTTTTTTTTTTTTTTTTCATTTGGTAGACATTCAAAAAGTCTACTAGGACACCTCATATCATGAATAAATCTTCATTTCCAGGACCTACTAATGTGATTTCTCAAGGTCAAAAATATAAAAAAATTAATTACTAGCGATTTTTTAAGAAAATTCTAACTACACCACTGGATTTGCGACATTTTCAAATGGTTCATATGTGAAGAACGCTGAAATGCGTCAATCAATAAAAAAGTTATAAGGGAATGAAATTTGAAAAATATGCCGTTTAATCAACCAACCAATTCAATTGTGAAATTTTTATCAGAACTTGGACTACAACACTGGATTCAGTAAGTCTCGAAATATCACTGACTGTAATTTCATAGAAATCTGTTGATGATTAAGAAAAATACAAAATTATGATGTAAAATGACAATTTTTCTGAAATTCTATTAACATATTTTTAAAATGTTAATATCTTATTATCTTCTTATTTATGAATAGATTTCGATGAAACTTTGACCAATGATATATATAGACCTCCTGAATACAGTGGTGTGTTCCGAATTTTGATAAAATTTTTGAATTTTGGGGATAAAACGGCATATTTTTTAAATTTCATTCTTGTATAAATTTTTTTATTGATTGACGTATTTCAACGTAATTCACAAATAGACCATTTAAAAATGTGGTGAATCCAGTGATGTAGTCAGATTTTCTCTAAAAAAATGAATGATATTGTTGAAATCGAGCTAACTGGACGAGCACTTCAACATTTACCACATCGCCTTTGTAAATGTATGCCGCAGTTACCACGAACCTTCAAATAGAATTACCTCGACGCCATGGCCAACGTGACCGTTACCACAAATAAGTTGCTGGTCCTGAAAAACCTTTTTTTATCCTATCATAATAATATTGCCTACATTTCAACGGCACAGCTCTGATTGTCGATTGGTATGCGTTGAATATTTTTCATTTGCTCAAATTATTGCATACACCGCTTTCATACTTGTAAATATTCATTTTTGTGTATGTGCTCAAAAATATCCCAAGTTACCCGTAGATTTAAATATAAATCTTTGATAATCGGTTTTTCAATCGTTGATTAACTGCACTTTTAATTATTATTTGATGTTGCCTATTTTTTTTTTGAAGATTCAGTAAAATCCTTCAAAAACTTGATTTTTCAATTCGAGGTCAGAATTACAGTGTTGGTTAATGTTAATCGACGGTTGTACTGCCGGTTATAAATATATATTTTGCTATATTACATTGATATAAGGAAATTGTTCATTTGGAGCTTTCAAGGCCTTTTCACAGCAACTGAAATCTTTATTCGAAAAATATTATGAGTTTTCTCTCTCCGCAAGGTGTTGATTATAATATAATTATTTTCCACCAATTATCAAACTTTCTTTAAAATGGCATGTTTACATACTACCTACAATACTGCAAGAATGCTCATTCTCAAGTTCGATAAGTCGTTGTTAATCTAAATTCTTAACGAATTCATTTCAACGAAATATCGTTTAGGATTCTTAGCTCTAACAAACCATCCAAAATTTTCCTTTTCGTCTGAACCCAAATATGAAAAATGTCCTATTTTTTTGCTGACTAACCTGTCTGATCAAATACAATGATATTAACTAGCATTATTATTAGGTTTGGAAATCAATGCACTTCAAAGAATACTAAAATAGCTTCAAAAAGATTTGAATAAACATTAAAAATATATGTTGAACTCCTACCAAAGGCTAAGGACAAAAAATAATGAATGCCACTTTTACTAAACAAAATGCACTAAAAAAATGCGCGGGGGGCCATTAACTCAAAATTTTTATATGGCATGGGTGGTCAAGTGTCACATCGTTGAAAAGATAATTCAATTCTCTTTACAACCATTTAATATTTTTTAATTTTGCTCATAATGTTTTTCTCGATTTCAATTTTTATGCATAAATTCAATATATTGAATTTTTTTTCAATGGATTGGATTTCTGATCCCATCAACATACAATGCTATTATGGGAAATACCTGTTAGGAAACAACTACTCCCCTGGCTAATACCACGACGGGTATTGAATTATATTTAATTAGATACTTGTGCAATGTACCTCAATGCAGAGGAAGAAATTGCAAGTGCTCTTGTAACCAACTAGCAGAATTTTGATTTGGACAGGGGGAAACATTTTTGAGGTTGTCGCCTCGTCATCAGTACAGGGTAGGTCACCACCACGATGTCTTGTTAGATATGATACATATAAATAAATACCCGTCGTGCTATTAGCCAGGGGAGTAATTGTTTTCTAACCCGTATTTGTCATAATAGCTTACAGCATTGTAGGTTGATAGGAGTAAGAAGCGTATACTGTCGATCGGCGATGACTATCGTTTCATAAACAATCTCCCAGAGAAACTCTGAGCTTTGTATTCAGATGTCTGACTGAGTCTCTCAACCAGGAGTGATCTGCTCACTAGATGGAGCGGCTTACACCCGTTTCATCTGCGTCAGACCAGAGTGACCAAATAGACGGAATGGTGTTTTCGGGCGGGGAACAGATGGCCTCAAGGCTTTCTGTGGTGACCTTCCCTGTACTGATGACGAGGCAACAACTTCGAGAATAGTCCACAGGTGGTCCCCCTGTCCAAATCAAAACAAAATTCGGCTATTTGGTTAACGGAGAGTACTTGCAATTGTTTCCTCTGCAATGACATTGCACAATTATCTTGTTAGATATAATTCAATACCCGTCGTGGTATAGGCCAGGGCCGTCGCAGTTTTCTACACGTATTTGTCATGATATCCTACAGCATTGTAGGTTGATGTGAGTAAACAGGGTAAAACACCGGTTGGCAACGACTATGGTGTCTCAAGCAATCTCCCAGAAAAAATCTGAGCTTTGTGTTCAGATATCTGACAGAAATCCAATGTATTGAAAAAATCCAATATAGTGGAAAAAAATTCAATATATTGAAAAAAAACAATATATTGAAAAAAAATCCAATATATTGAAAATAAATTCAATATATTGGATTTTTTTTCGGGAAAATAATTTTATTTTCTTTGTGTGACCCCTAGATGCTTTCGTAAAAAAGATTGCTATGAATAAGATAAAAGTTCTGTAGAGTGAGAATAAGATAAATAAGTGGTTTGAGTTGTCGATTATGAAATATAATTATTTCAAGGTGTAATCTTGAATACGACAATGTGGGTGGTATGTAAACGCAATTTCCACGTAATCCTTGTGGACGATGAAGCTCATAATCAAAAATTTGTACTTAAATATATGTTGTAAGATTCTAACTCAAAACCAGGAACAGGCTTTTAGCAGGGTAAATTTCAAGCTGTTTTTTTTTAATTCTTGGAATATATAAGAGAATATTTATAATTTCACCAACAGTTCCGATTCAAGAAAATTATAAATAATTCACATATGTTTACTGTACATATTATTATATTTGTGTGAATTTATTGTGATAATGTACGGTGGAATGCACAATTTTTTTGCGAATTGATCAACCTACTAACGGCTGGAGAAGCAATGAATCTATGAAAAGAGGAGCTATTCGAATGAGAACAAAGTTCTACTTTTTCTCTTGTAACCAACATGAGAATTTGATATCCAAATTGAATTCTGAGATATTTATTCTTCCGAAGATTTTGATTCTTAGTCGTAGTTAGCTGACAAAGAAATTACTGAAATATTCGAAAGTAGACCCAATGTTTTGTTAGGAAATTATTATTTTCTTAGATAACGCCGCACCGCCTCAATGAGAAATTGGCTTTCGATTTTGCTCAGATTTCACATATGTTATGCCGATCAAATGTATTAATTGCTTTCAGAGCTTTAGCGCAATGAAGACATTCGATTAATCTCACGAATTCCATAATACTATACAAAATTCGAGCAAATTCACCGAAAGCAAATTTCCTATTGATGCGAGATTTAGGCTCTCATTAGATTTCTTTCAAAGAAATATAATTATCCTACAACATGAAATTATATTCAGTTTCATCGCATAATCTCTACCTGCAAATGGGGACATGTCATACATTTTTTTGGAGTCCATTTTTGTATCCTCTCATGCGAAAACGAAATTTAATTTTTCCAAAAATCTTTCTCAGAAATATTTCGGTGAGATCTGAAGAATTTTCAATAAATGTGCAATCAGCCATGTATGGTTTGAGTAAGAGGTTAACTATTCAAATTTGAATTGAGTTCTCCATTCCGTTTTTTTATCCCTCGAGATCCTTTCAATACTTTCAAAAGTCACAATACACTAACTGTTTCATTGTTGCTGTTGAAATATATTCAGATAAATATATACAATATATGTTTAATCGTTAGCATGATAGTACTTATTGATGTTTCAAGAAAATTATTGTTTTATTCAAAATTATTTATAGACATGTTGATGATTTCGAAACAGCGGTCAATATTCAAAAATGAAATTATTGCATTTGAAGACAGGTTATGTATACAATCATATTATATAAAACAATCATTTTAACTAAAACTTGAACGTTCACAGTTACCCTTCGCCTATCCAAACGAATGCGGATTGTGAATTGTAATTAATTAAACAATAACAATAATGGAAATAAATTACTCGAACAAATGATTTACAGATTTTGAGTAAGAAAAAGTGCTATAGGCTGTGTGTGCTTTCAGGAATAAAAAGTCGTCATCGATTTCATAAAAAAGCATTGAAACTACATATTGTATTTATAACAATTTCCTATTACAAAAATTGTTATGAGTGAATGATAGCCTATGGGTGTTAAGGGCGATTACTGTTATTATTTGCCATTGTAGGTATTTGCATTTGCCATTTCAATTATTCATCATCAACAAGCTGTTCAATCATCTTACTGACCCTATTATAGTTATTATTCTCTTTTGTTATATATGTGGTGACCGGTCCTTATCGGTTTGATGATTGGTGCATTCTTTTGTAATATTTCCTTCATGTCTTCTTTTTCCACTTGCACTGTCGTCATTTCTAGATCGCTGAAATGTAGTAGAAATCACCTAGAAACCTAATTTTTTTGTGATGGGGAAGCTCAATCATACCCTTTAATTTTTTAATGGAAGTGGGAGTCCAAAATACTTTTTTTTCAGTCTGGTTTTCACAGTTTCAATTTTTTTCAAATATTCTTTGAGCCACAACTTTTAGCTATATGACTTCTTTGTTGGACGTTGATGGACCTTCTGTATATAAAAATCCAGAATCAAAGACAAACTCTCAATAACTGCTGCGAAAATAAGAAGAAACAGCAACCTTTAGAAGTTATACATCTTAATCCAAGGGCTGTACAGGAGCTTGATTTGATGAAGTAAACATGTTGCCCAATAACACCATATGGATCACATCTAAAGCAATTAGAACAACATCCACTTGGTGGCAATTGTTTATCTTAGTTGCTGGAATGCCAAAACTCTCGAGTAGTCCTTGATTGAAATGAAGTGGATGCTGTTGGTTTTTCCATGTTTCTTACAGTTTTTATAGCTAATGCCCCTCCAAAAATCTCTCGGAGCCCCACGCAATTTTGTTTTGTTTGTTTTTTTCGTTAACCAGCTATCGCTTTACGAACGGCAGCCCTCAAAAGTCGAAATTTGTGCGAGCCAAGAATTAGCGAGGCCTTACCTTTTAACGTGCGATTCCTATCACTTTCTCGGTCCATCAGAAAAAAATCTGTAGTCGCTAAAGATTCGAACCTAGCTGACCAGCAGTCAAATGATTTCGAACGCGAAAGTCTCAACCACTGAGCTACGTGGCCCTATATAATTGGAAATAATAACCAACCCTAACACTTTAGACCCTAGATCCCAGAAAGCTATTATCGTATGTGGATTTTCAGAATGTTTCATGAAATTACTTTTGGGAAAAAACTATTTAACCATATTTATTGTGTTACATTAGGACTCAGATCCCAAGCTGTATTGGTCTTATTTTGACTACTATGTTATCAATATGACACTACATTTAAATTATCTGGTATATCAGTTTTACTCCGATAAATATCTCAATATGGTGAAAAATATACCCCAAATCGAAACATATCAGTTAAAGCAATAAATTGATGTTTAACGATTGATTTGTAAATAATGACTAAATAAAATACACAACGGAGGTAACTATGGTCAATCACTAGTCAATATACTTATAGAATAGTAAAAGAATTAAAAGAAAGGGTAACTGTGAAGTGAGAGGTATATGCATATTTGTCCTATTTTATACGTGCAGTTGCTTTTCTCAATATAAAAGAGACTATACTAACGGCCTGTAGATGTCATCTTTGAGGATATTAATGAATAATTCAATTTCTATGTGAATTTTCGATTTCTGAGTGGGCAAGAAATCTGGATAATATAATTTTACTGATATTCTCCTCATTTCAAAGAATAGAAAAGTCACTGGAATAGTAGTTATCCATTCACTTGTCAACATAAAAAACAAAGTTATATAGGTAGGTATCTATAAATTTGCATTTTCCCCAGCTCATAATTTCTCTCACAATAATCATTTGGCTTGATTACTAATAAGATGCAGATTTGTGACCACAGGAGTCACAGTAGTTTTCGTTTATGAAATGCAGTGATTTCTTCAGTGCGAACAAAATTAAACATTCTCTACGTAAGACATCAGGTTCAGATCAAGAATAAAAAGATTGCATTTTCGCCCAGCAATATGGAAAACAAAAATTATTAAAAGTTAACCGCTAATTGATAGTTTGTCAGAAGTCTACCGTCATCTCGAATGAGACGATATTTATAATAAATTGACCATTCACAAACTTGGGAACACGATTCAGAAATACACCAGGATATACTGAACAGATGAGTCCCAAGAGAAACAAGAAACCGCCGGTACAACGTACCCTAGTGAACTGAAATACCATTCAATGTGAGTTGCACAAACAATTCTATTCTATTCTATTGGTCTTGTCTTCCAATCCATCTTTCTGTGAAATTGTCATCTAAAAATTGACCTACAAGTGCAACAAAATGTGGAGGAGCTCCATCTTGTTGAAAGGTGAGCTGACCTTCAAGTAGCCTATCATCGTCTTCAAGTAACTAAATCATTCTAGGGTTCACAGTTGTATCAAGAAATTCAATATACGTTTGTCCGTTGAGGTTAACATCAATAAAATATGGACCTACAATATGGTCTCCCAGAATACCATTTATTTTCTGGTGAGTTTGTGAATGAGTTTCCCTATACCAATGGGGATTTACGTCACTCCAGTATCTGCAGTTGTGCCTGTTCACATGTCCATTTAAATAAAAACAAGATTCGTTCATTGCAGAGAAAATTATTATTACCAATCAGTAATTGACTCATGATTTCACAAAACTCTGTAGGTCTGTCAGGATCATCTTCATTCAATTCTTGTACATTCTGCATTTTATAAGGATGGAATTTTGCTCCAGAAATAATTTCGAGTTGTCTTAAAGACAACTCATAGGCTTCTCTCGTTCATGTTTTTTATTCGGCACTGATCCCGACTCCATGAACTTATTCATCAATTGAAGCATGTACTGATATGATGTGGTTTTTTCTGGATGAATTTAGTAGTCCCATTGAAAATTCTGAAGTAGGGGGTGCTGGGTCTGAGGGGATTGACAACACAATGATGATGTATTTGGTGAAGGGAGAAGACCTCCTCAGGTCAAAATATGAACGAAACAAAAACGGTTAAACGTGCATATTTACCGTATATCCCCGGGGTAGCGGATATAATCGGAAAAAAACACAAAAGTCTCAGAAACGCTAGAAGAGTCTCATCAAATATCGATCAATCGCCAGCAGACCCCATAGTCATGCCACCAACTCGACAGGCCGTATATAAATATAGCCTCAGCTCAACTAGGGGTTAGTTCTGGACCAACATTAGAGATGAACAGACCTCTAAGGAAGCTAGCCTCTTGCGCTAGCGAAACGTTAGGAACCAATTAGGAAAAACGACGGACTTCTAATACGAAAAAGAAGAGTTACCATGAATATACAGTGTGTTCATTAAGTAACCTTCCCTTGGTTAACCTACGAACGGGTAAAAATCTTTAATTTCAATTTTTTTTTGGTCAAATGATAGTTAGGTTATAAACTGATCTTTGACAAAAATAAAATTCTTTCTTCCAAAATGGCGTCGGTCGCCATTTTAAAAGATAATTGGAATGGGGGACGAATGATACCTCATTCAAAATGTATTTTAATTATCTATGAGGCAGAAAAATTTCAGACAATAATATTATTTCAAACAAAAATACTGTACATAATGTTAAACATCCATAAGTGAATTCTACTGAAATGTATTTTTACGTGTTCAAGTAAAATGAACCATTATTATGTTTTGGATGAATATTATTATCTAAAATTTTGCTATCATATAGAAAAGTGATAGACATTTTGAATGAGGCATCACTCAAACCCTCTGATAAAAAAAAATCAAACTGGCGGCCCAACTCGAAATATTTTTTAATTCCTTACAAAACTTCTTTAAATCAACCCGAAACCTTACTCAAAAAGCAAACTATAGTCATTCAAAACTTGCTAGGAATGAAAGCTCAGTTCCTGTATTCGTAATTGATTTGGCTTAGTGACGTAAGTACCATTACTTCTAATCTAATCCATATTAGATTATAACCACATGGAATTTTACGCCACAGGAAGAATGTGCCGAATTGTCAGCAAGTTAGTCAACTAATCATGAAACCACTCAAACTAGTAAATTTTGCGGTAATAATATGATCTCATAATCACTTCCTGAATGGATCGTTTAGGGAATATTATCACCTATAAGACCCTATTGTGCTCAAGAATTGCTACCGTTGATAAAATTTTCATCATTAAATGACACATTGAAGTCAGAAAGAGCGTGTCCACTTTTTGGATATCAAAAAATATCCTACCACAGATGACAGCTACCAAGTTGATTTGTATATTGAACTATTTTGAGAAATATTCTGTACAATTTTGTCAGAAAAGTTTAATGTTCAAGCATTCCACTTGCTGCAATTGTTCTGAATGGAATGTTGATTGGAATTCTGCCACCTTGAATCCTGAGGAAAGAACGAAAATCCAGGGTTTTTGTCCCAGCCCAATATTAACAAAGTTAATACTTCTGAACCAAAGAAAATATCACTTTTTGATAGAAACGAAACATATTATGTGAACTGTCTTCCCGTTTACAAGCACAAGGGTCAAAAATATATGCTTTCAAATCTCCCATGCAAAGTTTTTGAAGTATGTGCAATTCACAAGCATATATTTCTGACCCTTGTATCTGTACCAGTACAATTCACATACGTTCAAAAAGTAATATTTTCTTTGGTTCAGAAGTATTAATTTTGTTAATACTGGGAGAATTTATCATGCGGGTCAAAAACCCTGGGTGGGCACCCATGTATCTGAATCAGCCTAGTACAACTGCAAATATCTTGAAAACAGAAAATGTGCCATAACATCTACTTGAATGTGATATGGTAAAAGTGAGAAAGAAAATTACGAGAATAACAAACGAGGCTCGTAGAGGAATTGGAACAAAACATATTGTTATGAAAAAGGTAGAGTGAATTTTGTGGAGAAATGAAAAGCTCTGAAATACCGAATTTTGCCTGTTTTATTTCTTTGGTTATATTAAATTTTACTTTTATTAGTTCATTCGGAATAATAAGAGCACTTTTGTATTAGATCAAAATTTCATATTTGGGCAAAAACAATATTTCTTAGGATAAAGTTTTCAAAATTATTCAATTAATGAAAAAACATCCTGTATATCATTTGGGAAGTGATAAGAGAAATGTCAAAAATGACAGTAAGATGAAAAATTAATGATTGCATGAGAATTAAAACCTCAATCAGAGTAAAAACTGAAATTAGTAACTTTAGAAATGAGTACAAAATGTTAGAAATAAGAAGTGAAATTAAAAAACAGTGCGCAAGTAAAATAATAACTAAAAAAAATCAGTGATGCGGGATAATAAAAAGTGATTGGTGGAGAGAAGAATAAAAATTGGAAAGTTTGTTGCCGAGGAGAAGAGTAACGGAGAGACGAGATAGTTATTTACCTAACAGGTGCGGAAAGTAGTACTGTTCCGTAAAAGTTAGGTACAATATTTTTTCTACGAGTGTTTTTGTTCATCTTATTTATGAATAAACAAGGTTTTTAATAAACAAGTTTTTATAATAATGCTACAAAATGTATAACAAGACAGAATAAGTACATAGATCATTTAGTTAGTCCTACATATCCTCATTTTCAACAATACAAAAATCGTGCGGAAAAGTAAAAATCGTGCGTAAAAGTAACTTTTCTGCACGATTTTAAATCGTACGGAAAAGTACAACTTTCAATACGAAAAATCGTCCGGAAAAGTTACTTTTCCGCACGCTCGTAGGAAAAGAAATTTTTGACGACCGACGATAGAATTTTGGAGGACGAGAAAATTTAAATAACAGACAAAAAGAAGAAAAGTAATTAAAATAATAATACGAAGAACCTAAATCAACTGACAAATAAATGAAAACTGAAGCAGAAATCAAATATAGTAAACAGAAACGAAAATTTTAAGACTACATACCTGACAATCATTTAAAATCCCTGAGAGACGAACGAACCAGTTGGAACGCAACTATTTATAACCACCACCTTTTTAATTGGGTACCATTTACCAAATTCTGGAGCCAAGCAGGTAGCAGTATAAACTATTATAACTGTGCAGAATTATTTTAAATTTGATCTCTTTATTCCCTATTTTAAAAACTTTCATTAGTATTAATAATATTTAAAAATAATTTTTGGACTTTATTTTTTTATATCATACATAACCTAAATTTGTAGGTAACTGTGCCAAATAAAATCATCTAGCGGACTTTCAGTGAACAACGTAATAAGGCACGTTTTCTAGATAATTTTAGATTAGGACCATAGAGGGCGCCCGATTTATTTAGGAAACAGTTTATAGAGTATAATAGGAAAAATATTTTTTAGTAGGGCATTGTTTCATGGTTTTGAAAGAAAAGAAATACGAATTTCAGTTTTGAAAGATTTTTATTTGAAAAATAAAGAACAAAAATTCAATTATTAAAGTTTTCTTGAGAGCAGGAGTTTTCTTGCTTAACCGGCTGAGCTGAAAAAGAAAGCAGATATAAGGAAAGAAAGGTAAAGCAGGTAAAAATGAATGTTTTGAGCCAGGACATTTCTATAAAGTTCATTCTATATTTATATATAAAAATTTCAAAATTTACATTACCCACACAACACAAACATATAAAATAAAAATAAACATTACATACAGCACAGCACTACACATAATATCACAACAATATACATATAGTTAGAATACTTCATAAAAATAAAGTGGAGTTAAACTTTCAAAAGGTCCCCACAAAGTTCCAAACTTCGAATTGCTTCCAGTGGGAATTGGATACAACATGATACGAAGTCAATTAACCTCAAATGGAGTTTGTAAACTTTCGGCGTGAATGAATACGGTACGTTATTTATGAGTTTGTCCCACTTTGATGATGTGAAGCATTATCGGTCCTTCGAAAATCAGCTCACATCGGAAAAGTATAGAGTTTTCATGAAATCAACTTTACTCCTATAGAGTGAGCACCTAAAGGGTGAAATTAAATCACTGAAATCTTTACAGGGCCAGAAGAGAAAAATCGCTGTCAATTTTCTTTGTGTTAGTTATGACGTCATCTATTTTTTTATTCGTCCAATTAACCCAACCATCATATTGAAAAGTGTAAAACGTATAATTTCATGGCATAATACATATTAAAATTGCAGAGAAAATTAATTGTTACGTTTATATTTAGTTCACGGGCTCAACAAAAATTATTTCGACAATTTTGCGATATCGTGATGAAACGATGCATATTTTTCGAATCGAGTAGTTTTCCATTATCAAGCCACCTTTTAGTACTACGGCACTGTGAATAGACAAAATTTTCGATAATTTTCGATAATTTTCGATATTGGGTATCCCTGAGTATCTACATTGGAAAATGGAGGCACATACCCAGTTTCAACAAAAGGTTAAAAAATGGCCACCTAGATCTCCAGACCTTACACCATTAGATAATTTTCATGACATTACCTCCAAAGTCCAAAGTTTATTTCAGTAGATCGACCAATAATCACGAAATTATACGTATTGTATGCAGAAAAATGTTCTTTCAAATGACACTTTCGATAATGAGGGGTTTAAAAAATATATCAATGACGTCATAACTGACACAATTAGGGCGTCACCCGAAAGAATATGTCAAAAAATCTAAAAAAAACTAGAATCCGAGCGATTTTTCTCTTCTTGCCCTGTAAAGGTTTCAGGAAATTTATTCCAACCTTAACGAGCTCACTGTATTTAATTTTTTTTTTTTTGGCACTAGCAATTTTTTTTTGTGTCTACTCTGATATATCAATCATGATAAATAAAAATACAAACAAGCAAAATTCTGAAGAATCGAAAAAATCTCAAACTTTCAAGTCAATCACGTGAATATTCAGAGAGATGTTAAATTCTATAGATTACGTCATCTAAAAAATTCAGTAAATTTAACCTAATAATATCAGATCTGAAAAATTTCAAATACCCAGTTAATTCTTTTATTGGTCTCATTCAAAATTCCCTCCAGTAGAATATTGACCAACAATGAACATTATGTTCAGAATTGTTAGATTCATGAATATGGGGGGATATTTTGATTGTTTTCCTACCCCAGAAGATTATTTCATCAAACGCCAAAAAAAAATTACCGAAAATGTAATATTAGGCGCCAGAGGTGACAATACTTTTTGTTCTCGCCAAAAAATAAATCAAATTGCTGGAATAAATGATAATGAATAATTGAATAAATTCTCGAGACAGCTAAGAAAGTGTCGTTTGGTAAATATTTGGTTTGGTTTCAATTTAACACTAACGTCATATTCTCCTTTGATTTTTTTTTCATTTCTCCATATATTTTCTGTCAAATTCAAATATCAACAACTTCAATACAATTGTAGCATCTGGTTAGTTATTGGAGCAAAAATTGTTTGAATAGCATTTTCCACATGTTTGGCGAATATAATAACAATGAATTCCAATTCCATCATGTTTTGATAGAGTTCATAGAGAAAGTTTATTTAGATAAATGAAGTTAGTTAGTTTGAATGATAGCTTTATCAGCTGTTGATAGAACAGTGTGCAGGCTAAAATGGCCAAAAATGTCTTCCTCAACAAAGCTATTGTCTATTGTAATATTAAGGGAGCAAAATTGTCATTTCGAGCTAGAAGAGTTCTGTAAAATATACATATAGAAATATATTATGTTATGAGCAAGATAGGTACACTTCAATTGTCAAATTATTTCTGATGAAATGAATTATTCATTTTCTGAATATCTTTATTCCTTGTATTTCTTTAAATCCATTGGAGCTCGAATATCTGACAATAAATTGCTTTATTTAATTCAAATATCTTCCAAATTCTAACAATTTACAAATCTGGATTTGGAGAATATTCATGAATGACTTATGAACATTCGTGTGAGAAATATATATGTTATATCTTATGTGTTTTATGATGAAAATAAATGAATTATGTATTTCACAGTAGTTTGAATGTTCATTTCCATCGATACGAAGAAAGCACGAAATTCTTCTATTAAATTAAAAACTTGACTGTTAATCCAATACGATTGGGTTTTGAGACAAGAATCGATTGTAGCACCACCAAACATGGTATGCTAGTAGTTGGAATCATGATAAACACGAAAAAAAAATTGTTTACCAAAATTCCAGGGTTGGAACGTTTTTTTTTATTCGTTTAAAAATAAATAAATAGATTTTTGCTGTAGTCTTAGAAAGTATATGATTTATCGGAAAAAAAACTCAACAGGGTGAAAAACAATTCAATTTTCCACAAAAATTATTCCTAGTAATTTCTTATGAAATGCTCTCGTTTTCTCAGAAAACGTGACTGAACGCCTACATCAAATTTCAGGTTCACCCTTACCGCCGCTGAAAGTTCTGGCGCAGCCGAATATTTGATTGGTCATAACTCTGCTAAAAATGATCGGAAAAGGAAAAGTTCATATCGTTCCTGAAGACTCCTACCTTCTCATGCAAATATAATATGCGAGGATTTGAGTACCTAAAATGTGTTTTGTCGCACTTCACGGGGATGTTTTCGTATGATCCGAAAATCATGGATAATTTTTTAAATATGGAATCATTATACTGAAGCAGCAACCCATATCCTCTTTGGACTATATGCAACAATTTTAAAGTAATGTGACAGGTCCCACTTATACATGGCAAATAAGAAAAACCTTTTTCTACTCCTGCCTCATTTTCAACTTACCCATAAAATAGGCATTCTCTTCACTACATGTTGAAAATAATCGCTTATTCATATTTGCATGTATATATTTAATAATACTATTGTGAAGGGCAAACCTCAAGCTTGAAATCACATACTTCATTTTTTATGTAGGATGTGTATGAGCGATTATTTTCAACATTTACTGAAGAAATTTCCGGGATTATGGGTGAGTTGAAAACTGAGGCAGGAGTAAAATCCAGATTTTTGTTTGGCATGTATAAATGAGACTTGTCTCAGTAGCCTTATATCGTTGCATATGGTCCAAAGAGGATACTGATTCCTGCTCCAGTATAATTATTTCATATCAACTAAAATCTCCATGACTTTCGGATCCTCCGTAAATATCGTAGAAGGGTTATGTGAAGTGGGATAAAACACATTTTGGATTTTTTCCTTCTTCTATAATTTTTAGCAAAGTTATGACAAATATAATTTTTGGCCCTGCCTGAACTTACAGTGGCGGGTTAGCGCGAGCATGAAATGTGACGTCGGCGTTAAACCACGTTTTCTGAGAAAACGAGCAAATTTCATTATATATTACTGAAAATCATTCTTGTGGAGAATCGAATTATCTCTCAACCTATCGAAATCGTTTTTTGACGAATCTTATATTTTCTGAAATAACAAAAAAATATTCAATTTTTTTAAACGAAAAATTTTTTAGGTTCCACCACTGATTTTTTGGTAAACATTTCTGTCTGTCGTTACTGGATTATGTAATTTTCAAAGCAGTCAATACCAGACTTTTATACATGTAAGTACACATGATGGATACTATACATATTAGTTTTTTAATCATCAAAATTCATGAGGGTTTTTTATTGGTCGAAGGCAAGAAACTTGCTTAAGACCGCTTGGGATAATTAATCCGTTGTTTTTTGACGATCCATGCAATAACCAAACTAAATGATTTTTTTTTGTGACGGGAAAAAAGTTTGACATTTCATCCCTGTTGACAGGTAATAAAATATATCTTTTTGTGAAATTACTTTTTTCCCCGAGAGCCGGGAAGAAAGTGAGTCCCGGATATATATATACACATAGGTTAAGGTAGATATTTGATTAAATCGTCGTTTTTCGCGTCACAGAGGAAAATAGTGTATTATACACGGGAAATACATTAGATTTTAGCTCTAGGTTTTTTCTGTCCCTCCGCTTCGCGTCGGGAGACAACACAACCTGAAGCCGAAATCTAACACTTTTTTCCCTTCTATAATAAATAACTATTATTTTTTTTATTGGTTTAACGACAAAGTGACAATTGATTGGTGAATTATCTGATGCATCAGGTCGATGAATGGGTTTTTAGCGATTGGATTTATACTGCTTTCCGATAGTTATATTACTTATTGCCCTTGCACAATAAATGACAGTTCTTCCAGATCGGAAATTTGTAAACACAATCTACTGTTCTTCTGATCGAACCAGTGATAACGTGAATTGACGGATCGTGAAAAAATAGTTATTTACCTAACAAGTGCGGAAAGTAGTACTTTTCCGCACGCGACGGCAGTTGCACGAACGACGCGGAGCGGAGTTCGGGCAAGCCGTTAAGGGCGGAAAAGACATGTTCCGTAAGAGTTAGGTACAATATTTTTCATACGAGTGCTTTTGTCCATCTTATTTATGAAAAAACAAGGTTTTTAATAAACAAGTTTTTATAATAATGCTACAAAATGACTAATAAGACAGAATAGTTACATAGATCATTTAGTTAGTCCTAAATATCCTCATTTTCAACAATACAAAAATCGTGCGGAAAAGTAAAAATCGTACGGAAAGGTAAAAATCGTGCGGAAAAGTAACTTTTCCGCACGATTTTCCGCACGATTTTATGTCGTACGGAAAAGTACAACTTTCAAAACGAAAAATCGTGCGGAAAAGTAATCTTTCCGCACGCTCGTAGGAAAATATATTTTTTCTACTAGCGTGCGGAAAAATCCACTTTTCCGCACTCATATAGTTTTGAAAGAGTAACTTTTCCGCACTAGTGCGGAAAAGTTTTTGCGAATTATACTAACATTTAAATATTGCGTCGCAGAAGGTTAAAATAGAAAGGTGACCAAGTATGGTTGTATAGTTTAATATATATTTAATAATAAATGTTCTTTATGTTAACTTTTGGGTGTTTTTTCCGCTAGTATAAAAAATAGTGTACACGAGCGTAAAGTGTCTTTTCGGCCATCTGCAATCGCGTGCGGAAAAGTATCACTTTCCGCACTTGTTAGGCTTATATCCATAACAGTGCGTAAACTGTTGACAGTGCTTAAAGTGATACTTTTTCGCACAAGTTCGTAAAAAAGTCACCTGTGCGTAATAGTTATTTACGTAAACAGTTATGAAAAGACCGATATTGTTCGAAGAGTTTAATATTTGCCAAAACGAGCGAAGCCAAATTCAATAAAACAAGTGAGTAGGAAAACACAATTTTCGAAAAATAAAAAAAATTGCTGAAGAACAAGAGAAGAAAAAATTAATTGGTGACCACCATATGCACTTGAAGGAAACAGAACTAGCTGAAAGAATTATGAATCAACAAGAGAAGAAGACTAAAATACCGTAACCATAACTTTTGAAATGCACAAAACTTTTTTGAATTTGAACCAGCAGAAATTCCTTGAATTAACTTTAAGCAACAGAGAACCAACTGGTTTTTCTTTACTTATAAGTGAGTTTCAAGTAATTTTTTCGCTCAGAATATTGGTTTAATTTTCATATTTCATTAAAAAGCTAATTTTATACATAAAAACTTCTGTTTGGTAATAAATTATTTTGGTTGAAGATCAAACCTGTTTTTCTTGATTATCTCAAGAGATGTGTAATGCTTATTGGTTCTTTGTTACATAACTGCGTCCAATTTTCGGTCACGAATGTCAAACGACTATTGGAGAATATATCATTAGGTCACGACCCCTCACGGAAAATATTTGAATCTGTCGAGCCAGTGCTAGCACGTGCAAATCAGCTGTTTTTTGTTTGTGTACAACTTATCCTGTAAATATCACAGTTATTATTTACTTGGATATTCTGATAACACTTCATTCTAACACTTGAGGGATATAAAAAAACCACTCGAGGGGATTACAATAGTAAGTCAAGCATGATAATATTGAACGAATCTGCAGATGACGATGATTTCATATTTTCATATAAACAAATGTAAACAAACAAAGACTGCTAAAGTCGCCATTTTCCTAGCGATAGTAGCGACACCATCGGTCGATTTACTCTCCTATTGTATTTGCACGTTGAATAAAAAACCTTTACGAAAGCGAACAGGTTCTCAACTACTCAATCCAATTAGTCGGCCCCTTTTGTCACAACACCTATGCTTATGCACTGGTGTGACGTAATTTTATTTTCCATAGAAACACGAAATTGCGGAAGCATTCTTGGTCTACCAAATCAACATATATATGCTGCATATCCTGTAACAATCATAATATATTCTCACATGTGGCATCAAATGACGCTTTTACATCGCATCAATGACGTAAATATATTATGAGGTTTCCACGCTAATCACGAAAATGAATCGTACAAATACTTTGATAACCTCACAGGTTTACTCACTTGCTTCCAGATAGTTGTATTCGTATGTGTGTGTGTGCTGGTACTAATTTGCCCTAAGCAAATATGTTTCACCAAATGATCCATGTAATTTTGATTTTGGTCATATCTGTAACCCACGTGGTAAGTTTCCTGATAATCTATGTATGTAATGTAATGTATGTAATCCTGATATCTATGTACCCCTCCACTTATATCAAAATGAATAAATGTTTCCTTCACTGTCTCATATGCTCCTTCATGGTCCAAAAGTTCAAAAATTAAGCAATTCGAAAACTTGGAATTTGCATCTCAGTCACATATCCCATAGCAGAAAAAAAAACAAATTTACTACCAAAATTTGATGCAACTTAGGTCCGCCCTTTCCATGACAAGGTTACTGGATTATTTAAAGATAATAATATTTTTATTCTTCCCTCATTATCTAGCACCCATTTGCAAAAAAATTTGAAGAAATTCGTCCAAGATATCGTGACGAGTACAACAATTGCCTACATGGAATCTGCGATCAAGTCAAAGAGTATCCGGAAAAGAAAATTTTGGAGGCGATTAATAACAAAGAGTCATTGAAATCAATCTTAGGAGTTGTTTTGAACTCTTCCATGTATCTTCCCACAGTGGAAAACAGGTGAGTTTGTCATTTATTGTGTGATATTTTTTTAGAAACAAGTAGAGAGAAAATTATTCATGAACTAGTAGGTGAATTGAATTCCAGACAACGAATTTTGAGGGCAGCAGTTTATGATAAACACAGCGACAAAATAAGCGGAACTAGTGAAATTATTACGATACTGCAAACCAGTGGTTTTTATATTATTTATACAATTATTAGCATCTTTAGTTTCAAAAATAAAACATTAACAAACAAAGTTGTCATCTTAAAGAGCTATATAAGCTTTTTCTATCTGATATGACAGCCTGAAATTGAGTTCACCGTATTTTTATAGAGACGGTTTCGATGTAGAACGAAAGCAACTTTGCAGGACAGTAGGTACAACAACTCACACACCTCGAGTAATGAAAAATATCCTGTCGGAATGGAAGTATGTGATCAACGTGGAAGGATATAGGCAGATTTTTACGTCCGAAACGTGCAAGTTCGAAATGAGGTAAGCAGTATAATGTTTCTTTCCTATATCGGGCGAATCTGGGAGATGGGGCACCCCAATTTTCGATACAAATAATATTATTCAAACCACAAAAATTTAGGCAGATGTTGAAGAACTAAAGTTTGATTTTTTGAGATGAAAATTCATACTGTAACCGGTTCCACTGGAAATGATTCTAATTTAGGCTAAATTTTTGTTATTTTTTTTTATTTCTCAAATTTTATAAATATTTTTTCATAGTTATGATGATTTTTCATATGTTAAACGTTCTTTTCCGATGCCATGCAAGAAAATTATTTTGGCATTTTTATTACAATACTTTACTGGGGTTTGAATTTCGCAAAATAACTCTTTTTCAGTTATCTAATTTTTTTCGAATGGTATCCCTATGGCGCACCCTGTATAACAAACATTTTGAATAAGATGAATCAATTGATATCAAAAATTTCTTTATTTGTCCATTATTTATTTAGGCTAGTGCTAGCTTGGAGTACACGCCGGCCACCCGAGGTGGTGCTGTAGGTTTTCCGGGTTTTCCTGCAGCTGAAAAGTGAATACGTCACCAAAAATTAGTAAGTCGCCCCGGAGCGCCACGGTAAATAATAATAATAGCCGTCCTCTACCCGCACAGGCCATGCCTTTGGGTACACTCTACGAGTGTTTATGAGGGAGTATTATAGTTATTATTATTATTATTATTATTATTATTATTATTATTATTATTATTATTATTATTATTATTATTATTATTATTATTATTATTATTATTATTATTATTATTATTATTATTATTATTATTATTATTATTATTATTATTATTATTATTATTTCCAGAGTTATCGATATTAAAAAAATGCACCAAATAAGTGTGGCCGCTGGACTAAGCAAGATCCAAATGATAAAGATTTTGAAATTACAGTTGTACTAACATAGCTGAAACAGTAAAAACTTGCCCTCCCATAATGCGCATTCGTCGTACACCGGACTATAGTCCTTAATATATGTTTGTCGGTAGAACTAGCTGTAGACACATACTCATATGTTTCCTAAAGACTGGCAACAATAAAAATAATCATTCGTTGAACTTATTTCGTTGAATACAGGATGAGTCAGATGAGTCAAAAAAATAATCGAAAAGCAATAACGAGGAAAAAAATGCAATTATATACAGGGTGTCCCATTTGAAACAAGCTTTTATTTAGTTTCTCCTGTATCGGTGTTTGTGTGTCTGTCTGTAATCAAATCGTGCAAGTTTAATATGACACACTTCTAATCGTCTGATTGATTTGGGCACGTGTCATAGTTCTGGTGATGCATCATGAAATTTTGTTAGAGAAAAAAGCAAAATAGCCAATGAAATTTGTAATCATGATTCGCTTCCATTCTAATTTCGGCTGTTTTCGAGGTCGAGATGAATTTTTCGTCAAAATTCATGATATAGATATGGCGGTTTCAAAAAGGCGGACGAGTTTTGTGATAATGTTCGGAATCGACTCTAAATTGATAGGAGGGGGTTTTCGGGGTCGGAGATTATGGATTTTTCGTAAAAATTCATGACTCCACGATGGCGGACGAGTTTTGTAATCGTGATCTGATTCTCTCCAAAATTTGTGTGTGGGGTATTTGGGGTTAAAAAAAATTAAAGACAAGCTTTTATTCAAATACGCTAAAAAGTGAAAAATAATTTCTTTAGATGTGATTTACAGATTTAAAAGCTTGCCGCTTTCGTTTTCGAACTGAAAACTTCAGGCAGCAAGCTTTTGAATGTGTAACTCACATCTACAGAAATTATTTTTTACTTTTTAGGGCATTTGAATGAAAGCTTGTCTTTAAAATGTTTTTTTATATATAAATTATTTTCCATATAAGCTGCAACGCCGTAGCGCTGACAATATTTGTGATCGATAGAACAGAACAAATTACACAAGAAACCGAATTTTCAGGGGTAATATAATAAGTGGCATGATTATTACCGATAATTTTTTGGAATATGAATGAATTGCAATCCCAAAGCTGAAAATACAACGAGTCCGCAGGACGAGTTGTATTTTCTTGCATTGGGATTGCCAATATTAATTAATATTAATATTATATTCCAAAAAATTATAGGTTTTTTTATCATACCACGAAAAATCGTGTCACCTGGTAATTGATTCTTTACTTCTAGCCGTATTCAACGGAATACTCTTTTCCACGGCCTCATCTATGATACCAATGGACATTTGTCCCCAACGATCGCTCATATTGATAAATAAAGATAACTAGTCAAAACACATAAATTTAAAGTTTATAATTTAAATCATTATTTTCACTTGACAGATAGTAAAACAAAAACTAAGCAGGTTTATCACCGTGAAAATACAGCGACAAGCTATATTTTCACTGTAGTTCCGATTCTATTGGCTGAATTACAAAATTTGAAATCCACTGATTGGTTGTTAAGCAAGGAAATATATTGTCATAATAATCCTGTGTTCCGTTTTCAAAAAACGTGTAATATGCCAACAATACCCTGTATATTATATTAGTCGAAGAACAAAATCAATTTCAAATTAAACTTCTGATAATCCTGACTGGTTGTTTCCTTATTTTTTAACATTTGGACTTGATCAGAATTGTTTTCTAGTATAATGAGAATTTGGGATGGTACAACCTATGAAAATTTTTCAAATCACAATTCCTATTAGGTACAGTAGTTGAGATAATCCGCGATAATATTACCTCATTCCACTAATTGTTCATTTAAATTCATAGAATTTGATAATAATCCAAATATATTTTCTCTTACTATGTTTATTAATATTGTCATCCCATTTTTCAGGAAAGATACACCGTATGGAAGAGAAAGACAAGTAAATTTAAAGTAATAAATAAATTATTTCTAATGTAGATTATTGCTAACGCTGTATTTTTTAGGATTGATCACTTTTCTGGCGAAGATTTCGAATGCAAGCAGATTAAACAAGAAATATACCTACTGGTTTTCGAAGACGGTATTATCGATTACGATAGATTCAGGATACCAACTATTTGCAGCAGTGTTGGTGTTAGATGTAATAATTGAAATGACATATGCCTGATGTATCATAGGAATACATTAATCCTACGTAAACATAGCTATAGTTTTTCTTTTATTTATTAAGGCCTTCATCTACTGAGGTCATGTGGCCTATTCGAAAAATTTGTCTGATTCTTGCATGCATTTCAGAATTTTCCTCAACAGATCCATAATGTCTGCTAAACAGAATTCTACATTGTGTGGTATATCAATCACTGATTCAATACAGATGGAAACAGATGAAACTTACCCAACAGTCAATAAGGTTTTTAATGACAAACATTAAGCTAGTGGCCATGAATATTATTGAGGTGAAGCGTCAGCCGAGCCAGATTACACTTTTTTTTTCAAAAACGGAACATTTTATCAAAAAAATTCGAACTTTCCTTAAACGCATATGTAACCTACAATGTAACAATGTAATTTCCGTTATTGCCATAGGTTGGTAAAATAACTCATTATGATCGGAAATATCCAGTATTGCCAAATCACCATGAGAGTAGAAGCCATAATGTAAAAAAAATACAACCCAATCTAACCTCGCAATTCAAGTTAGTTAAATACAATGGTGTCACACCGTTCAATCGCTAAATTAATTTAATGGTTAGTATTAAAGGAAAAAGGTGGAGCCAACCAGTAGAAACAGGAGTTTGACGAAAATTCCAAGTGTACCAACAAAACGAAAACAATAGTTACTAAGTGCTAGGAATAGCACGTTTAAAGGTAAGACCTCGTTAATCCTTGGCTCGCACAAGTTTCGACTTTTGAGTGCTGCCGTCCGTAAGGGGACGACAGCTGGTTAACGGAAAAAACAATTTTAAAAATTTGTAACATTGTAGGTTATGTATATGGTTATAAGAAGGTTGAATTATTTGATAAAAACATCCGTTTAAAAGAAGAAACGTGTAAAACGGTGAATTTCAGTGTATAAATTTTGCTGGTGAATTTGCGAAATGTCGGGCGAGCGCGCTTGTGTATTCTTTGCTATAAATCTTCAACAGAAAGTAAAGGATGCACGTTTCTATTATGTAAACTTGAGAAAAATTGACAAAATAGTTTGGACACTCATGATCGTCCGATATTTCTAAAATTCGCGCGTTAATGACTAAAGTAAACAATACTATGTGATTTATACTTTCTGCTTCAAAGGAAGAACTTCTTCAATCTGGCAGCAAGATTAGATAATTTATTAATTTGGTTTGTTTCGGAAGATGATTCAAAATGACTACCGAATGTTGAAAAATGGATCATGGTCCATACTATTTCGATATTGTGAATTATCATCGAAACGATACAATGTGATGTTATTTCTAGAGTTTGAATAAATATCTGAAAATTACGCGAATGAGATTTTGATTCACCTCATCTTTCCACACATTATACCTTTATCGCAACAAGTTGTATTTTAGCGTAGGGTTATCGATTTTTCACCTCTGTACGGCTCACTTCACACCGTTTAATAGCTATTTGTGTATTCAGAGCGCAAAGTGATGGATTGCCACTCGACAAAGAGCGGCAATTACACTTTGTTCTCGAATTACACACAATATTTTTTCAACAGATGGAGATCTCAAATACGAAATAAACACTCGATGCTCCATTGATCGTACATGATAACTTGATAATAATATTCAGTTCATTTATTAGTTAGTTATCGAATTGGAATTGAATTCAAAGTTCTGACAATTTTTGATAGATATAGCCAAAGTCGTTACCCAATTTCTGGCGATACAATTCATATCTCTAACACATAAAAAAAAGGGCTTGCTCAAGATTCGAACCCCGGTGGCCCGCGTAAAGAGGTAAGAGTATTTAACCATAAGTCTACACGGACACTCTTATATTATTATATTATTATACATATAAGTTACACGATATTATTTATATTATCCGAATAAGCAAGTGTTTTCTCGATTTTGTCGCTCTGGAGCGACAAAGCTATCAATTAATGACATTCCTCAGAAAACATTACTTTGGTATGCGGTTGTCGAAAAAATGATAAACAGATGCTGTCCTCTATACCAGTACCGGTTAGGAAGGAAGTTGTCTACTCGTCACAAACTTCGTAATCCAGTAACGACAGATAAACTCGAGCAAAAAGTGAAGAATGAATTGTAGCACTCTGAAACTCGGCACATGACGTCTCGACATCACTAATTATTAGAAAAAAAATTGTTTGCCAAAAAATCAAGGGTAGAACTTAGAGTATGTTTCATTTAAAAATATTTTTTTTTGTTGTTATTTCAGAAAATATAAGATTTCTCAAAAAACGAGTTCGATAGGTTGAGAGATGATTCAATTCTCCACAAGAATGTTTTTCAGTAAAAACATGGTTTAACGCCGACGTCACATTTCATGCTCGCGCTTATCCGCCACTGCAAGTTCAGGCAGGGCCGAAAAGTATATTTGTCATAACTTTGCTAAAAATTATAGTAGTAGGGAAAGAAAAAGTGCATATCGTTCCTGAAGACTTCTACTTCCTCGTGCGAATATTACATGAGAGTATCTGAGTACCTAAAATGTGTTTTGTCCCACTTTACATAACCCTTCTACGATATTTACGGAAGATCCAAAAGTCATGGATATTTTATTTTATATGAAATAATTATACTGGATCAGGAATCAGTACCCTCTTTGGACCATATGCAACGATTTAAGACTAGCAAGACAAGTCTCACTTATTCTTACCAAAGAAAAAAGTGGGTTTTACTCCTGCTTCAGTTTTCAACTCACCCATAATCCCGGCAATTTCTTCAGTAAATGTTGAAAATAATCGCTCATACACATCCTACATAAAAAATGAAGTATGTGATTTCAAGCTTGAGGTTTGCAATCACAACAGTGTTATTAAATATATGTATATATGCAGGATATGAATAAGCGATTATTTTCAACATTTAGTGAAGAGAATGCCGATTTTATGGGTGAGTTAAAAATGAGGCAGGAGTAAAACAAAGTTTTTTTTTTGGCATGTTTAAGTGGGACCTGTCACACTACTTTAAAATTGTTGCATATGCTTCAGTAAATTATTCATGATTTTCGGATCATCCGCAAACATTTCGGTGAAGTGCGACAAAACACATTTTAGGTACTCAAATACTCGTAAATTATATTCGCATGAGAAAGTAGGAGTCTTCAGAAACGATATGAACTTTTCCTTTTCCGATCATTTTTAGCAGAGTTATGACCAATCAAATATTCGGCCACGCCAGAACTTTCAGCGGCTGGTATGCGTGGACCAGAAATTTGATGACGGCGTTCAATCACGTTTTCTGAGAAAACGAGCATATTTCATAAGAATATACAAGGGATAATTTTTGTGGAAATTTGATCCGAATGAAATGAACGGACATACACGAAACTACCTGAATGAATACGGACTTAACATATATGAGGCAAAAGCGTCTAGCCGTACCAATTCTACTTTTAATACCGCAGGTCCGCATGCGCATTTGTTTACGCTGGAAGCGAGGTGAAACGTCAAAATGGCAGCTCCACGCCTGTTCGTTCTGAATTTTGGATAAATATTCTTTATTTCGTAACAATTTTATATTGTTAATAGGTCTAGGTAAGGGTAGTCAGGTCAGATATGATTGGAAAGTAATTTACGCATTTTCAACTCGGTTTGCATGCAAACTAATTCACGCATTTTTGACTGACTCGCAAGCTAGGTTAGCTTGATCAGGTTAGGTTTGTGTGTCAAGCGCGAGCGAAACACTAATTCACGCATTTTTTATTGACTCGCAAGCTAGGTTAGCTTGCTCAGGTTATGTTGGTGTGTTGGTCGCGAGCAAAAAACTAATTCACGCATTTTCAACTCGCTACATTCCTAGTGCTGTCCGCCAAAAAATTTAATGAACAAAAAATCTAAGTGGAACCCAAATAATAATTGACAATTGACAGTTGACACACATACCTAACCTAAGCAAGCTAATATAGGTTTGTGTGTCAATTGTCAACACACAAACCTAACCTGAGCAAGCTTACGTAGCTTGCAAGTTGAAAATGCGTAAATTCTAAATTTGGAGTGGAAACGGTCGACATTAAGTGCGAGCGAAAAACTAATACACGCACTTTCGACTCGCAAGCTAAGTTAGCTTGCTCAGGTTAGGTTTGTGTGTCAAGCGCGAGCGAAACACTAATTCACGCATTTTTTATTGACTCGCAAGCTAGGTTAGCTTGGTCAGGTTATGTTGGTGTGTTGATCGCGAGCAAAAAACTAATTCACGCATTTTCAACTCGCTACATTCCTAGTGCTGTCCGCCAAAAAATTTAATGAACAAAAAATCTAAGTGGAACCCAAATAATAATTGACAATTGACAGTTGACACACATACCTAACCTAATCAAGCTAATATAGGTTTGTGTGTCAATTGTCAACACACAAACCTAACCTGAGCAAGCTTACATAGCTTGCAAGTTGAAAATGCGTAAATTCTAAATTTGGAGTGAAATCGGTCGACATTAAGTGCGAGCGAAAAACTAATACACGCACTTTCGACTCGCAAGCTAAGTTAGCTTGCTCAGGTTAGGTTTGTGTGTTAATCGCGAGCAAAAAACGAATTCACGCATTTTTTATTGACTCGCAAGCTAGGTTAGCTTGATCAAGTTAGGTTTGTGTGTCAATTGCGAGCAAAAAATCAAATTCTCGCAGTTTCAACTCAGTTTGCCTTCTTGTTTTGTCATCTAAACACACCGCCATTAAAAGTTGTGCGCATGCGGACCTGCGGGATTAAAAGTAGAATTGGTACGGCGGCGCTTGTAAACAAACAAAGTTATGTTGACTTCAAGACAAGGATGGAGAAGTCATCTCTATGGTCTTTATTACTCTGAGGTGTGGTATGTTACACGTGCTCCGGGCTGCATCAGTAAAGAAAATAATACTCCAGGGTCACTATGAATTGACTTTGCTGTGTTCAAATCCTGCGTGCTCGCTGCTGTTAGTTGGAATACTCAATTGGGGAAGGAAGAAAAAATTGATATCTTTCAATTATGCCAATTATGATACGAACAAAGTTCGAAAAGTGTACCGGAGAATTTCAAATTTAACGAAATCCTCTTTTCTCCACATTATCCCACAAAGTGGAAAATTTCAAGCAAATATCTGTCAGAAAACAACTACTTTCGCCTACGAATATTGAATTACACCTATCATAATATTTTGAAAATTCCCATTGGTCCAAGAGATATTTACCTGCCCCATTAGTCTAGGGACACACTGTATATTCCACATTTCCTGTCAGAGCCATATTTTCACATTATCGCATCAAATGAGTCGGATGCGGTTTTCACGATAACCGCAAAGACTATGAATACCTCGATATCCAATCCACATTGTCGGCTCACAGGTCCAATTGCATTCAGAAAGTTCCACTCGTGTGTGCTTGTACTACTTTTCAGCAACCAAATATGTTACACTATAACATCAACGTACTTTTGATATTATTCATATATGTATCTCACGTGGTAAGTTTCCCAATGAATTAATTTTGTTTTGATTAGACATTCTGTTTTTACGAATTTCCCAGGTTTCCAGAGTGTAATAATTTTCTTTATATAGCTGATTTTTTCATTTTGGTGAATCCCTGATTCCAGCTGTACAATAATTCAACTCAATAAATAGAACAAAAAAAAAACAAAATGTCCGTAATAAATTTGCACTCTGATTGAAATTGAGTCATTCGAAATTGAAAGACAAAAGAATATTATCAGAAGTCAAATATTTTTCCCATCTAACAAATAGTCCGGTGGCAGGGAGGGTTTTCGTAGCCAATGAAGCGCGACGGGACCACCCAAGTTTTTCTTGAGTATTTTGACCCGCTGAATCCGAATTTTGAGGGTGATAAGCCGTAAAAGCATCCGGAAAATTTTTATGGACGATTTTCCGAGGGAAATCAAAAATTCCATTTTTTTCAAAAACAAATGATGTTATAATATTTTGCATAAAATTCTCCACAAAAAAGGTATCAACAAGTTTTTCTTAAAAATGCTCCGTTTTCCTGTAAAACGTGCTCGAAACTCGAAAAAATGCTATTTTATCAATTTTCAGGGCTCTCTCATTCAGTCACATAATGATATTTTCAGGATCGCCTTTTCCCAAATCATTCATATATATCTCGACTATGAATAACAGACGAGACATTTTTGAAAAGGTCATTCGTGTGGATTTTCCGGCACTGAATTTCCCGATACTTTTACCTTGCATGGAAGCGGAATTTTTTTATTCGCGAATCTCACGTAGTGGACAAATTTCTCATAGTGTCAATAAAATCGAGTTCAGCACATATTTTTTCATGATCACAGATCATTTCAGTAGCTGAAAAACGAAAAATTTTGCTTAAAATTAAAAGAATTTTCCGAGGAAAATAAAAAAATCCATGTTGAAAAGGGGAACATTCTCCATGAAAATTGAAAAATGAAAAATGTGATTTATTTGTAATATCTAACAGAAAACAACTACTTCCCCGGCACAAGCCACGCTGGACATTGAACTACATCTGATAGATATTGTGAAAAGACTCTAACTGAAAAGGAAAGAAAAAATCTGAAAGTGAAAATTCGCATTTTCATTCAGATAACTTATTTTTTTTTTAAATCTCTCTAGTTTGCATTGAAAAAATCATTAAATAAATTAGATAAGGAGAATGTTATTTAAAAAAATATCACTCACAGAAATCATTCATTTCATTGAAGCAAGGTTCCCTTCTCTCGCATTTAATCCCCAATACATTTTGGTCGACAAAAATCTATTTCGCTTTACCAAGCTCTTCAATATACTACATAAAATTCTCTACAAAAAAGGTTATAACAAATTTTTCTTTAAAATGCACCGTTTTGGAGTAAAATGTGCTCGAAATTCGAAAAAATGCGATTTGCCCAATTTTCTGTGCCCTCTCATTCAGTCTCCCTTCTACTATAATTTTTAGCAAAGTTATGACAAATATAATTTCCGGCACTGCCGGAAATGGCAATGGCGGATTAATGCGAGCCTGAAGTCTCATTCTGTTTGAGGGATTTGGGCAGGAAACAACTGCTGCCAACTTGATGAGTGAGATATTTCAATTACAAATAATGTTCTGAAAGAAGACTTGGAACCAAGATGAGTGGTTGAAACCAAACTTATACAGACTGCCTTCCTGTTCCTCCTGTTAGTATTGAAAAAAATACTTATAATCAGTTAGGAAGCACTGATGAGAGTATCACTTGTTAATGCTGTCCAATGTTCTTGAGTGAAGAGAGTCATTCTGGAAGTGTTTTTGGATGACCATTTGGATGATATTCTTCATATTCAGAAAAAAGTTGAAACCCTAGAATAAATCATTGAACCTTTCGATGATTACCTTACTAAATGTACTTGAATTCATATATCAGCTAGTTGCCATGAAGTATATCTTGAATGAAATAGTAAAATCGACAATGTCAAAGTACCCTTCTCTCCAAATATTTCCATCATGCGGAAAATATAAGGCAACCATCTGACAGAAAACAACTACTTCCCTGGCTAATACCATGACGGACATTGAATTAGATCTGAGAGATATTTGTGCAACGTTCTCCAAGAAGACCCAGTTGCAATTGCTTATTGTACTTATACAGCAAATTATATCCAAATTCATCCCTTATTGATAATGAAATAGTACCAAGCGCGATATCTGATATCGCATTATTTCTGACATTATATATTCCCCTAATTTCGATTATCGAACATATTCATCCCCGTCCGTGTTGGGGTATAAGTAGATTTTTTTATTATTGATAAACCGATATATCCGAGAAAAATATATTGAATCTGTGGTGATCTTAAGGTAATGGTGCATAATTTAAGAGTGGTGTTGTTATTTTTTTAATAAAACTAATTTCATTATCTAGGAATTATTTGTAAGAAAACTGGATCGACAAAAAAGAGTGGAAATTCGTCCGAGATACCACGACATGTATCGAGTATGCCGACATGAAATCTGCCATCGAGTCGATGAATATCCCGAAATGGAAATTTTGGAGGCAATGAATAATCAGAAGTCTTTAAAATCAATTTTAGGAATCGTTCTGAATTCTACCTATGACGTTACCACAGTGGATAACAGGTGAGTACCGATAGCGTTAATTTATCAAAAAAAAAATACAAAATATTTCATCCCAACAATATTTCTGGGGTAACCAGTAATACGAACAATCTGCTGAAAAAGTCCAAATTATTAATGTGAAAACTGCGACTATTTTGTTGGTAAAATCGCCTTTGGGTTTCACTGTTGGCTGCAATTCAGTAGTAGACGATTCTCTCAACATTTTGATATCTTCTGGGTAAACCTTTTCCTAGACCGTTCGAATTGAAGAGTTCTTGGCAACTCTAAGATCTTTTGAAGTTAGTATGCACAGATCTTGCTCCTCTTTATACAGGAACTTGGGTCCTTTGAACTATCTACCTGTAACTTTCAATTATGGTTGCTTAGACCATTTTGTGGCTTCATCAGCAATATTGAGTTTGGTGGGAACTTGGGTCCTCCGTACCATCTACCTGTAACTTTCAGTATTGGTTGCTTAGACCATTTTGTGGCTTCACCAGCAACATTGGGTTTGGTGGGAACTTGGGTGCTCTGAACCATCTACCTGTAAGTTTCAGTGATGTGGGTTTGGAGGGAACTTGGGTCCTCTGAACCATCTACCTGTAACTTTCAGTGATGATTGCTTAAACCATTTTGTGGCTTCACCAGCAATATTGGGTTTGGTGGGAACTTGGGTCCTCTGAACTAGGTTATTAGTATTAGTAGTTGGGTCCTCTGATATTAGTTATTAGTATTAGTTGCTTAGACCATTTTGTGGCTTCACCAGCAACATTGGGTTTGGTGGGAACTTGGGTCCTCTGAACTAGGTTATTAGTATTAGTAGTTGGGTCCTCTGATATTAGTTATTAGTATTAGTTGCTTAGACCATTTTGTGGCTTCACCAGCAACATTGGGTTTGGTGGGAACTTGGGTACTCTGAACCATCTACCTGTAACTTTCAGTGATGTCGGTTTGGTGGGAACTTGGGCCCTCTGAACCATCTACCTGTAACTTTCAGTATTGGTTGCTTAGACCATTTTGTGGCTTCACCAGCAACATTTGGTTTGGTGGGAACTTGGATACTCTGAACCATCTACCTGTAACTTTCAGTATTGGTTGCTTAGACCATTTTGTGGCTTCACCAGCAACATTTGGTTTGGTGGGAACTTGGATACTCTGAACCATCTACCTGTAACTTTCAGTGATGTGGGTTTGGTGGGAACTTGGGCCCTCTGAACCATCTACCTGTAACTTTCAGTATTGGTTGCTTAGCCATAAAAACGAATAATACGAAAAATTCTTATCATCACAATCAACCCTGCTTCTCCTTATATCTTAAATTAATATTTTCAAAAATATATATAATAATTGGAAAGTAGCCCTAATGAACGGACGTCCCAAGGGATGGCTCGTGACCGTTTACATTGAAGACCAGTAAATACACATTTCAATACGAGGTCGGTGGAAAAAGTATTCTAAAATATCTCCAACTAGCCGGTGGATAGGGCAATATAAAACTGAACACACTGGTTTCATATAGGGATGGATTCTTGAATCTTGGAGAAGGAAAGCAACTCTGCAAGACAGATGGCCCAACAACTCACATTCCTAGAGTAATGAGAAATGTCAATTTGGAATGGAAGTTCGTGGTCAACGTGGAAGGCTATCAGCAGATATTTACGTCCGAAATTTGCAGGTAAGCAGTATAATGAAGTTTCTCATCTGCATATCAGTGGAATTTTTTTAAATCAATTTTCGTTCCCTCGGCTGCAATTTCTGAAATAATTGGTCAGAAATCTACTGATACGAGCAAAATGATATGAAATAACATGACGGTGAAAATTAAATTTAAAACGCATTTGCTGAAAACACTAAAAACAAACAAAGCAAGTGTTAAAAAAAAATTGTTGAAAATGTTTTTTCCGTTAACCAGCTGTCGTCCCCTTACGAACGGTAGCCCTCAAAAGTCGAAACTTGTGTGAGCCAAGGATTAACGAGGTCCTACCTTTTAACGTGCGATTCCTAGCACTTTCTCGGGCCATCAGATAAAAATCTGTAGTCGCTAAGATTCGAACCCAGCCGACCAGCAGTCAATGGTTTCGAACGCGAAAGTATATAAGTAAATATTATTTACATTTTGTGTTACATGCAATGTATCGTGAAAGCTATTTATTGACTTTTATTGAAATTTTCGACAAAATGTTTTCATTTTAGACAATAAATCTATTTATTCAAGATTATTGTGTTAGGAACAATGTATTTGATTGGGGTTTCAAATTGTATAAGAGATGTGAAACCCATAATACTTTCACTGATAACACTCACCCCTATTATAGTTATTGAATTCTAATTTGTTTTTTTAATATCACTACCCATTTTTCAGAGTTGGTCCAGCGTTTAGAAGGAGGCAAGTTACGTAAGTATTTCAAAAATTATAATAACGGTGATTTTTTCACGTTGAATGTTTTAGGAATGATTACTGTTCAGAATTTGGCTTCAAATGCAGTCAGAGTGATCAGGAAATCTTTCTATTGGTTTTCGAAGATGGTTTCATCGATTTCGATAAATTCAGGATACCGACTACTTGCAACTGTCTTTGTGATTGATGTGTTAATTGAAATTACAAGTTTCATTAAAAAATATGCCGTTTTTGATATTTATGTAGTACCCTTTATTTCAATCATTTTTATTTTTCTGGTATCTCAAAGAATAAAATAAACGTAAAACAACCTAATTATTGAAAAATAATATTTTTCTACGTTCATACAAAACTTTATTGAACTATATTTGGTGGAAAAACTGTCTCTTTATTGCGCTGAGTGCAATAAAGACTTTATTGCACTCATCTGTCATTCTACTATAGCGTTCTGTCATCATGACAGACATAAACTTTCAAATCGACGCCAAATTTAGCCCATTTTCTGTGAGATTGTATTACGTTTTAAATAGTTGCATGTTTCATCATATTCAATATATAATGGACTATGAAATTACTAGAAAATGCAATTTGTTAAAAATAAAATTATTTCCTTCGAATATCAACTGAATTACACAAAATATTTTTGAATTACTTTTAGCACATAGATTTAAACAATGTCTTCCTTACAGTTTAGTGTCACCTAAATGAAACATTTTCTGGTTTTTGCATGAACGTATAAAAAATATTGTATGAAACTCGTGCAAAAAGTGTTTATTGCACTCGACAACACCTACTTTTTGCACTTGTTGCATAAATAACTATTATTGTGGGAAAACAAAAAACTTCTATAAGTTTATAATTATATTTTCTTTAGAGCAGTGTAATGACATGTCACGCCTCAAACTTTTAAGAAACTATTCAAAATTTCAAAAGTTTCATGTTTCCGTAGACTAATAGTTATTTGTTCAAAAAGTAAGTGCAATAAACAATTTTGCACGAGTTGCATACAACATTTTTCTACGTTCATGCAAAAAGCAAAAAATTATTTAATAAGGTGCGGCACTAGGTGTAGGAAAATGAAAAGCACAACTTAAGTAATTAAAATTATTACTATCGATTTGCATTGAAACAAATCACCATCATGTATTTTTCCATCAATAATACTCATTTTAAAACTTTTAATTCTGTAATTGACATAATTAATTTATATATTTACCTGGAACTTTTAGAATGATAAATATTGATTGATACTTACCAAAATCATATAAATATTTTTTTGTACAACTGACATTAAAAATGACGTTTTTAATTCATTGACACATGAACTAAAAACTGACGTTTTCACAAAATCACTTTTAACACTAGTGTTAAAAGTACTTTTAACACTAGTGTTAAAAGTAAAATGACAGATGAGATGATGGATACTCAGTAATATAGATCTCTCTAATAGAAACACTTCAATCAGATATTATAATCAGAACACCTACTCAAGAGGAATCGTTTATAAAAGTTCACACATGTATTTGGTCGTTTGCGCAATTGATAATACTAATTCCTTTTGAAGTTACAAACGAAGTAGTATTTAGTCCAACTGTAGAATGTCCTTCATCACTGACAAATAATGACATTCATAAATAAAGTGCGTTGGGGTTTATTATATTTGAAGTATCTGTCAGTCAGCCTTGTAATCCAAAGATCGTGTGTTCGAATCCTTATGGATCTTATTTTTTTTTTGTTTTTTTCTTACTAGCAGTAACTGTTGAACAAAAAATTTTGTATGATACATTTGTTAAAAGTGATTTTATTTTGCTCGTGGGGTTGCTCCACTCGCTAACGCTCGTTTCGCAATATTCCCCACTCACAAAATAAAATGCCACTTTTAACACTTGTATCATAAATAACTATTTTACCAATTTGACAAAGGGAGTCGATGTTTCAAAACAACAGATGTAGTAGGTGAATGTTTATAAACACATTTGTCTTTTATTGATCTGAGGTGCTGACAGAAACAACTCTTAAATAATACAGACTTTAATATACATTTCACGAATATACATAAGAGATACTTATCTTAAAATATTGATTGTACTTGAGATATCACTGGTCAAATTTCAGAATTCATTTAAGAACGAAAGGAATCACCCCTTGATTGCCAAGAAAATTTATTATAATTACAGATTTTTCATTGAACCTAACGAGACAATTACCTACAGTAATATTTCAGTATACCAGAATGAAGATTAAAAATAAAACTAATCACATATCTGAGTATCACCCAGTGAATAATATACATACAATTTTATTACAGATTAGATAACATTATTATTTATAAAGGGGGAATGTAGAATCGATACAGGGATAAAATACAATTAGATAACTGTAGAGAGAGATTAAAATATCTTTTGGGAAAAGTCATGTTAGTGTGAAGGAACTCAAGAAATCAAATTAGTGTCCACTTATTCATAATGGTAACAACAGCTTGGTAACACTCCGAAAACAAGTATATAAACCATTGATTTCAATAGATAAACCAACACCAAGACGCATCAACCAGATGATTTCAAAAAGTTTAGCTCTCTGGTTTCATTTGATTTCAATATGTTGCATATTTCACACAACATTCTCATTAACTTTTTCTAGTTTTTCGTTCATATTTCTTTCTTGGTGATTTTTTGCTCGGGTATCAGACGAAACTAATTCAATGGTCGTAAAAGACAGTAAAAAGACAGTAGTCTTTTGTTAAAAGTACTTGATTTAATTGGGAAATGCAATGCAATAAAACTGAAAGTAAAGAAATGTTGACCAATCCTGATATATCTGACTAAAAAAAAGAATAAAAGTCGTCTACTGAATATTGAAAAATTCAATAATATCCGATGTCAGTTGATTGGGAATTGGCTAAAAAGTAAAAAAAAATTGTGATAACAGTGGTGGTAGTTCTGTTAATTTCTTAGGTTCATTAAAACCAAAATAAACAATGTAGGACTTGGTGATGTTTGAAGCTTTGGAGCTAGAAGTTTCTAAAAATTACTTTTAACTTCGCATCCACATTTTCCATGATACATCTAGATTTTTCCCTAGTTTCTTGGTGATATATCGTATTCCAGTGTTTGTGTTATTTGACTGATTTCTTATTTTGAGAAGGGTTCAGAAAGAAAGATGTTGTAAGAAGAACACAGGGGGTACAATGCTTTGACTTTCGGACAATCACGTAAAAACTTCGTACATTACGGTCATGATTGGTAGGCACATTCAAATCATTATTTTTTAATTTTTTCCATCAATTTCCATACAAAGTTGTTTTACTCTTCATCTTTCTTTGAATTAAAACCGATCGTGGCACTGGTCCTCGAAAATATCCAGCGCTTGATAGATGAGCTTATGTCGTACTCCCTGAGCCTGTGAGATCCCTACTGAGAGGATGTTTGCTGAGAAAATATTTGTAAAACTCATTCAAAGTTTGTTTCGTGTATGTCAGGATGGAGTCGACACACGCAAGCGCGCGCAACTCATTCATACGAATGTACTCATCACTATTGGTGATAATACTTTCATTCTGTTCAGTGTCAAGTTTTATTCAGGCTGCAGAACACTGAGAAAGCATGTCACATATCCGGCCGTATGATTCTTTTAAATCAACATTTCACAAGTTGGGCTCAGATCTGAGTTTCTGATGACTATCATAGGGTACGTGCTTTTGGCCGCTGCCGATATCCTTTGGAGTAGCCGGATGTATGCACCTGTGAATTATTAAACGTTTGAGCAGTAGAACTCTCAGCTCCCCACGGAGTTCCAGACTTCAACGAGTTCATCCTCGACTCTCAACCTCCATAGAGTTTTGTGAACTCATCCATACTTCTTTTACTCCTTCAGTTACGGCATGAATTTCCTATCCAAATGAATTTGGATGTGCCGTAGCCGTATTGAAGGGTAGTACAGATATGGCGAAAGATTTGAACTCCGTGGGACATCTGCTCCGATTGTTAACTCATGCCACGATAATCCTCTATTTCATTAACCTTGCTATGAAGGCACGTCTGCCATGAGCATTTTGGCGATCAGACCCTCAACCCGGATATAATCAAATGCCTTAATGTCGAACAATATCATCGTCTTGAGAAACAGTGTTATCTACAAAAAAAGCATAGGAATTTACCCAATAACGAAAATGGTCTGTCGAATTACAATTTGGTCACCAATATTCCTTTGATGATACAAGACAGAATTTCTAGATTTTTCCATCATTTTTGCCGATTTGTTACTATAATAGCGGAGAGTATAAATGACAAAGCAGCATTCAAACTCATCAAACTGATTCAAATTTATATTGGCATTCAAACTCCCCGCCATTATAGAGACCAATCACAGAGTGCGTTCCCTGACAACAAGGATGGTAAAAATTAGGAATTTTGTCCCTTTTTATCAGTATCTACGGAGCCACAGAGCACCGTCAGTGACGTAATTTGACAGTTGTCAAACATTCGATGGGGGGACAAACAAAGCCATTTTCCATAAGACGTGTGTCCTTTTTGTGGATTTTCTGCGAAAAAAATTCTAAAAAACACATTCTTGGCATTTTAGTGAGTATAAATCAATTGTGTAGTCTGCATTGAGTGCCTAAGTCTGTAGAGCTGTTATAAACATGGAATTTCCAATTCAAAAATACGTTGTTATGATGATAGGTATCATACAAACAGTTTTCTCTTTTAGATTTGAGGACATAAATCATGAAGACGTGTGTTATGGGTTGTTATAACCGATCCGATCCAGACCAGCTCGTAAAATTTCCTAATTTCCTTCTATACAAACAAGGCAGAGACAGGTAGAAACTGCTGGAGTACAGAAACATACTAGACAAACTCAAATTCTTTGTTTGTCCCCCCATCAGCAGATCACCGCCATGTTGTGACGTCAGCTGACAGTGCTCTATCACAAACCCATAATAGATCAGCTGATTAACATTGGGCGGTTATATAAACACCCATAGATGTTATCGAAATGCGCTTCTTGTGTGTGTACGTATGTGTATTCTGAGCTATTCAAATCTAACCTCAAAATGACGCCTGTAAGTGACCGAAATCAAAACATTGCACCACCCAATACCGAATAAAGATTACATTTCTCGCACTTTCTCCACCTCGCTTCCGCCTTCGGGAGAACACAAACTTTTCAACAAATTTATATACAAAAATTACATAACAAGTATAAATACGTCGCATTCAGTCATTTCACTTTTCATTCATTCTTCATTTTGCTATGAAGGGCGAGAGATCTGGAAACCTGAAACCTCCGAAGCTGCCGTCGGATCCGGGGTTCGGGAAACGCGGCGGACGTCCCTGTCGCACGTTTCTCAGCGGGGGCGGGTGGAGGCCGCGCGGAACCGCCGACGAGCTGGATCCTCGCAGCAGGAAGCCGCACTGAGCGGTGCAAACTTCGTCCTGAAGAATGGCGTCCTTTGACCATTCTCGCGTGAGTTGGCGGCAGTCGGTTACTCTTAATGAAGCGCAGTTTCCCTGGAAACGAATCGGAAATAATTAGGATGTGATGAGATGAGAGTTTGATGTGTATAAATAATAGTGGCTGTGTTGTTTCAGTAAACTGGAAAAATGAACTACACAAAGTTGCAAAACAAAATTTTTTGAATTGATATAGCCGATACTATATATATATATATACATATATATATACAGTGACCGCCAAAAAGTATTGTACCATATGAGAAAAAAGTATATTATTAGAGTATTGGAAAAAATATTGTGGGAAAAAGTTTGTGCATGTCCGATAACCTAAAAATCGATTTTGATACATGTCACGTGATCGTTGGTATGGCGGCAAATTGAAAAAAATTACTATGAATATGCAAAAAGTTGGATAAAATGGCAAGATATCGATAAAAGTTATTTGAAAAAGTTGCTTAGAATTCAATTTTATTCAGAGAAAAAAGGGAACAGAGAATGCAATATTCAATGTTACTGAAACCATTTATAAATCGTAAGATAATCAAAAGAAAACTATTGGAATATTTTTAGATTTAAAGAAAGCGTTTGATACAGTTTCACATACTAAATTATTATTGAAATTAGAACAACTTGGCATAAGAGGAATCTGCCTAGAACTATTTGATTTCATTTTTTATTTATATCAATGATTTGTTAAATACGAAAGTTAAAGGAAAGTTGACGATACAGTTTATATATGTAGTGGACATACCTGGAAAGAAACAATATTTAATGCCGAATATGATTCATCAATTTTAAAAGATGATCTCGATCATGATTTATCAACTTTAAATTTGGAAAAATCTTATTTTATGACATTCACATTGCATGAGAATATGCAACCAAAACAAATTGATAAAATGATGATCCATTCTATTTTATGTTTAAATAATGAAAAACCATGTTCATTTAGATTGCAACCTCTAGTGGCATAAACATATCAATGAATTGATAAAAAAACTGAGGAAATTACTTTATAAATTTAGGTTGATGAGAATTATTGTCAGTCGTAAATTAATTATAAGTTTTTATTATAGTCTCTTCCAGTCTATCTTGGCCTCAGGTATAATAGGTTAGGGAGGTCTATATAAACAAGTTTTAAAACCACTTGCATCAATTCAAAGGAATACCTTGAAAATAATTTTCAAAAAACCTTTTGATTATTCTTCTAAAATTCTCTCTGAACAATAAAAAATATTAACTGCTAAACAATTATTTTATAAAGCATCCACAGCTTACATAAGAAAAAAATTAGTATTGGATAATCTTATACAACATGAATATGAAACAAAAAATAAAATTGATGGTTGTATATCGAAATATATATATATATATATATATATTATATATGAAAAGTTCTGTAAAACTTTAATGCAACAACATGCCAATTATATTGGTGAAAAGATTTATAATAAATTGCCAGTTTCTTTGAAAAAAATTAGTTTTTCTGGATTTGGGAACAAAATCAAATACTGGTTGATTGGGAATTCTGAAAATTTTGAAAATTGTTTGTATATGAAATAATTTTGTTGTTGTTTTTATTTATGCAAAATGTTACCATTATTTTGGATGCATACCTTTGAGTTCATTTTACTATTTTTCTTTATTTCTATACATATTATTGATATTTACTATATTTGTCTATTAAGATATATTATTATTTTATACATTAGTTTCACATTTTCATGGACAAGTTTTTAACTTATTTGATCATGTTTTCATGAGAGATTTATTATTATTTATTATATTGACAATGTATTTGTTATTTTGAACACCAATAAATAAATATCTTTTAATAAGTAATAACTGAACAATAACGACAACGACAAGAGGCACCTTGTGTATTCAAAAGGAATAATTTTTTTTCGGCCACCGTCCGGGAAGCACCTACTTCCCGGACTAGTCCGGGAAGTACGTACTACGCTCGTCCTAGAATCTTGTCCACTCGTCCAAAAAAACAGTGTTTTCCGGACTTGTTACGTAAATTACTATTTTGTACTTACCCCTTCTGCAGTGCAGACGCAACTCGTACAGGGAGTGGGGAAAGCAGATTCTCCAACTGACACTTGCTTATCCCCAATTATGCATCCAAGACCGTGACCGGATTCCTTCCAAGCGTTCAGGTTTATGGCTGGCAGTGAGTGACAAGGAACTCGGGGGTTGAGGAAATTCGAAGGGAGGTCGAAGGCTGCTCGCTGCATGTCACCCTCGATATCCAAGTTGTCGCATACGATTTTGGCGAGGGTAGTTTTGCGCAACTGGGCGAGTTGGGATTCGGTGAATCGTACGACAGGATCTTCATTTTCGTACCTACAAAATTGAAATTAAAGTCCAGTGAATTCACAATATGAATTCAAAACTGAAACTGAAAAACAATGTGGTACAGACTGAGCTAAGAAACAAAATGCTTAGGTTGGATTCATCTACCTTAACTTTGCAAAGTCTTCCAAAATATAACAAAAAAACTTTTTAAATACAAGTTTTTATTCAAATGCACTAATGTTTTCGGTTCGAATACGAAAACGGCAAGCTTTTGAATCTGTAGAAATAATTTTTTACTTTTAAGCACATTTGAATGAAAGCTTGTCATTAAAAAGTTTTTTTTATATTTTGGAAGATGATTCTTTACTTTTTCGTCCAAATTACTTTCACATACTATTGATTAAATTGTTTTTTTATTATTTAATTTTGTGCTTTTTAGTTGGTACATACGCATTGATCCATAGATTTCAGGGAAAGTATGGTTATTACGAGGGCCGTTTCCTGTGAGTTTTGAGCTATAGTCATTGATGAGGTCACCTAAATATTCATTCGTCCGCAATCATATGAATTTTAACAAATCATTCATGATCTTCGACCCCAAATACCATACACACCATTTTGAAAAGAATCAAACCATGATTACAAAACTTGTCCGCCATCGTGGATTTTGACAAAGAATCCATAATCTCCGAACTCGAAATTTAGAATCGAATCGGACAATAATCACAAAACTCGTCTACCATCTTGGTACCGCCATATTGAAATAATGAATTTTGACGATAAAATCATATCCTACGACCCCGAAAACCCCCACATACCAATTTGGAATAGAATCGGACCATAATCACAAAACTAATCCGCCGTATTGGAGCCACCATATTAAATTTATGAATTTTGACAAAAAACTCATAATCTCTGACCCCGAAAACCCCTACATACCAGTTTAGAATCGAATAGGACCATAATCACAAAACTCATCCCTATTTTGAAGACCCATCAAGATGGGTCAAGACTTTCTCACTTTTGATGAAATAATCACAATTTCCGACACAGAAAACACCCCAGATGCCAATTTTGAATATAATAGGATCATCATTACATAACTCGTCCACCATATTGGAGGCGCTATCTTGTGAAACATCTTCAATCCTCAATTCCATTTCAATTTTTTCCAACCCTTCATAATACTCAACCTGGCCATGCAGCTACTTTAAAATCTATCACTGATCGAATATCTGTTGTTCCATCAGATTGAAGGTCAAACAACATGGCAACATTGCATTGTAGTTCTCATATACTCCGCAAGAGGAACTGATATCGTTCTATGATGAGGGGCATACATAGTCCTGTGTGTACAAACACAAGAATAATCGGAACTCAAGGCAACCCAGTCTGATGATTAATTACTAAGTTGAAAACAATAAATAAATTATTCTGATTTCGTGATTAGGTGATCAGAGTCCCAAAGATGCCAAGGCTGTGGATTGTGATCCTAAATATGGCATGATAGCGTGGCAATATACGAAAGACACTGTGACACGCAGTGTGAGTTGCCGTTGTGTCGAGCAGTTGTCATAGATCAAGAATATGCACGCACACAGTTGTCATAGTGTAGTTGAAACATACACATATAAAACACGCACAAAACACACACAACACACAAAACACACATAAAACACACACAAAAAACACAAAAAACACACACAAATGACATACACAATACACACACAACACACACTAATCACACACAAAACACACACAGAATACACACAAAACACACACAAAACACACACAGAAAACACACAAAATACACACAAAGCACATACAAAACACACACAAAAGACACACACAACACACAAATCACACACAAAACACACACAGAATACACACAAAAGGCACACACAATACACACAAAAAACACACAACACACACAAAACACAAACAACATAACGATGCAATATTGACAGATGAATCATAATTACCGACCCCAAAGACCCCCAGATACTAATTTTGAATTGAATCGGATTTATAAAGGTCTTCAGTCTATTTTCAAAAAAAAATTAAAATAATAATAATAATAATAATAATAAATACCTCAACAGGAATTCAGCAATTCAGTTGTCAATAATCAGTAGGAGCATTTCAATATCAAGGTGTCTGAAGGATTTGTAAACTAACTCATCGAGTCTATCAACTGTATTCTGATTCTTGGAGATGAACACTGCGTAGGATTCGGTAGAAGATATTCATAAATTGTGAAAGTGTTATTCTAGGGATGATTTCTTTTAAAGAAATCTGCATTGCATTGTTCACAACAAGCTTGTCAAGAGAGAAACAAGATGTCCTGCAATACCAGGACCACGCTTATTGCCATAATCCTATACAATAGGAATAATTGGGTCGAAAATCCATCAGAAAACAACTACTTTCCTGGCTAATACCACGACGAACGTTGAATTACATATTACATCTAATGAATTTCCATGCAGAGTCCTACAAGGATGTCTCCGCAATTGCTAGTTGCATGGAAATGTTCATTGAAACATTTGGATCACCTATAGATCGATTTCTGGGTTCTTGCCCTCATCAGTATAGGGTTGGTCTCTGCAGACAATAACTAATATCTGCAACAAACGATTTATCAAAATCCCCATTAAATGGCAGAAGCTGAGACATCACCCGCAGCCTAGCAGTCACTAAACCACGGGCGCCATCTGAACTCCAGCCTTCCAGCCAAAGCAATACCCAGAGAACTCGTGATTAATCAATGAACATTTCCATGCAACTAGCAATTGCGGAGACATCCTTGTAGGACTCTGCACGGAAATTTATTAGATGTAATTCAACGTTCGTCGTGGTAGTAGCCAGGAAAGTAGTTGTTTTCTGATGGATTCTCAACCCAATTATTCCTATTGTATAGGATTATGGCAATAAGCGTGGTGATTTCTTTTGTTTTGGTGAATGCAATAATTTAAGTTTTTCCACATTCAGACCTAGAATGTTCACATTCAACACATTTGTGTGGTGGATACTTACCAAAATCTGTCGCATTTTCTCAACTGTCTGAACTGTATGGCAATAATGCATCCAAAAGTAGGTCCAATCAGCCCTCCTTGCAGAGGCCGTTCTGACATCGCTCCAGGAAATAGATCAATGTCGTCCACAGTAGCGTAAATTCTCTTCAGTCTCGTAATGACCTCCGGAGGAATTTCTCTCGCCAAGTCCTCGAAACTAGTAGCCCTTTTCAAATTGCACAGAGCTCTGTAGTTATTGTAGGATGGAATACCGTGATCTCTTGCTCTTTGGATATTGAGTGCGATCAAATCGATGCCGGAAAATGGGATTTTCCTGTCTTCGAACAGGTGGTTGGTAACTTCTCCAGTTATGAATTGATCCAATGTCTCCATTGGGGTGGACACTAAGCCTCTAGCGATTTCGTCTACCATGTTTTCTCTCATCATGATATCGGTTTTGAAGAATCCATCGCGAAGCAGGATTGGGGGGTCGATGATTTGGTATGACGGACTCAGCCTAATGAAAATTCAGTATTATGTAATATATTTATTGACCAATATAAAATTAAAAATTGAAAACTTATCGAAAAAATCTGAATTCTACGAAAGCGCAAGAGAGCCACAAGATGTTTTTTTTTCATGACTTTGACTTTAAAGTCGAAATTTCGACTTTAATGTTGAAATTTCGACATCAATGTCGTAATTTTGACTTTTATGTCGAAATTCAATCACTTCGACTTTAAAGTCAAAATTTCGAGAAAAAAGTTGAAAAAAGTCAAAATTTCGAGAAAAAAGTCGAAATTTCCACTCTTTTCTCGAAATATTGACTTTTTTCTTGAAATTTCGAGTTTAATGTTGAAATTTCGACTTTCATGTCGAAATTTTGACTTTAAAGTCGAAGTGATTGAATTTCGACATAAAAGTCAAAATTTCGACATTAAACTCGAAATTTCGACAATTAACTCGAAATTTCAATAAAAAAGTCGAAATTTTGACTTTAAAGTCGAAATGTTGACTTTAAAGTCGAAGTGATTGAATTTCGACATAAAAGTCAAAATTTCGACATTAAACTCGAAATTTCGACAATTAACTCGAAATTTCAAGAAAGAAGTCGAAATTTCGAGAAAAAAGTCGAAATTTCGACTTTAATGTCGAAGTGATGAAAAGAAAACGTCTTGTGGCCCTCCTGCGCTTCAGTAGAATTCCATCTCTGAATATGAATGAAATATTTGCTGTTTGATTTATGAATGAGTACGTGAGTTTAAATCATGTCTATATTATATAACAATCAGTACTAAATCTTGTAACTTTTTCATTAATGAAGGAGTTCCTCAGGGTTTTGTTTTAAGTCCAATTTTATATTTATTATATGTTCAAAATATTTCTAGAATGGGTTTAGAAGGTAAATACACCATTTATGCGGATGATTATTCCCGATTCTCGATCGACTGGGGTAACCTTATCACGCTGGATCTATGTCGACTACGTCACAGCTGAACGTAGAGCAGCGACGCGTGACCTTGAATGAGACAAATTTCGCTAATTCTGAGCTTAAAATTCCTTATGACATTTTCAATGCTGAAATGGTCGATTTTGTCGGTGAACTGTTGCAGCCTATTTACTCCAGTTTTACGTAACTATCTGACTGTTTTGTGATATTCTGTATAGAAATATTATTTTACTTCTGAATACTCCTATACTCCTTGTATTTTGATGTTATGTATTAATAAACCTGTTATTATTATAATTCACAAACCTTGGTATGTGAGGCCGTAACAGAGAATGCCCAATCCTGAAAGCTGCAGCCCCGAACTCGGTTACTATGGATGGATTGCAACCTGGGTTGTATTCCTTGTAATATCCTTGAGGTAAGAGTTTCAAACCGTAAAGGTTCATCGCGTTCCATCCTAAGATTCTCGGTAAGAATTCGTTGTAAGTCATATGCTGGTTTTCGGCTATCACTATGCGCCTGGCGTGCTCGAAAAGTTTCTCTTCGTCCCAGTGAGGGTTGATGTGACGTAATGCTTCTGTTATTCGATTGTGCTCCCGAAGAAAGATAGTATGGATGGCTGTAAGAGCGGGTTGTTCGGATGCCCTGCCGTCTCCTGTAAATTTCAAATTTTATCTCAGTCAAACAAATTATTAGTTTTGTTTGTTTTAATATAAACGATTTTCATGATTGAAGCACTACGTTTCTCTATTCACATCATTATTCCACGAACTGGCAATTGACACTTCGAACTGGCAATCGCCACTTTGAACTGGCAATTGTCACTTTCAACTGGTAATTGTCACTTTGAGCTGGCAATTGTCACTTTGAACTGGTAATTGTCACTTTGAACTATGAATTGTTACTCAAAAAAGATATTTATTGCCAACTGCATGCATAAATATTGTTTTTTTGTCAATTAACAATTGCCAGTTCAAAATGACAATTGCCAGTTTAAAGTGAAAATGCCAGTTCAAATAGACAATTGTCAGTTCAAAGTGGCAATTGTCAGTTCAAAGTGGCAATTGTCAGTTTAAAGTGTCAATTGCCAGTTCGAAGTGACAATTGCCAGTTCAAAGTGACAATTGTCAGTTCGAAGTGACAATTGCCAGTTCGAAGTGACAATTGTCAGTTTGAAGTGACAATTGCTAGTTCAAAGAGACAATTGCCACTTCAAAGTGACAATTGCCAGTTCAAAGTGACAATTGCCAGTTTAAAGTGTCAATTGCCAGTTCGAAGTGACAATTGCCAGTTCAAAGTGACAATTGTCAGTTTGAAGTGACAATTGCCAGTTCGAAGTGACAATTGTCAGTTTGAAGTGACAATTGCTAGTTCAAAGAGACAATTGCCACTTCAAAGTGACAATTGCCAGTTCAAAGTGACAATTGCCAGTTCAAAGTGACAATTGCCAGTTCAAAGTGACAATTGCCACTTCTAAGTGTTAATTACTAGTTCAAAGTGATAATTGCCAGTTCAAAGTGGCAATTACAAATGTTTCGAGAAATATTTTGTTGTTTGCCCTTCTACGCATTCGTATTATTCAATGAATTAATGATAACATTCATTTATTCATTCATTTCAAATACATCCGTTTAGTTTCCTGATTGATTCCTTCGTGACTTGATGAAAATACATAGTAATTGTATAGACAAGAGGCGATTTGATCTTCACAAACCTTTATTTTACCACGACATGTTTCGCTATCACAGTATCTTCCTCAAGTGATTATCACTAATTCGAATTTTCTAAAGAGACTAAGAATGCTAAACTATGCTGAATGTCTCAACATCAAGAGCGAGAATGTTACCATTCTGTTATCAAATTTGATTTTGAAAATGGAAAATTCTATAACAGTTGTGGAGAATAGCATGTTCTGTAACAAGGTTAGAATGGAAATTCGAGCGAGCATAACGAATTTTCCCCACAACCGCCACAGAATTTGCCAATTCTGAAATCATATTTGATAGGAGAATGGTAACATTCTCGCTCTTGATATTGAACGAATATTCTACAACACTTGCTGTCTTATGCATTTTGCGTGTATTTCATTCAATCACTTGTAACCTTGCCTTGTAACCCAAAGATCGTGTGTTCGAATCCTTATGGATCTTAATTTTTTTTTTGTTTTTTTCTTACTAGCAGTAACTGTTGTACAAAAAAAATTGTATGATACATTTGTTAAAAGTTATTTTATTTTGTTCGTGGGGTTGCTCCACTCGCTAACGCTCGTTTCGCAATATTCCCCACTCTTGTATCATAAATAATATATAATTTTTAATAAGTGATTGAATGAAATATACGCAATATATATATATATATATATATATACTATTCAATTTCAAGAGAGAAAATGCAATAATTTTTTTATCGATGATTTCAAAATTAGCAAATTCGTTAACGGTTGTGGAGAAAGATATTTAAAAAAATGGTTTTTACTATTACGCACTTTACGGCATTGGCAAAATCGTGGCCTTACCTGCAATGAAACATTGACCAGACGCTGACTTGCATTCCGGGTGTTTATCGCTCGTCGGTAACAAATCTTTTCCTCTGACTGGATGCGAAGTGAAATTCATTTTTCCAAGTGGTCCCTTCAGATCTCTCAGAACACAGTGATTCTCTCCGTATATTTGAGAGGAGTCTAGGAAGGCGGTATTCTGGTTCACCTGTTCTCTTGGTCCCAACTTCTGCTGACCAGGCAAGGATCTCATGAAGGGAAAGCACATTCTTTCGCCAGAAGTAATGTTTATTTCTGGATAGTAATTATCTCCCGTTGGCACTGGAAAGGGGTTACATTCTGGATGAACGGTTCTAGGACTGTTGCACGGCCTGCAGTTGGGAATTGATTCGTGGAAACCCTTGTGGATAGGTGTCATGGTGAGGTCGTGGTCCAAAAACTGGGCGTACTGCATGGTCATGAGGGTATATCGAGTATGGAGGTTGCTGATGTCTGGATGGATGACTCTGGATACAACTCTGGGATTCGGAAGTGGAACTCCAGTTACACCAATCGATCGAGGCTTCGAGATACCTGAAACAGTAAATAAATGTGAGAGTACTTTCTTCAAATATTTAAATTAAATATATTTTAGTAATTACTCCCTCCGGAATGGATAATTCAATTCTGTTTTGATATTTTCACTTTTTTGGAAGGTTATAAACCCAAAAACGCTCAAAACATAGTGTTGAATCCAACTGAATATGTTCAATCGTCCAGAAATATTCGTGAGACTTGTTCTCGTTAGAATCCCGTATGATTGGGTTTTGAGACGAGGACCGATTGTAGCACCACCAAACTTCGTATACTAGTTAGTGGAAGCCTGATAGGTAAACACGAAAAAAATTGTTAACCGAAATTACAGCGGTGGAACTTTTTTTAAAAAAAAAAATAGATTTTTGCTTTAATCTTGGAAAGTATATGATTCATCGAAAAAAAACAACATGGTGAAAGACAATTCAATTCTCCACAAAAATGATCACTAGTAACTTTTAAAGAAATGCGCTCGTTTTCTCAGAAAACGTGATTGAACGCCGATATCAAATTTCAGGTTCATAACTCTCCTAAAAATGATCGGAAAAGTTAAAAGAAAAGTTCATATCGTTTGTGTCGTGTATAATTATTGCATATCAACTAAAATATCCATGACTTGTAGAGTATTGAATAATCTTTCGCCTTGTTGAAATTGTTTCTCGATAAATCTTATACTTTCAGAAACAAGAGCCATAAAAAAATTATAATTTTTTTAAATAATTTTTTTTTGTGTTCCACCCCTGATTTTTTGGTACATTTTTTTTTTTTAACAATACATGATGTTAAGAAGTCATGTGCCAAGTTTCAAAGTGTTACGATTCATTCTTTACTTGTGGCTTACATTTGTCTGTGGTTACTGTACTATTAAGGATGTTTCAATAACTTGATTTAAATCTATTATTCCATACATATACAGTGTGGAAACTTATGATGAAAAAAAGTCTGTCTGTTATCGGTTATATTTCTTAAAAAATCAGTTCTAACATTGATTAGTTGAATGGTCATGAAGAAAATAAGTGAGAATGACGTAGCCCAAAAGGCATATGTAAGTTATTTTTTTTATACACAAATATACACAATATACCATTACGGATTTCATTCCATCACACGTTTCACACGTATACATTTAATGAAGTCTTGCCATGACTTGCAAATGTCCTGAACTGCGTACATCAAAATTTCGTTTTGCGAATTTGCAAAGTTGATTATGAAAACCTTGAAAATGACTACACCCATCATCAATCAAATCGCAATAAAACTTACCATCATCATAAACACTAGGTAAAAGCCTATTGAAAGTAGTCAAACTTTTTCCGTAGCTAGGATTCCTCAGGTTGTTGCAATGTCCAGTCATGGTCCTGAAAGGGGAGGTGGGATCGCAAGGAAACGAATCGTCGCACTGAAGATCGACATCGAAACTTTCGCTGGGAATCAATGCCCCGAGATCGACTTGTTGGAGAGTGTCGGTGAGTTCGTCTCTGAAAATGGACGCGACGATATTGTCGTCGAATAGTTGTCGTTTCCTCCTGCGATGAAGGAGCGAATTGACGATTTCGTTGGAGGCGAATTCGAAGAGTAGCGATGTGTTGGCTAGCTTCAAGGCGTTTTTGTTGGCTTTGCTGAAAGATGCTGCGGTTCCTAGTGATGATTTCGGGTTGACTCCTCCAACTGGAAGGAAAAAAAATAAATGAACATCCTTTTCAATAATAACCTCTATGCATACAATGATTTCATTTGATAAGAAGGTAACCCAAAGAATTTTCAATCGGATGAATCCAAAATTTAAAAAAAGGTAAAATTGTCACTTTGACAATGGTAATTTAGCTGCAACTTTTACAGCGACAAATCAACTCCTGTAGAAATAATAGCTATTTATGATACAAAGTTCGTAAAGTAGGACTTTTTGTATGAGCCGAGTTCAACAAACACACGAGTACAAAAATAGTAATTTATGTATCAAGTGAGTAAAGTGATACTTTTTTTAACGAGTAGGAAATGTTGACGAGTAAAAAAAAAATACTTCACTCACGAGTTTCATACAGTATTTTTTCTACAACTGTCTAAAAAAATCACCAATTCATATTTTTGTGCAAGTATGAAATGAATTTGGCAGATTTTTATTGATTCATTATTAGTATAGAAGTATAGAGTATAGTATAGAAGAGTATGCCGGAGAGTTTCAAACAAATGAAACGAATAATTTCGTCAGAGTCGATATCCCTTTCTCTTCACACTATCCCGCAAAATGGAAAATTTGAAGCGAATATTAAAATAACATATTCATCGAGGTCAATATTATTATTATTAATGTTGACTTGACTTTCGTATAACTAGTCCATCGACGTAACTTTTCATTTTCTTTGATTTGTATTCAAAATAAATCCTCGTGAAGAATCTTCATCACTTTTCATTTCTACTTAAATAGTGTGGCATATGCCTAGGTTATAATGCCGCCTGTTGGTTATTAAATTAAATTTATAGTTATCAAGAATTCGTTATCTAAATAGATGCACAATTTCACAAATTTCATTAATTATTGTTGTCAACTAGTTTCTGACGGCCAAACAGCTATAGCTACCTTGGATTACCTAGTGTAGATTAGGTCCAATAGTTCCTTAGAGGTATATGCTATTATTTTGAATATATTCGCCGCGATAGTTTGGAATTTTGGTAATACTTATTTAATAGTAAGAATGCTAAGAATATTATTGGTGAAACATTTGTATATCAGATATTTATAGGTTATTAGTTGCCAAATAAAATGAGAACTGGCTTTATGACAGGATTTCGTTATTATTCGGATCTTTCACTGTTGTTGCATGAAACTGTCGGTTGCCTAGCAACAGCCGTTAAAAAAAGTGCACTTTTTTTACACTTTTCCGTTTAATAATGAAATCGTATGTTGATACTGAAATATTGTAATACTTTACGCACACAAACCACACAAAAAAAGGGCAGTTGTAGAAAAAATTCTTTACGAAAGTGTACCAACAAATAATAATAATAATAACATTTAATATTCCGAAGAAACAACAAAATGTTTATGATAGGGAACACAGCTGATGAACTGAAAAAATATTTTGACAGATATAATTTTGAGAGAACCCAGATCACACATAAATTGATTACATTTGACCCAATAATCTTTCCACAAAACACATATGTACAAATGAATTGCACCGATTGATCTGACCAGAAATATTGGTCCAATAAAATAGAGGCTACTTTTATCAATTCATTTAAAGATTATTGGGTGCAATTTATCCGGACAATAATAAATTCTATATATTTACCTAATGTTGAAAGAGTGTTTTGTCAAAAATCAAAATGTAATTTCGAGGTAATGCAATAATGCTGATACATCTTCATTATTATTTTTCTGCAAATTATATTTTTCATCATCTTAAAAAAATTTAATGATGTTACACCCTTGAACCTTGTTCGTTCTTTATGCATTTGTACTTTACTTTAGCAGATGGCGCTGCGACTGACTTATTGTAAGTCGCTGCTTCATTCGAAGGCGATTCTAATGTTTTTTGACCTATCATTGCTCTGGGGTGGGATTTTGTGTACTATAGAATTTTATTGTCGATAGAAAAAGTGAGATGACATTATGGTTGAATTCATGGGAGAGAAAGAGACAAAACTGTCGACAATAGAATTCTATGGTACACAGAATCCCACCCCTGATGAGAGTACATGAGATAGAATTCAATACTCGTGGGGAGAATTTTTTTTTCTGTCAGATATGTAAGGAGTGACAAGTATTTTTCTATTTTATCGAAATACAGGGTGTTAATTAAGTACGTTGACAAACTCTGGAGGGTGATTCTTTGAAAGTTTTCAGGACGCAAAGTTCATATAAACATATGTCCCAAACAGCTTGGTTTTTGAGATACAGGGTGATAAAAAATACATTTTTTTCAATACTTTTTGGGGTTAACTTCGACATTTTCAACAATAATCAATTAAAAATTATCATTAAATTAGATAAGTACAATCCATTCAATGGTACGCATGATATAAAATAATTCAGTTCCCAAATTATTCACAGGATCCTCCTTTTTTCAGAGTCAAGCCTTGTCCAACCCTTCATATTTTTTTTTCGCCGTCACTGACATATTATGAGACAGAAATAATCAATGTTGTTTCATTCAAAATCTTTTTGTTCTCTTGTAGATTTTCATTTACTTGTATATACAGTGTGACCCATTTAAGGTGGAAGCACCCTTCTAAAACTTACAGTTTTCAACAGATTGCAATGATTTTTTTTTTCGTTAGGTAGACATTCAAAAAGTCCACCAGGACACCATATTTCATGAGTAAATCTCCATTTCCAGGACAACTTATCTTATTTTTTAAGGTAAAAAATCTAAAAAAGTTACTAGCGATTTTTTTATAAAAAAACTTACTACACCACTGGATACATTTTCAAATGGTTCATATGTGAATAACGTTGAAATGCGTCAATAAAAAAAAAGTTATAAGGGGATGAAATTTGAAAAATATGCCGTTTAATCAACCCACCAATTCAATTTCAGAACTTTTATCAAAACTTTGACTACACAACCCGATTAAGGGAATCTCGAAATATCACTGACTATCATTTCGTTGAAATTTGTTGATAAATAAAAATTATGAGATAAAATGATATTTTCGTGAAATTCCATTTACATATGTCTCAAATTTTATTATCTAATGATTTTTTTTATTTATGAACAGATCTCGATGAAATTTTGACCAGTGATATATTGAGACCTCCTGGATACAGTGGTATATTCCGAATTTCGATAAAAGTTCTGAAATTGAATTGGTGGATTGATTAAACGGCATATTTTTCAAATTTCATTACCTTATAACTTTTTTATTGATTGACGCATTTCAACGTGATTCTCATATGAACCATTTGAAAATGTCGCGACTCCAGTGGTGTAGTCCGATTCCTTATAAAAAAATCGCTAGTATTTTTTTTTACATTTTTCACCTTGAAAAATAAGATTAGTAGGCATTGGAAATGGAGATTTATTCATGAAATTTGGTGTCCTGGTGGACATTTTGAGTGTCTACCTAACGAAAAAAAAATTATTCCAATCGGTTGAAAAATGTAAGTTTTAGAAGGGTGCTTCCATCTTAAATGGAACTGTACACTGTATATAAAATATTAATGCGATAATCAGTTCAAATTAGACACGTGCAATCCATCCAATAGTACGCACGATACAAAATAGTTCATTATTTGAATAATTCACAGGGTCCTCATTTTTTCAGAGAAGAATAATCAATGATGTTTCATCATCATTTTGTTTTCTTGAAGCTTTTCATTTACTTGTACGGTTCAGGAGCTATAAAGAAAATATTAATGCAAACATTTTCCAGAGTCCCATAACATTAGGCAAAAGTTTAAAAATAAAATATTGTCAATTATTGTAAATTGGAAGAAATATTTTTTCAGATTTTACACCCTAGGTTATAAAACAAGTTTATCCTATCAATCCTTGAATAAGTCGAATAAGATGACCCGTACCTAAATAATGAAAAAAAGGTGAAATTTCATTTTCAATGTTTTTTCCTACTGTAGTACTTTGAAAAATATCAAGTGTTGTTTCGTACCTGTACTCCATACCGAATACTCCATCTTCCTCCTTTCTAGCACATCCTGTTCTGCCTTTGCTAGTGCATCCATCAACAAAGATTCCGATAGATCAGTCATATGATCCATCTCCACCCATTCCGACAGCTGCGGAAGAGGATGTTGATAACAAGAAATCCTGGAATTCAAATACGTATCTTCTTGGAAAAACGCTTTCGGCTGAATTTTCTCCAAGTCATCCGTATTGGCGCAAAGTAGCCCTGCCAGTGTTATCTTCTTGATTTCCTTCAACTGGTCCGTCGTCAAAGAGCTAGGCGGCAGGTCGTTTTCGTACCAAAATCTGTCCGTTTGCTTCAAAAGTTGGAACTGCTCTTTCAAAAGGCAATTGAATGTAGGACCAACTATCGTACCGGGGATGGGTTTTTCCAGCAACCCACCGACTAAGAGATCAATATCGTCAACACTCCTGTACATGTACTTCAGAGCTTTGACGTACTCGTCTTTGATGCCGAATATCTTCAAGTTATCGAAGGACAACACTTTCTTGCTCGTTGAGTTATTGCAGTATTGCAAAAAGCTGGGATAGGATGGTATACCGTGGTCTCTTCCCATGTGGATGAATAGAGAAGCGGTGTCCCATTCTGGTCGAACCGGCACCATTATGTGCATGCTGGGATTGTTGGATGCGGTGGTTATCAAAAGGTCTACCATTTCAGCGAACGATTCGACGCTCTCGTTCATCTGAAAATGTGTATTCTTAAGAGGCTATAAGCGCTATCATATTTTGGACGTTTTTTGGGGTAAAGAGGCGATAACTCAAAAACGGTTCGTCGTATCGATTTCAAACAAGGATAGACTTCTAGAGGACGTTTGATTCTATATAACTATGTCTGCTGCAGCACGTTAAGATTCTTTTCATGGATAGTCCATTACAATTTGAAGCAATTTATCCGATCGAAATGAATTTGGTACAAAAAGAAAGGTAAAACGTTTAGAAAATTTAGAAAAATAATTTTGGATGTTTTCTGAAAGTTTACCTGAGTAAGTAATGCGTGTATAACGTTCTTCAATATTTGGGTATATATACACGTAAATATGGGAGGATTACTTACTCAGGTAAACTTTCAGAAAACATCCAAAATTATTTTTCTAAATTCAAAATAACAACAGCTTTTAAGTAATAATAATTTAGGCAGAATTCTATTCAATGCAAAACCTATACGAGTCAGAATAAAAAAATCAGGGATATATAGATTAGAATGCGGGGAATGCTCTGCAGTATATACAGGCCAAACCGGTAGAAATTTTGACGTAAGGTTCCGTGAACACGTCGGTTTAGACAAAAAATCAACAATGTACGAACATCTACAAGAATCCAAACACAAGATAAGTAAAGATAACCTCAAAATTCTACACACATGTAATAAAGGGAAGACAATGAATCTGTTGGAAGCCATGGAAATTAATAAATCAATTAAAAACCAGAAATTTAGAACCCTCAACGAGCAACTCGATTTGTGTAGGTCTCCACTTTGGAATTTATAAATTTGACAACCCAGGTAATTTCCATCACCTCCAGGGTTTAAGTTTATATTGTTTCACCCTTGTTCTCTTAATTACCTCTCCATCCAGCCTACCTGCAAACTCCCTATATAACTAGGCTTAGAGTTATGGATAATGGGATAAAACACGAAACCGGTCGTAACAATAAAAAATCTAGTGGAAATAAGACAAAATAGTGTTCTTTCGTTTCATCAAAGTGATCATGAATTTCCACAAAATAAACAAGTCATCAATCACACAAATTAAAACGTTGATGCTGTAATGTTTTTTTAAAATAATTTGTTCGTCTACCCAAAAAATTGCTTCAAAGTAACTGCATTTTAAAATTGAAAAATAACTGAATTACATATAATATTATTTCATAATTTGTATTTTTTTTTATTTAAATAAAAATTAGTTTCATTTTCTTGAGTAGGTACATTTGAGGTTTTATTCATCTTAAACATATTTCATTCTATTGACTTTTTTTATTGCTCATGTTTTATGCATATGCAGTGTGTCTCATTCAAAATGAAAATACCCGAATATGTTCTTAATTTTTTTTAATTCCAGAATTAACCTTTGGTACACCTGTAGTCCCATATAAGATATATATTTCAAGATTACCAACTTGAATCTTAGTAACAAACTGAGACAACGGCATCAGCCCCCAAAGGCGGCTCATTTCCATTATTTTGCGTCGCGTTGATATCGAAAAAAATTACTGGAAAAAGTTGTTCGGAATCGGATTTTGACCCCTATAAGACCAAATTCCATTGAGAAATTATTATTTTTAGGTTTTCCAATACAAAAAAAATTTTATCATACAAAGTTTCTTCTACGACAGTTATTTTATTGACATTTGTAGAAATTGTATCATCATCAACTTTTATGTTTTATATTATGCATTGTCATCTTATTATCAACACATAACAATTGTAGACCAAACTATTGATAGAAGTTTTTTCTCTCACAACATAAAAGACGCAAATGGCCTATGCTAATTTTTATAAGACAGTTAATTTATGAAAACCCCGGTTTTCGCCCCAGCAAAATCGCTTTGAGTAATTTTTTAAACAAGAAATAGTGAAAAGTAATACAATTTTTTGGGTTTTTGCAAATATTCCCAAACCATTAAAGGAATCGTGTTACAGTCAATAGAACTTTTGTAGAGAATTATTAAACCTACAAAAGGTTTTTTGTATGACCGGATCGGTGCATTTTCGTCTAAGAAAATCAGAGAAATTTTCAAAAAAGTCTGAAACTGGACAAACAATATTTCGGAAACTGATAGACAACAACATGTGGTCAACTCTGCCCGATGTGTAGCTTTGGCACAATCGCGTTATAAACAATTCAAAGGTTTATTTTGCAAAATGCGCAGATTTGAGGGAAATCATCGTATTCAAATTCTGTGAACAGCATCTGGAAGTAAAGGTCAAACACTACAATTTGTATATTTTGGATTTTCATCTGAGAGGTAGAAAATGTGTAGAAAATACCACTGAAAGTTGCTTTGAACGCTTCAAAGTGTGTTCATGGCATAGTCAAGTAGCAGTAGTGGGGGAACTATCGAGGAGAGGGGAGTATAACCGCGCAGCGATTTGAACAATGCAATTCCCCCACTACCGCTCCATGAAGCCACAAACACTTCCAAGCGTTTGGAGCAACTTTCAGTGACATTTTCCACCTCTTAGGTGAAGATCCAAAATATACAAATTATGGATATTGATATCTTCTTCCACATGCCTTCAACACAATTCGAATATTATGATTTCCCTTAAATCGGCACATCTTGCAAGATGTGCCCTTAATTTTTTTACAACGCGATTGTACAAAAACTACACATCGGACTGAAAACATCTTGCGCACAGTTGAACCACATGTTATTATCTATCGGTTTCCAGAATATTGTTTGTTCATCTTCAGATTTGTACAAATTATGACTTTTTGAAAAATGGTTTCTTTTTCGAGGTTTTCCCGGATTCTTTCAGTGGAAAATGCACCGACCCTGTCGCTTTAAAAACTGTTTTTTAGGATTTATAATTCTCTACAGGAGTATTTGATGAAACTAGGTTCACCACTAATGGACTAGTGTCTTTTCAAATCAGTATGAAGAAATGAACTGTGTGGAATTTTAGGAGACCGAATAATTGTCCGTTTTTTTTTTTCAATAACTTGGAAAATGCTGAGGTTCTAGTTTCTTTCTTCGATGCGGAATTATGGGATGCAATTGAATTCCTCTATTTTTCCAGCTAGATAGTGACTCAATTAATAATTTTTGATAGTACGTCATTGGTTGAACGAATAAGTTTCAAGGCGCTGTATAAGGAAAAAACTTAATTGAATTCTGGCCTCCTATGTACCCTGAATACACCATTAGATTTTTATTTCTTATGGGAAACAGTGGAGAATAAAGTTTATGAAACGAGGCTCAGAAATCAAGATGAACTTTGCACTATAATGAGACGGATGTCCTGAAATTAACATTCCCGAAGTAAAAATAGAAGCCAGTCATAATCGTAAAATAATTGGGAAATATATTCAAATTGAAGGACGATTGCAAAATTCTGCATCCGATAATTGATAGAAATGTAGGAATAATCAAGCATCTTTACTGAGTATTACTTTTAATTAGTTATTCCAATTACCACGAGTCAATTGTTTTTTTTTTCGTCTTGAAATGTATTTTTTTCTTTGTCATATCGACACTTATGTTCAATTAATAGTTTTCCCTTTCCATGATACGCTATTGAATTGCAAATAAAAATTTCAACTGTGTGGACAAAACTGAAAATGCGAATTTTGTGAGGAAATTCTAAATTGGAGGTCATGATCAGATTCTGAGCAAGTTTTTCCAAAATATCCGGAATGGGTCCCATTTTTTACTTAAATAAGTTTACTTGAAACTCACATCTTATTATAGGAATACAATGGTGCCAAAGCACAAACAATGATTTCGAAAAATTACGAGAATATTCGGGTGCCTTCATGTTAAATGAATGTGTATGCATTACATTTCTTACTGGACTAAATGAATGACTAAATAAATTAACACATTAGCGGACAGTTTAGACGTCAAAAATGTACACCAATTTTTTTACAGAATTGGGTTTATTTTTGTCGAAATGTGACTATTTATATGGAATTTAAAAAAAATCTTACTTTTTGACAAAAAACAGATGACGGTTATGGCAGTTCTGTCCCAGTACACCAAAAAAAACATCTTGTGTGACGGACCTGCTACAACCGTCAGAAAAAAAAACAAAAAAATAGAAGGAAACTGTTAACTTCCAAGTGAAAGAACAATCCCACAAAATATAGCAAAAGATATACTAATGCTAATTGAAAAAAAAAGTGAATATGTCAACTTTCAAACTACAAAAGACATTTTTCCAAAACATTTTCCTTAGAAGCAGAAGAATATTATGGTGATTTGTAGCACAGTGATTATGGGATAAAAAACTCGAAAACAAAAAACATTTCAGACAGTCTATTTACATATATTCACGTCGTCCCAATACTGAATTCATGCGCGAACTATAATAATAATAATAATAATAATAATAATAATAATAATAATATTTTTTTTCAGTTCATTTCATAAAGACACCTGCATTTTGAAGCGTCTACCCCTTCCATCACTCTTGGAGAATTCTTGCAGTCAGACGCTATAAAAATACCACGTATTTCAAGTCTGGTGGGGACGGTTTGGCACAATATGAAATGCCTGCTATAGCAGGCGTGTCGCAGGGCTCATGAATGTGTTTCACATGAATAAATACATCGTGTTTTCAGCAGGTTTTAGTGAAGCCCAAAATTGTTTAAAATAAGTTTCATAACAGAGATTCTGAATAACTGTTTTGGGTTTTCCGAATGTACTTGTTGACTAAGTCGTGTAAGGAACTTACCAAGTTACCCGGTAAGGTGGATAGTAGAACAGGCAAAGCACTCATTGCCACTTCGTTGAAAACTCCCGTTCTTTTGGCACTGGAATATTTCGAGAATCGGCCATGAGACTTCAACTCAAGTTCGGAGTGTACTATGGCTTCCTGTAAAAAGATTTAGTTCGTGAAATGACATGACTTGATGACATTCGCATAAAGTGAGAATAGAATAAGCAAGAAAAACAAGAAAATCACAAACTTTTGTAATGAAGTAGTATATTCTTCGACAAGCGTATAATGCTCATTATAACGCGAGTAGAAGACTATACTTTCTCTACGACTACTCGAAAATTTATAAGGACCCCGCAACAACCCTTATGGAAAATGGCTCTCGGTGAAATTGGCTGAAACTTCAGGATATTATAGATATCGATGTCCTGATTAAATATCTGATGGGCACAAAGTCCAAAAATGGAGAGTTTTTGAGATACAGGGTGTCAAACATGCAGAGAGAAGGATGTTACTTACCTTCAAAAAATCAATAGATTGGCGATTATTTCACTACAAAAAGTTAGGGAATATAATTGCAATCTTAATATTGCCGACTCGAGTTGTAATGAAACGTTCTCAGACACCATATACAGGGTTATTAACAATTATATAAATTTTATGTAATTCTTTGAACAAAATCAGTCAAGCGCAAAAGCTGGTAGACTTGCAGAATGAGTGAATATCATTTGATTTTGATATTGGGTGATCTGAGGTTACTTTTATACAGGGCCACTCAAAATTTTCTTTTTTGATCGTATTTATTTTAATTTTTTTAAGAAACATCGATACAAATTAAACGTAAAGTAGAAAACTAAATATAATATGATCTAAATATCATAATATCAATATATCAATATCAAAATATCCTGATACAGGTTTATTGAATGTTATAAACGATGCTAATTTGGATATGGAACAGGAACCTGTAGTTATCGAATAATAATTTTATTACATAGTTTCATTCAATTATAATTAAAGTGACTCACATTTGTCCTTTTAGTAACCATGTGCATACTGGTAATTACAATGTCTTAACAGAACAAGTAAAAACAATTTTCAATGAAGTAGTCTCCCTTTTCATAGCTGCATCATTACGCCGTTGACCATCAACTATTGATCATATTATATTTAGTTTTCTACTTTACGTTTAATTTGTATCGGTGTTTCTTAAAAAAATTAAAATAAATACGATCAGAAAAGAAAATTTGGAATGACCCTGTATAAAAGTAACCTCAGATCACCCAATATCAAAATCAAATGATATTCACTCATTCTGCAAGTCTACCAGCTTTTGCGCTTGACTGATTTTGTTCAAAGAATTACATAAAAATTATGTAATTGTTAATAACCCTGTATATGGTGTCTGAGAACGTTTCATTACAACTCGAGTCGACAATATTGAGATCGCAATTATATTCCTTAACTTTTTGTAGTGAAATAATCGCCATACTATTGATTTTTTGAAGGTAAGTAACATCCTTCTCTCTGCATGTTTGACACCCTGTATCTCAAAAACTGTCCATTTTTGGACTTTGTGCCCATTGAGATATTTAATCAGGACATCGATATCTACAATATCGAAAAGTTTCAGCCAATTTCACCGAGAGCCATTTTCCATAAGGGTTGTTGCGGGGTCCTTTATGACGAAAGCTCAGTTTGTGGTACTTATAGGTATCTATCGAAATCATTGCCTTTATTACCTAAAAGTAGTATAAATTACAAAGCAATGAAGAATAACAAGTATACATGAATAACTAAATGCTTGAGGAAAAAAATAAAAAGAAAAAACTTCCACCAGTAGGATTCGAACTCACGCTCTTATAATAACCTTTAACTTTTCGGCGGGTTCGTACCACTGGACCACACAGGTAGTTACAAAATTTGTGCATGACATATGACTAAACAAACTTTGTTTGACCGAAAACCGAGATTGTGTAGAATGTTCAGATAAATATTATTCGAAATACCTTTGTTGCAAGAAGATTTCATCAGGAGCTAAAGTTGAAACTAAGAAAGAAAACCTTCAATCTGTCAATCGCGGATGCCAAACCGTGCCAAGTTTAATGAAGCAAAGCCTTCTTGAGAAATTTGTTTGGCACATTTGCTGTTTTGTCATTGGTCTAAGCCTCTCAGTTACCGTGGATTCTGAAAATTCTGAATCTGTGATTGGCCGAGTGCTGTTGAATAATGAGTTAGGATCCACGGTGGAATCATTTTCATTCTTCAACTGATGATCAATATGTCATCAATGTAGAATGCAATGGTCGTAGAGAAATATTATTATTTTTCATACATCTCCGTTATTAGTAAATAAATATTTTGTTTGACCCGGGGTTAGCTTTCTTATGAATTTTTTGATGCTTTTCATTTCTTATAATTGGTTTGTTTGATCGTGGAAAAGTATAATCTGTTACTCGGTTAGAATGAGAATTCGTTATACTCGTGGTTCCTCCTAACCTTTTTACAGAATACACTATTCTCTCTTTTTTTTTATTTAATTCTTCATGCAATGAGAAGTCCAGACCAACTTTACTGAAACTGAAGCATTGTCTACCAATCTCAAATATACTGCTTCTGTTAAATTTTTTCGGCGTATGGGCCAGGATTTTTCTAGCACCTTCACCATATATCAACTTAACACATTCACGGACAGTAGAAGGAAACAGGGGACTCAAAAAAAGCCAAAAATATAAAAAATTAAAATATTATTTGTTGACCAAAAAGTAACCTGCACCAACCACAGGATATCTTTATTTTTTTTTGCAAAAAACTTGAGCGGAATATGCCGTCTTCTCCCTATATGTGCCCAAATATATATTTTTTTGATATGCTGGGACAGTGACGTTGAATACCGTCAAGGAAAACTCATAATTATTTATGAGAAGGTAATAGTCCATACTCGAAGTGGAAGACCAAGTTTTTTTGGAAAAAGAACACGAACTCGTCTCCACAAAAATTTTAATAAGAACAGGATAGAAATTCTATCTTAAAGACATGTTTCGAACATATATATGTTCTTCATCAGTTTGGTACAAAATTCATAATAGAGGGAAGCTAAAAAAATTATTATAAGGTTAGCAACGTGTAGAAATTCAAACAATTTTTTTACTTACAATGTATGGAGGGAAAAATAGTATAAAGTACAAAATATTAGGCACTAAGAGTACATGATGTAGTTTTTAACATTAATTTATATATATATGAAATAGGGGGTAGAACCCCAGAAAATCAGATCAATGAGCATAATTAAACGTGACACTGTACCATACACGAAGCTTGGTCTTTACAAAATGGAAGAGAACAAATTTCGCAACGGCAGAATGACACTCCTTGGAGACAGAGGAGACACCTAGGGGAACTTTCACAAACTTATAAATTGGCAAAATCAAGAAAACTGTATTTATTATATACCAGTTGACAAAGCAACTAGATTTAATAATTTAGCCCGCAGATGGCCAAATCACGCAGACAAACTGAAGATGAACATATATATGTTCGAAACATGTCTGTAAGATAGGATTTCTATCCTGTTCTTATTAGAATCTTGGTGGAGACGACTTCGTGTTCTTTTTCAAAAAAAAAATCATAATTATTTATTCATAACTTCACCTACTACTACTAGCTACTTTTTTTGCTTATGAACCACTTTATGTATTATTTAAAACGCTTATCGCACTCCACAGCTGTGTACACAAAGACAGATAAACAGCAAATGCACCTGTTGAACAGTATTTTTAGGTTAGGTTCACCAGAACTTATGCATGGACATTTCCAGAAATTTTATTTTTTCTCCTGGGACAGCAAGCATCCGTCGCATAGAAATCATACGCAGAGCTGTCAGCCACCGCCGCGTGGTGAACCCAGAATAAAATTAAAAATCGGTCGGCATATCCCGTCTTGTCCCTGCACATAGCGCGGGATATGCCGCTCTGTCCGCGAACGTGTTAAGATTCTATAATCGTATTTTGATATAATCCCTACCTCTCCGAGAACAATCGGCAGGTACTCGCTGTACGTGATATGCTGAATTTCGGCGATTACAATCCTGCGACTTTCCAAGAACAGCACTTCATCGGACCAATGTCGGTTGAGTTGTGCGAGATTCACAGCAACACGATTGTGTTCCTTCAATATGGCGGAATATAGTGCGTTCGACTGGCATGAAGCGCAAGCGGAAACGTTGACCAAACCTGCGTCATAGGTCCGTAGTTTTTCCAGCTGCCGATCGGTATTGCCGTAGATGGCAGAAGCATCTAAGTAGGATGTGGCAAGGTTCATTTGATCACGATGTTCTGAAAAAAGTCAATGAATATGTTATTGATTAGATCGGAGACGGGCATCATTGACATGGGTATTGATCAGTTCATATATTCAAGAAAATATTTTCTTCATGAGTAGGATTAATTTCTTCATAATTCTATCGAGAGTACTTTGCATTTTAATAATTTAATGAGACCATATTTTTCAATTCAATTTATTCCCAAGAAACGTAGTTTATAATAGTGAAAAAAACAAAATTTAAATAATTTCACATAATATAAGTAACAATATTAAAAATAATTTAAATATAATGAAATCAGAAATGGAATGGATTCAAAGGAGTAAGTATTTTTTTAAGTTATTCTTGAATCGCAATTTACCATAAGTTTTTAAATAATTTGGAAGTTCATTGTAAATTTTCACACCATAGAAATAAATTGATTTCTTTCCAATATTCGTCTTGATTTTTGTGACATATAAATTTTGGGCTTGTCTGGTCAAGTGATTATGTTGGTCATTATTAATTTTGAAACTTAAAGTGGAATGTTTCATATTATTTTTAACAATAGTCTGAATAATTCCCGAAAGCTTTAGAATACAAGGTACTCGAGAAGAATCAGTAGCTATTAATGTAACGAGATTATTATGCGATTTATAATAATCGAGGATGTCAAGTCACCTGTGAAACTTCCGAGATTTATTTAAATTGCATAATAATAGAGTTACATTCAAAGCTTTATCGTATCATTGACAACGATGATGTGAAAATAAAAGCAACAACTTTGATTATGTCGTTTTAGCGTGCCATTTGATATCTAGGGTATTATAAAATAACTAACTTATCATATTATAACTAATTTATTATATGTTGTTAGAAAGGGCTTCATGTATGCAAAAAATGTGCAAATGTTTTTAAAAGTTGGAAATAGTGATGTGACCAGCAACTATCATCAAACTTATAAACCAGTCCGGTTTTTCATCCTGCCCTGCTGAGGGATGTCAGCGAGCGGGCAAAACCAGCCCACGGGCAGAACCTACGATGTTGTGTAGGCTGCTTACTTGTCGTGCTTGTAAGTCAGAGTATGTTAGGTTTCATGTCCCCGTCTCCTCCAAGTTATACGGGGGGTATTGTTACTTTATTTGTAAGACATCAGATGATTAGGAACATGTATTGTTGGGGTTTTCGTGATCTCCCGGAAAAACAACGAAAAAACCGGGTTTGAACAATCATCCTAAGGCGAGAGGTTTATCCCTCGTCCTCTGGGACATCCTGGAAAACTTCCAGTGCCTGGTAAATGAGTCCACCGTGCTTTTTTGGCCTATTGTGGTGTGCTCTGACTGCTGTGAGATCCCTAGTCAACGGACTTCCAAGGATAAAGTATCTGAAGAACTTATCAGACTGTCGTTTGATAAATTCCTCGATGGTTGGAATATCGGCTAGCTCCCTCAGTGCGTCTAGCCGAATGTATCTGTCCGTGACGATACGGAGTACTTTGTTCACAAAGGAACATGGACTGCATAAAAATTATATTAGTGATTCGCTAGATTGAGGTGTTCATCTATTTCGAACTTTCGTAAGAGTTTGGTGCTTTGCCGGTCGAGTCGTGATTGAAGAGCATCAGTGTTATTATTAGATTGACTGGTGCCTCAGCTTACTTATTATCTTATAACTGTCAGTCAGTTCGGCAATACAGCTGATCATCACATGTTAAAAGTTATAGTTCCAGATGATGACACAGAAAGCTTTGCACGGACTGGTTGTCAGTCATATCAGGAAATGCCAGTTGAAGCTCCAGAAAGTCACATACGTTTTTGCTAACTCTTGAACATGTACTACAACGTAAACTAGTGAGGATTTTTTCAGCAAAAGATCCACAAACACAAGACGAGATAGATTGTATGGAATCATTCAATTCAGAGCGGCCACGAGCATCGATTTTGTAATTTTCCTGCTTACGGAGAGTATTCAACAAGAACCCCAAGAATTCGGAACAATCCTCTTGTTGTCCTAACAAGTATCTAGTGGACTTTAAAGACTCCAGGAAATCGGTTGGTGGAAAATATGATAAATTCTAACGAAACTGTAGCTGCATGAATAGGTTTTTGATTTTTGTGAAATTGTATTGGAAGTATTGATAACATTAAGGATAAAATGTATGGAAAAAAAAGTATTATTTAGTTATTTTGGACATGGCACATTCAAGAGAATTAACACTTTCATGTGCCATTAAAAAACACGCATTTCATGCACTCGATACAAAAATAACTATTTATTTCGCTCTTTTGCGTGGCTTTCGGAGGCCTCATCAATCTTTCTCAGCATTCGTTTATATTCTTCGAAGCCCACTCATTATCTTGTCAAGTTTTACAACTTCGAATAAATCTGTTTTTTGAATCACTCACCAAATTTGCAACTATCCGCATCGACCGCAGGCAACGTCCTCATGTATTCTCTGCACTGTCCATGTCCCAACTTTCCATAGCACTCTCCGTGTTTCTTGGCGTTCTCACTGCAGCAGTCTTGGCTTTTCAAGTTTCCCGTATTGGCGAGATCGTGGAGCAGAAGTTCGCTCCAAGCTCCCAGTAACGCAGTGACAGACTCGTGCTTGGTGGCAACGTTGTTCTGCAGAGTCGAAGCGATGTCTATCGGGCTTGGGAGCGAATGGGAGCTGACCGACTGCTTGGGCTGAGATTTTCCTGCGAAGGAATAAGGACGTATGAGCATGTTTTATAACTAGAGTGGATGAAGGACCTCGTAAAATCCTTATGAAAAATGGCTTGTAGATTTTGAATTCCTCGGCAAAAGTGTGTATGGGCACAACAAAATCGGACGACTAGTTTTCTAGATACAGGATGTCAAAGATGAAAAGTAAGGCTTTTTGCTGAGAATTTTTAACAATTCTAAGATTAACAAATCACATATTTATCCTGCTTATACCATGCCTCAATGATGGTACAATATCACCTTGATCTCGTATCCATTATACTTTTCGTTTTGTGCTCTACAACAGGGTGAACATACATTCATTCGATTAATTTCATTCCAATCAGTGTTAGTTCTCTAAAGAGAAATGAATATCCAATATAGGCATGATGAACTTCGTCAATCTCAACCAAAGCTGATTTATTTTATTTTTTCATACAGTGTGGTTCGAAAATAAGGGTGCCATTTCAATCAAGAAACACAGGAGTTATTTGGTAATCAAAACGTTGTACAACACTTTTTTGAACTTTAAAGTTTAGACAGCATACAAACGCTGTCCATCATCTCCTTGAACACAACTGTACAATTCAATTATAGAATTTCAATTATTAATTTTTTTAAATGGATATTTTGTGAATTTCATTACCATTATGTTGATACCGCTTTACTGTTATAGGTTTCAAACAAACTTTCGTTCAAAAAACTTGAAAAGATCTTTCTTAAAATGAAACACCATTTGAGATTAAAATGAGATTCAAATACATTGGGTAACCTGTAACCTACATAACTGTTAGGACAGGGTAATTGAGGTGTATTGAAAAAAAAAACATTACTTGTACGCTACTGATCGAAAAACATGTTAATAATATCATTTATGTAAAGAGATATTAGTTTTTGGATTGATGGTTTTCTAATATCATTTGTGTTGGTCACAGGTTAGGTTAGGTTAGGTTAGGTTAGTTTAGGTTAGGTTAGGTTAGGTTAGGTTAGGTTTGGTTAAGTTTGGTTAAGTTTGGTTAGGTCAGAGGTTACTCGATGACTTTCAATATTATTTTAATTTCAAAAAGAAAGATCTACCGTAATATTTTTAAGTTTGTTGATGAAAGCTTCTTCGAGAAATAATAGTGTGCGGTATCAAATTAATCGTAATGAAATGCTCTTTTTTTTCTGACCCGACGTGCCACTGTTGCCATTTAAAAAAAATAGTAATAATAATTTAAAAATAAAATTTTACCCGGCAGATGCATTTTAACCGAAAACCGTAAAGTTGTATTCATCCCAGACTAAAATTAATAATTTGAACGTATTCATAACTCTCTAGATTCAAAAATAAATTGCAAGATTTTAAAAATTTTTGGTTACTTACTAAAAGAAAGAAATTATACATGGTTGTATTGTTGTGTTCAGAATGTCATATGGAAAAAAAAAAGTGAAAATTTCTCATTTAAAAATTAAAAGTTTATATCACTTCCGTTGAGACCAAAAGTTGCATGAAGCTGAGACACTTGTCAAAAAATGCAGTTTTATATATTATATAGATCCTCCAAATTTCATTCCAATATCTTCAAAAACAAAAAAGTTATAGGGGCGATCCACCTTCCGTGGACACCCGATATACTTTAGAATTTTTCGACAATATCGAGAAAAAAATTAATTGATTTCTCAATTTTCTTATTTTTTGTCATTTTGGCAAATTTTCCGTAAGAGGCATCAACTTTCAATCCATAAAGGTTGAAGTACTTTTAATTACAAACACGGCACTGAGAGAACGCTCTTTTTCCTGTCTATCGCTCTTCCAATATCTAACTACCTATAATGTTCAGTGGTTTTACTCACTGAGTAATAAAAGACATAGTACCTAAACAAATAGCTGTTTTGAAGTGAACATGTACTATCCTTTTCTATATATTTTTGAGCGAGGGGGGTGACGGGTGATGAAATGTTATCGACAGTTTGTTCACATTTAGAATAAGAAGGACCATAGTACACACGAAGAATGACAACTTAATTCGAATGAAATGAGCGGGTTTACACGAAACTACCCGAATGAATACGGACTTAACATGTATAAGGCCCTCGCTTGTAAGCAAACAAAGTTATGTTGACTTCAAGACAAGGATGGAGAAGGCATATCTCTATGGTCTTTTATTACTCTGAGGTTTTACTTCTTACTCCTATTATACAGGGTGTACCTTAAATGATGTCATTAACTTCAGGTGGTGACTCCTTGTCACATTTTATGGAAAAAAGTTCATGTAAATGTATGTCCATACTTGCTTCGTTTCCGAGTAACGGGGTGGCAAAAGTTTAATAAAAAATCGGTTTTTCATGAAATACTCAGAATTCTTTACGCCGATTCTGATTAAACTTCGTGTGTTTGTTAGTAGTAACAAGGGTTTTCTTTTCATGAAATTATATTATGAATTTTAATTTCAGTGGCGTCGCAGTTGTTACCCCGTTACTCAGAAACGAAGCAAGTTAGGACATGCGTTTATATTCACTTATATTCTTAAAATGTGACAAGGAATCACCTCCTGAGATTAATGATATCATTTGAGATACACCCTGTACAATGCCTAGAAGCCACGACCGTGAGGACTCTGGAATTGTCTTGTATAACCTCTCTATAAAACATTTTCTCCAAAAAAAAAAACAGTAACCACAGATAGTAATGATGATAAAGAAGTAGAGGAAGAAACTCGGGAAATTACTCAAAATTATTTCCAACATGTATATTTCAATAAATTATTTTCATTTTCGTTTCAATTCGATAGCTGAATATTTTTTCAACATTTTCGAAATATATTTTAGAATTTTTCGACAGGAATTACAAGAATAAAAGTACGATTGGGTTTTGAGACAATAATCTATTGTAGCACCACCAAACTTGATATGCTAGTAGTAGAAACCATGATGAACACGAAAAAAAATTCTTTGCCAAAATTCCAGGGGTGAAACATATTGTTTTTTTTAACAACAACAAAAAATTATATTATTTTTAAATGATAAATGTTTCAAGTTCCACCCCTGATTTTTTGGTAAACAATTTTTTTTCTATTAATACATGCTGTCGAGATGTCATGTGTTTCAGAGTGCTACAATTCATTCTTCACTTTTTGCTCGAGTTTGTCGAGTTTGTCTGGATTATATGAATTTTTTGTTATTTTCACAAATTTTCCGCTTAAAGCGTCAATTTTCAATCCAATAAGGTTGAATTACTTTTAATTACAAACATTTAAAAAATACTTATATATCAAAATCGGAGTAGTAGAGGATAACGCACTTTTTAGTCTAACACGCTATTCCAATATCTATAATGGTGCAGTATGTCTGTTCTGTAACCGAAAACATTAGTTCCACTTCAGTGGTTTCACTAACTGCTATTATACAATGCCTAGAAACCACAACACCATGATCGGACGCTGCGGACTCTCGAATCATCTTGTATAATCGAAGGTGAAACGAATCGACGTGAGATGTGATGCGGTGACGTCACGTTTGGGAATGCCGGTCATGTGAGGTTCACTTTCTCCTGCTGGTCTGCTGTCCGCGAGCCTCAAGGAGAAATTACAATAATATTTTATCGTTCGCTTTTTAAAAGCCTCTCGGGTCATTTCCTCGGTTGTTTGTGATGAAAGTAAATGGATTCAGGGTCGGAATCAGCAGAGAAGATATACGCATAGGTACTTGAACTGGGTACACCCCCATTCGTTACTTATTTATTAGATGAAAGTGAGTTAGTTAGTCATATTAAATTTTGGTCTTTTCCTTTTTTTTTCAATCCCGACTTCTATTTCGGGATCTCGAGATCCCGACATCTACGTCAGGATCCCGACATCTACGTCATGATCCCGACATCTAAGTCGGGATCACGACTTCTCTCTCGGGATCTCGAGATCCCGACATCTAAATCTAAGTCGGGATCCCGACTTCTATCTCGGGATCTCGAGATCCCGACATCCCGACTTTTATCTCGGGATCTCGATTTCTCGACTTAGACGTCTCACTTATAGTCTGGTTCACAAGTGCTCTTTTGTCGAAAGGCTAACCTAGGAGACCGAAAATTATGATTTTGGTCTCATTCGATTCGAAATGGCATCTAGAAAAAATATTGAACTGGAAAATTGGGGCCGGCAAAAAATTGCAAAAGTTATGAACAATTGAGTAAACAAAAAGGGTTTGGTTTCTCGCAGATATTTCAAAAACTATTTGGATATCCAAAATTTTAAAAATAATCCTCGAAGAGCAGGATTATCCTCTCGGTACTGTACCAACAATATTTATAATTTTAATTCAGAAGAGAAACTTGGAATTAAAGCAGGAAATGATCCTTGCACGCGCGACATCCGCATCAGAAGAATGTTAAAAAAATATATCTTTACCGTTTGAATATGAGTATTAGGTAATAAAAAAATATTGATACTCTCCAAACACATAAATGATAATAATCAGTCATCACAAAATGTTTATCCCATTTTTTTTCATGAACTATGCTTTTGTTGATTGGTTGGTTTTTACCTGTTGAAAGTTACCTTAAAACCCTGATAATTTCCAAATTAAAAACCCAGATTTTTTTTACTTTTTCGAGCTATTTGCGAAAGGATTTATAAAAGATCTCCGTTGGAAAAATCAAGACAAATCGAAATTTCACTTTTTTATTCTAAGACATTGAAAAATGAAAAACGTAAATAATTAAGCAATAAGATTATTTTGTAATCATTCTCATTATTTTGTTTCTTCATTGCGGAAAGCTTAATTAAACAATAATTTTGAAAAAAAAATTAACCTACCTAATTGTTACACTGGAATATAAAACTGGCAGAGTGCCTAATAAGGAAGTTGAGATTTATTGCTTGGGTGAAGCGGGCCCTGCGCCTGGAAAAATTATTCCGAATATGTAGTTTCTTTTCTCAACTGATTGTGATTGTTATACTGAAATATGAGATTGGCAGAATTCATAACGAGGAAGTTACGAATTATTGTCTGGACCATACCGATCCTGGAAACGTGAAAAATCATTACCAGTGCTAGAATCCCAAAAAAATACTTATTTTGTTCAATTCTGTGATCTACTTCGTTCCTCACAAAAAAAAATTATTGCTGAACTCTATTGCCTACATTTTCAAATTAACGCCCAGTACATTGTTGATAGATGGTTTTTATTTATGGCGGTGGTGGCCATCAGTAATCTCTGACTGGAGTCCAAAGGGCCTTTATGTTTGCAGTACGGTTCTGAATTAATTTCTCTCTTCACCCAGTTGAATGACTGTTTTTTTTTAACTCGCACACCCGGCTTCAATTCAGACGGGGTAGACTAATTACTAATTGAATTAGTAGTGGTTTTGTATTCGAAAATAGCTTTAAGGCTGCTATGAATGTATTGAATTCTCTAGAGGTACTTGACATTCGTTGAGGCATTTAATTTGTAACAGAAAGCGAAGTTAAATACTTCCTTGATTGGGATGAATTATTCAACGTATGTGATTAGTTTCGTCGAAAGGAATTTTATTAATTTGCGAGAATGAATGTCATAATAGTCGACTAGATTTATACTGAGTGACCTACTACCAGAATGACATATTACTTGAACATTTTGAAAGTATGGAGAATGGTGTTACTGATCGTGATCCGTTTAGTGCAACCTGTTTTCTGTTTACTCGTTTGCAGATGATATCGTTTATCAATATCAATTCACTGCACCCATAGAATACTTTTCAATATAATCTACAGCAAATGTTTATCAAATTAGTAGAAGAAACCAAGAATACCTTAATTGTTTTTATTTTTCATGGAACAAGGGAAAATATTTATTAACAGAGAGGATGGTGCAAAAAAACATAAACGTGAAAGGGCTGATGACGGAGAAAAATTGTCTGCTAAGTTCCAAAGTAATAAGCAAGTTTTCAATGTTGCATATTCCCTTCTAATAAAATATTGTGATATTATGACGAACACGGAAGTTAGCGTGAATCACAAATGATCATTGAAGATAAAGACAATTATAGTGAAAAGTGGAACATTCTCAATGAAAATTGAAAAATGAAAAAAGTGATTTATTTGTAATATTTAACTGAAAACAACTACTTCCCCAGCAAAAGCCACGCTGGACATCGAACTACATCTGATAGATATTGTGAAAAGACTCTAACTGAAAATAAAAAATCTTAAGGTGAAAATTCGCGTTTTCATTCAGATCATCCGCAGGCTGTATTTTTTAAAGGAATCGAGACTGCCAAGGGTTTTTCATTTTTATGCTCTCAAAGGACTAAACAAATACATGCAACCAAAAAATTATGATCTCCGAGTTACCATAAGACATGCATCCTGAGGACATCATAAGGATGCAGGGTTTGGTAACATTTCAATCTCCCAAAGACAAGTTTGGGATACCTAGAAACATTCCCGGAACGTCCCAATCATGCAGAATTTGATTCAAGTTATGACCTAGTTGTATCCCTGTTTCATTCCTATTGTTACGAATTCATCTTCAAATTTTACATTATTTAAAGTTTGTAAGTTTGTAACCGTGTAATCGGTGTATGAACAGTACACATTTGACAATTTACTGAACCAAGAGAACGGGAGTCAAATGGGTAGTTTTTCTTCTGGTCTCTACATCTATGACTTTCATGGGACGTCCTGAGGACATCCTAACGAAGCGAAGTTTGGTAACATTTTCATCTCCCAGGGACTTATTTGGGATACCTAGGAACATCCCTTGGACAATTTTGGAACCTCCCATATTGGTCCCAACATGGTCATCGTGTTATCTGGGTATACCTAATGTTTTGGGTTTTTCAGTTGTATTACTTCAATTTTCATAAATTTCCATCATTTCACCTAATTTGATTGATTCACAAATGTAATCGTTCAAACTCACCATCACCATAGGTAGGAGGCAACAGCCTGAGGAACTTCTCCCCCCTGTTTCCCCATCTAGGATGCCGCACGTTGTTGCACTCTCCCGACGGTTTCCTGAACTTCATCGGCGGGCAGGCGATTGCCTCTTCCTGCGAACACAGATCGCTAGACCAGGGCTGGCCGCTCGTCGCATGTCTTTCGATGACTAGAGCTCTCCGCACGATGGGTCTGAGTTCTTTAGGCAGTGTCCTCGTGTACTGGGTGATGTTGTACTCGTAGGGTTTCAGACTGGATTGGGAAACTACGAAGAGTGGAAGAGCGCACAGAAAAGCACAAAATGGTAACCTGCAACAAAGGAAAACTAGTTTTACAATGGAATTCTTTACTTTTTTGATTTCTCGTTCCATGTAAACATGGGACACCCATATTCTCTCGTCCACTTTCATTCATCAACCACCATTTGACAGTTGACTAACTCATAAATTTTTTTGCGTTTTTTGGCTGCGTTTTGATATTCGCATTCATTTTCTGACCTTCAAACATTTTTTTTTAATGAAACATTCATAGATCCCTTAAATTTATACTCAACAGAACTTCAGATAACCCGCCTAGTCGACAAGGCTAGAACCGCATAACCAAGGGACACCTCACGGGGAGTCGTCTTGAGCGTTCGACAGAGTCTGGCACAACAGACTTATGGCAAAACTGATGTGAGCAGGCCACCAAACATTCATAGTTGATCTCATCAACCCCTTGAGAAACTGGTGCAGGGTCGATAACGAACTTTAAACGCTAAGAAGGACAAAGGCAAGGAGTAACTCACCACATAATGCGGGAGGCATATGAAAGGCATTCAGCTAATTTTGGAGGGACACCATGCACAGTGAAATCATTGATATCAAAACTACAGATATAAGGGAGCTTCACGCATCTGCTCTGAAAGCGGGGGTAGTGAAATATGGGATGGTTTCTGGGCATTTTCAATGATAGTTCCTCCTTCTGGGCCTCAACCAGAGAGTGTGCATGGTTGGAACTATCACTGTGTAAGATGGATCATGCTAGTACGTTATGTCACCTGAAGCACAATATAAAATTGTCTCATGAAGCCTTATTTGGACAAAGTTTGTCATGTGGTAATTGTTTCTGGTTGGGACGACATGTTCCACATAAACTTCGAAGCAATAGCAATGTAAATATTTTTCCTGTTTTATGACTAAGGTGAATAGTAGTAGATTTTCACATATTTCATGACACTCGAGACATGTTCAGTATACTGATTACTTATAGCAGCTACAGAGTAGCAAAACATGTCGCGAATGTAATGAAATCTGGAAAAGGCTAATCGTGTTCAGCTTAGTGTCATATAATATAGATTTCCATCAAGTAACTGCCAGGTCAATCCAAAATGTTAGATATTGCTTGTATTCACGTTACTTTCCAGGTGGATGAAAACACCAAAATTATAGGACACAAATCTTGAGAATGATCGGCGAAATTCCATTATATCGTCTGATACTGCCTCCGCATATTTTTCACTGTTCTAGGAATCAATTATAGTGGATATGAGTAAACAGTTCGGAAAGTGACTAGGATTTTTCAAACTTCAAACGTTGTCACCATGTACATAAGGATTCGCGGAATGCTGTGCATCATAAAGAAAAAAATATAATCACTGAAGAGACAAGTTATTGATGATATCCGTGTGATAAATGAAATGCAAATATTGAAAATTAATAAAGCAGTGATTATCCGTGATTTACTCTGATGGCATCATCGTATTTATACATTCCTAAATGATTGTTCACACGTGCCCAGAAATAAAATATGGATATTTATCCGCAAAGGGGTATTTTCGAATCAACTTAAAAAAAAAGTGGCAATACAGGCAAGATACCTCACAACTTTCGGAACTGGAACTGCTTGGAAGCCCTCGAACAGTTGGACAGTCAGAATACCCTCACTTAGCATGAGTACCAGCACATACGGGTTATACGGGTTTTGCGGCATAACAAAAGCTGTACCAAACACAAAACCAAATCATGGGTTCAACAGCAATTTCCAGCTCGTGGAAGAATTCAAATTCAAATTCTCAGAAGACAATCTGAGGTTGATTCAAAAAAGTATTTGATAATAACTCGTTCATATATTACATTTATCAATAGTATATTGTAACGAATTGGAGCCGGGCCTGTCCAATACATGCGAGCGCCATATTTGTCTCTACCTCCGCTCCAACTCACGTTGTAGAAATGCCTGACTTCATCGCCCTAGAATCAACGAGAGCCATCTAAAGTTGTGCCTTCAAAACGTGAAAAAATCGGGAATATTCGAAGAAAACTCTGCAGGTATACAATAAGCCAAGAAGGCCGAATGCGACAGAGTAAAATAATATACAGAGTTGGCTCAGCAGTATACCTGCTAGTCTATATCGATAATCGATGCTACTTTGTTGGAAGAAACCTGTTATTCCCCATCAAAGTAATTCAAAAAGACAGAATGAAGTGCAATTTTATTACAATATGTAGAATTAATGCATCAACGTATATAAGAAAACTTTACCTGCAATTGTATTCACAAATTAGTGGTTTACGACACCACGACAATTGTTTCGCCATACAATGGTTTCTCCAAGTCGATAAACTAACTCGGTTTTGGTTTTGTTTAATCGAATTCCGCAAATGAAATAAATGTTTACAGATTTTTGGGGAGTATGTCCTTTCTCATTGGTCCACTGTGTTGTTTGATTTCAATTTTACCAGGGTTCGTTATTATTCATCTCCCATGTAACGATCTGTTTTTCTTCAATTAGCATTGTTGTGTAGGAGACATATGGCCATTAATACAAACATGTATTCAGTCTTTCACAAATAAGAACGTTATAACATAATTATACGATGTTTATCCAACTGACCTACGCACAAATCGGCACGATGGATCGTTAGCGAGTTTCCTCGACTTACATGGAGAACGAACAGTATTTCGCAGTTATATACTACGGGAAAATTAATCAGAAAAATTACTAAAAATATTTTTTCTTATCTGTAAATAATTTTGTTAGCCTCATTCTGGGAATCCTTTCATAAGCAAGCAAAGCAAAAGCAAAAACGGTATATTGTAAAGAATAAAAATTGCAAGCACACAGTATAACATAAAAATAAATAAAACAGTTTAAAACTATCCCCTCACCGCAGGTTCATTCCCGCCCTTCTGGAATCCAGCGGGCAGGATAAACCGCGGCTCGCCTGCCCTAAGACAGGCCCCACGATGTTTGTGTCTCTGTCCCACTTACTTGATGCCCCGCCTCCTACAAGTTATGCGGGGGGCTCGAGTTTGTTCATAGAGAGCCATCAGGCGATCGGATACATTGTCGATTAAGGACTTGAGTAGTTCCCGGAAAAACACTGAAAAAACTGAACATCGGCACGAGTGTTCATACGTCTACTCTCCTTCTAGGGATTCGCGGAAAACATCCAGCGCTTGGTATAAATGTCCTCCATACCCCTACGGCACTCCGTGGTGTTCCCGGATGGCAGTGATATCCCTGGGCAGAGGGCTTCCTCGGATGTGATGCCGATAAAATTTATCGGCTTGCGACCTTACGAAGTCTGCGATCTTATCGATGTTGGCCAGCAAGTCGTCCGACCGAATGTACCTGTCACTATCGATGTTGGCCAGCTCTCGCAAGTCGTCCGACCGAATGTACCTGTCACTATCGGTAATGATACGTACTACCTTGTTCTGCATCACCTCCAACCTTCCCATTTGGGTATTGGAGACGCTGCAGAACACCGGGCAGGCGTGTGTCATTGCAGGCCTGATAACCTGTTTATACAGGAGCACTTTGTTCTCTCTACTCAGCTTGGAGGTCGTAGCGATGAGCGGGTACACTCGCCTGAGCGCCGCCGCCACCCGCTGAACCGCCAAGCTGACGTGCTTGTGCATGAACAGACGCCTGTCCAGTTGTACCCCCAGGTACCGCACGGTGTCGGACTCCTCTATCCGGTTGCCCAGAACCCTGAACTCCCCGGGAAGGCTGATATTGGTGTTCTTCATCTTTCTCGAGAAGATTATGAGCTCCATTTTGTCCGGATTCAGCTCGATTTTGTTTCTCTTCATATACGGTACGACCGCCCTGTCCAGGTGGGTTCTCAACCTCGACGCGGCCATCACGCTGTGCTGCGGGTGTGTGTATAGCGCTGTATCATCAGCTTAGATGGCCGTGTCCACCAGGTTGGATATGGGGAAGTCATATGTATATAATGAGTACAAGAGCGGAGACAGACTCGACTCCTGCAGCACTCCGGCTTCGATCGGCTTCATTGCTGAGCTGGTGTTATTCACAAGCAATCCACATAGGTACTTTTTAACCCGCTTCAAGAGGAGGTTAGCTCTACCAAAGATATTTTAAATGAAATTATATAATCACAGCCCCAAAATCTCTAAGTTCTGATTCCCACGGAAAGAAACATCCTGTATTGTTCAGAGAACATCGTGAGAACCAAAGGAAGGTAGGTAGAAATTGATATTCTGGGAAACAGATGTTCGGCATGTCTCCAAAATGACGGCATATGGATGTACTGAGGACTGGAACTCGACGGGTCAGTCTCGAAGAGACCGCTAACGGTGGAATAATATTTCGGAAGAGCATCGTCCATGGAAATATCTATAAAACACAGACAGAGTAAGTATATATATATATATATATATATTATAATTTCTATGGTCAGAATTGATGTTTTGTTGCAATTCAATCAAATCTTCTGATAGTCTTTTAGATATTTAAATCTTGATAACATGCCTTTAGTTTTTCTACTATATTCTTTATTTGTAGGTTCCATTTAACATGCCGGTCGACTATGGTGCCTAAATATTTTATCGAATAAGCTTCAGGAATGTGATTGAGGACCAATGCTCAACGGTGTGGATTTGGTCGTCCACACACGTATGATGTAAATGGCAAATTATTACTATTTCAAAGTGTCCCATGATTTTGATTTGTTGATATGGAACATATTCCATTTGTTTTGGTCTAGAGAAATCTGCAAACAGTTGATCACTTTATGATATCTCATCCAATATGCCTTTCAGATCGGTAAAATATAGGATCCAATTCGATGAAGAAATAGTCTAGTGATAATTATGAGTATTTATTTAGAGAAGGTACAACACCAGAATTCCGAACCTGTTTTGATTAAAAACAGTAAATCGCCTTCTTCCTGCAATACAGAGCATTCTCGGTTTTTTCGCTCCAACTACATAATTCTCGAAGTAAGGTTATGTAAAACAAGTATTTATGACTCGAGAACATTTGAACAATAATACCATTAAAATCAAAGAGCGTGTAGTTACGTCTAGCATAACGCATAGTGTAGAGAATTTTTATTCAACGAAAGCAAAAGTGATTACGTTGGTTCCGCTAAACGATATAGACTAGGTTAGAACAGTGTTGCCAGTTATGAGATTAATACTTTAGAAGGAATATATAGGATGCTTCTTGACATGATTTTTTGGGTTTATGACCTTCCACAATCTCAAAATGAAAAAATGTTAATCCAAAGAAATCTGTACAAGTCTAGAATAATTTGCCCGATAAGTTACTGCGTTCACAAGATTGCTGTCTTGAAAGAAATTAATTTTTGTCAGTAACGTACCCTACACTGAATTTGCCTATCTGAAAAAATGAGATCGAATTAACAAAGAATACTTCTCTTTTTTTGAAAATTGTTGACGTTTCGGAGGCTGTATCTGCCTCCGTTATCAAAACTTCTTGGAAAGACGCTGAAGAAACTGAATTTGAATTGCGGTTTTGGAAATAAGATCTTTCTTCGACAGAGTCAAATGAAATATGTCATACATTTTTTTGATTGACATTTGGTATCTTGATACATAGGGTATTCGGTATCAATCAATCACCATTCTATTAGTTCTTATTCCATCTCTGAGGAGAGGTAACCAGGTGAGGTCCATTTCGATGGAATTGGTTGAAAAGCAGTTGTTCGATAAAAGAATGCAAGCAGTTTCCTTTAACTTTCTTTTTTCTTGATTTGATTCTCTCAATAAAATTTTGGTATTATTCCATTCCATCATATGATCGCCATCAGATGTTAGAATATGTTCGAATATTTTCGAACCCGTTATTTTTCAATTTCTGCTTTTCAATCAATTCCATCAAAATGGACCGCACCTGGGTTACCTCTCCTCAGAGATGGAATAAGAACTAATAGAATGGTGATTGGTTGATACCGAACACCCTATGTATCAAGATACCAAATGTCAATCAAAAGAATGTATGACAGATTTTATTTGACTCTGTCAAAGAAAGATCTTATTTCCAAAACCGCAATTCAAATTCAGTTTCTTCAGCGTCTTTCCAAGAAGTTTCAAAAAAAGAGAAGTATTCTTTGTTAATTCGATCTCATTTTTTCAGATAGGCAAATTCAGTGTAGGGTACGTTACTGACAAAAATTAATTTATTTCAAGACAGTAGTCTTGTGAACGCAGTAACTTATCGGGCAAATCAATTAATTTGCCCTTCTACACTTGTACAGATATCATTGGATTAACATTTTTTCATTTTCAGATTGTGGAAGGTCATAAACCCAAAATATCATGTCAAGAATCGGAATTCCTCCACAAAATCAAACTTTCAATCAATATATAGGATGCTCTTCCACAAAATCGCAATAATACTACATAATTTGTGGGTATGAATTGTGCGATGGGCTTTTCCCAAATTGAATTTCAAAATCACCGATATGATTTCAAAAAGTTTCTTCTTTTGTCTTCTTCTACTTAAGTAATGAGAATTTGGACTGAAGTACCTAGTTCACTGGAATTCAAGGCCCAAACACCAGAATTACGTCAACTTCATTCGATGCATATTTCATATCCTCAGGTACGATATGCATTAACTTCACTCCAACTCAGCCTAAAATCATCCAAGAGGCCATCGTCAAAGAAGATGGTAATAAATGGCATTGAGAACGCATATTGCTTCCTCATCAACAATGATTCACCAAATATCATTCATTGCATACACTCAATTCATTCATAGAATAAGGAATCTAAAGTATTGGCAACACCGGCTAACGGAAGATTTCGCTATCTATAACGAATAGAAAAGAAAAGTATTGCGGCGTTGAAAGTATATTGTTATTTCATAATGTTTGATGCATTGCAAAAGTATAGCAATCTAGTTCACAGGAATATGGGTCTTGTTATTTATCGAAATACGTCATAACTTCAGTGACTCAATGTCCTCTCCCACACATCGAGTGGCATACTGTTTCTGTCTGGCTCTCTCTAGAATTGTGAGGATAAACAAAAATTATTTTTTGAAAAGTAGTATGTCTAGTTAAAGCCTTGTAACGATACTCTACTGGCATCTACTTGGTGCTAGCGGGTCTTGAATTCGCAGTCCTTCGATATTTCACCATTGTCTATCCTATCAGAGCACCGACTCCTATATCTGGAGTTTGAGATACTAGGAAAACATTCCATATTCAGGCATTATAGTGTTTGTAGTATTAGAAATTCGTTTATTTGCTTAGTAATGTGATGAAAGCCACCGCATCCAGCATCCAGTAAACTATTTAATCACGATATCAAAATATGGTATGTCTTTCAGCCGCAGATGATTCCACAACAGATTTTATGAATATCTTATTCATATTTTCGATCAAAAATCAAAATTCAATGCCCATGACAGGTTCATGTCAAAAATAACTTTCAAAATGTTACCGCAGAAGAAATATTTCCATCATTTCCATCCTTGATGTGTATAGTTGCTCCTGAAGAGCCTGCTTTCCAATACTTTCAATCTCCCTGACGAGCTTGGCAAAGCGAAAAAGATTTTTGTCGACAAAACTGTATTGGGGATTAAATGCGAGAGAAGCGAACCTTGCTTCAATGAAATGAACGATTTCTGTGGGTGATATTTTAATTGCATTCTCCCTATCTAATTTATTTAATAAATTTCAAGTGAACACTAGAGATAAGTAAGAAAATCAACTATCTGAATGAAAATGCGATTTTTTTTTTCTTTTCAGTTAGAGTATATCTATCAGATGTAGTTCAATATACAGCGTGGCTTTAGCCGGGAAAGTAGTTGTTTTCTGTTAGATATTATAAAAAAATTATATGTTTCATTTTTCAATTTTCAGGAAAAGAATGAGATAATAACGATTATGTTGGTAAACTGGTACACTGCTTTAATCCAACTTGTCATAGATACCTTCCGGTTTGAGGATGATAACCCATTATTTGTTGTACAGATAAATTGCTGAAATGATGAAAAAAATTATTATTGATCCTCTACTACTTTTGTTTTTGAACAACACTATATCTTCGGACCTCAGATAAACTAGGTTACTTTATCGGAGTTTGGAAACTGCATGGACGACTTCCCGAAATTTTCTGGAAGGTCCATTGTCTTTAATTCACTTTATCAATTAATTTTTCTATCTGAACATGTGGGCTTAGGTAGGCTTTGAATTATTCACAACTCACTTAATCTCGCTGATTTTTTGTGTTGCCCGATATACTATATATTTCTAGGCTTATGATAGCAAGTTTTTCGAGAAACATATTGCCAACCATGATTCTTTGCTATCCATAAATGGGGGTGGGTAAGCTTGGACAATTCCAGTTAACGTTGAAATTGCTGTAATACTGATATCATAGCTTCATGGCGATGCTATATCAACCTACAGGAAGGTTTACAAGTTTCACTCCGAGCTTGACACATGTCATCCACTCTTTATGTGAACAAGCGCCAGTCACATACAACTTTTCGCTACAACCAAGAATTTGCGAACTGGAATTATCTGATAGAATCCGGAATCTGGACATCTCCAAACATGAATGTGTTCCTAAGCCATTACGATTAGAGTACTCAGTCATATTCATTTATTTTTCCTGTTTTTACCTAGCTAATAATTATTTTTACAAATGTTGTCTTCCTTGGTATTTTTATAATAATAGTTTTTATTAACATCAACGCTAGCAATCCTAGAAATCCATCATCATCACATAGTTACAGAAAGTAACGTTGTCACCAATGAATGAACCAAAAGTCATGAATATCCTGAACTGAATACTGGATAGACAACGATACAGATTGACCAATTTTAGATATCAGCTTCAACTGCTTCAATAAGTTAATGTTAAATACAGAAGCACTTCACGATACAATTAGATAATCCTGCAAAATAATTGAAACTAATCAAGATCAAGAAAAACCACGGTAAAAAAATTCCTCACAAATTATCCTCAACTGATTTACTAGACAAATGAAAAAGTAAGACAATGGGGAAAGATGTACTATGGAATTTATCTCAATTCAAACCGGAGAATACTAGTAATCAGATGTGAACGTCAATCGTTCATTGTCTACAACATAATCTTCTGTCACCTTCAACCATAAAGTACACCCACCTCGATAAATAACGTTTAAAAATAGAACCTGCCATTGACATAAAATTGCATTGTTACCTAATGACGACTGTCATTTTAGCCAATTGTTTGCAGGTTATTATATGCACAGGTATTGAGGTTAGTTGCAGAGATGTTAGTTCATGTAAGGAATCTTACATACAAGTGAATTATCACGCTACCCACGTACCAATTCTATAATCACGAACGGTATTAGAATGAATAATGAGGGGTTATAAAGGATTTGAGTTGCACTTTGATGCACATTGCATGAAAGATAAAATGTCAAGACTGACTGGAGAGGATCGATTTTTTTCACAAAAGTCACTGGAGTTTGCATAAATTGCAGTAAAAATTCTTATAAAAGATAACTATTTCGTTGACCGAAATCGGAATCAGTAAGAAATCAGACAGCGTCCGAAAACTTCATGAACAAAAATAAGAATCATAATTGTATGCCATGTGCAGGGATTCATCAAGCCAAATAGCTTGAATGTTTTCTAAAGACAAACGTCGCTATTCTCCTTCGTTCAAAATAACCTCTTGGGAGGTATTCATGTTGAAAAGAGGAACATTATTCATTAAACTTGAAAAATGTGATTTATCTATAATATCTTACAGAAAACAACTACTTTCCTGGCTAAAGCCACGTTGGACATTGAACCAAATCTGATGGAATATCTAAATATTTCTTCTGCGGTAACACATAAGAAATATTTCCATCTTTTCTCTGTGAAATTGCTTCTGAAGAATCTGCTTCCCTGATGGGGATCTTATATAAGAGGTACAGTCCTTACATCAATGAAATGAAAGTTTTCTGTGAGTGATAATATCAACTATCAATCAACTATCTGAATGAAAATGCAAATTTTCACCTTCAGATTTTATCTTTTGGTTAGGGTCTTTTCACAATATCAGATGAGGTTAAATGTCAAACGTGGAAAATAGCATAAGAAAGTGAATTCCAACTTAGAAGTCGGAATTTAATTATTTTCCGACTTCGAAGTCGGAATTTTATTATTTTCCGACTTTGAAGTCGGACTTTTATTATTTTTCGACTTCGAAGTAGGAATTTTATTATTTTCTGACTTCGAAGTCGGAATTTCATTATTTTCCGACTTCGATGTCGGAGTTTTATTAAATTTTGACTTTGAAGTCGGAATTTTATTAATTTTCGACTTCGAAGTAGGAATTTTATTATTTTCCGACCTTGAAGTCGGACTTTTATTATTTTTCGAGATTGGAGTCGGAATTTTTTTAAATTATAACTTCGAAGTCGGAATTTAATTATTTTCCGACTTCGAAGTCGGAATTTTATTATTTTCCGAGTTTGAAGTCGGAATTTTATTTTTTTTGCGACTTCGATGTCGGATTTTTTTTAAATTCTAACTTCGAAGTCGGACTTTTATTATTTTTCGACTTCGAAGTAGGAATTTTATTATTTTCTGACTTCGAAGTCGGAATTTCATTATTTTCTGACTTCGATGACGGAGTTTTATTAAATTTTGACTTTGAAGTCGGAATTTTATTATTTTCCTCGAAGTCGGAATTTTATTTTTTTCCGTCTTCCAAGTCGGAATTTTATTATTTTCCGAATTCGAAGTCGGAATTTTATTATTTTCCGAGTTTGAAGTCGGAATTTTATTATTTTTCGACTTCGAGGTCGGAATTTTATCAAATTTCGACTCAAAAGTCGGAATTTTATTAAATTTCGACTCAAAAGTCGGAATTTTATTAAATTTTAACTTAAAAGTCGGAATTTGGTAAAAAAAAATTTGAAAGTCATATGGCCCTTCTACGCCTTCGAAGTTTCGTGTACAAACCATTCTAATTATAACTTTGGAAATTTTACCTTGTTTCTGAACGATTAATTTTTTTATTATTTCAAAAAATTCATTAAACATATCATCCAATATTACATTACTTGATACTCATAAACAGTGGTGGTGCTCCAGGTTTTCAGAGTTTTCCTACAGATGAAAAGTGAAGAATGAATACGTCACCAAAAATCAGTCGCCCGAGCCCTTGCAAATAATAATAACCGTCCGTTATCCGCACAGGCTTTGGATACACTACAAGTGTTTAAAAGAAAATATTGTCATAACTTATTATTATTAGCCATATGAGTATAAACGACGGCATAATCTGTACGGATGGTAGCAGAGCCGTAAATAGGTGGATGGCGCCCGTGGCGAATATGTAGGTTTGCGCCCCCTAACAATAGTAAAACCTCAGATAGCTAATATTATTTAGATTCAAAGTCATTTTGGCAACCCCTGCGGGCTAGTCAAAAGTCATTGTGGCGCCCCCTGCGGGCTAGCGCCCGCGGCCAAAGCCCCCTTTGCCCCGCCCTCGTTACGGCCCTGGGTAGATAGCTTTTATAATCGAGTTGAATGCATAAATTACTAGCCAACCATACCTGACATGACTACCCTCACCTAGACCTGATATCAATACAAAATTGTTACGAAATAACGACTATTTATCCAAAATTCAGAATGAACAAGCGTGGAGCAGCCATATTTGACGGTTTACCCCACTTATAGCGTAAAGTAAACAAGTGCGCATGTGGAACTGCGGGATCGAAAGTAGAATGGTACGGCTAGACGCTTCCGTGCGGCGCGACACTTCAACATCGGTGTTTCCGCTCACTCAAGCGGTTCGAAATGTGGCGTTCGTTTCCTGGATCGTCGAAACGATGCATACACGAACTGGCTCGCAGACGCTCTCAGATGCCGAATATACCCGAAGGTTCCGAAGTGCTCCGAAGATGAATTTTTCCGCCTCGTCACGCCGCCTGGATGCTTTGGGGGAGATGCAGGCGGCAATGCATCTTGTCGCGCCGCTTCGCGTAAGTGAGCAGACTCTGATTTGAATACATGTAAACTTCTGTGGCGACAAAAACGCGCCGCTCCGCGCCGCCTAAGTGGGCGTCGAGCTTTAGAGGTAAGGACTGCATTTTCCCTAGCTCGCACAAGTCTCTCGACGACTTTTGAGGGGTTCTCGTAAGGGGGCGTTGATGGAGATAACAATTTTTTTTAATAATTCGATAATCAAAGAAATATTGGTATTGAAAATAAATAAATTAATTCAGTCTAGTGAATACTGAATGGATGAAGTCCAGACTAAAAATTGAAACGGAAATGACAATGCCCATTGTAGGGAGAGAAGACACTTCAGTTTATGGCATGAACACATTTCTGGATGAAGAAGGTACACTGAGTATTTTCAATTCACTAATTAGATTTCGAAAAGATGCAGAATTTCCAAAAAATCTTGAATTATTCAAATCAAAGCAGGTTCATTGCTTGTGTAATTCGATTCCATCATTATTACAATCCAAGGCATGCATGCAATTTTGAAATATTTCTGTTCGAATGGTGTATTACTTATAAAGTGGATCGGATTGCATAACATGAATGGAGGTGCCTGCATTATTTATTTTCATTCTGTAATTTGTTTATCATTATATCTCCCAACTGAGTTTCAAGTTATGCAAATTCTGCTTTGCGAAATTACCAGCTAATTAAAGATATCACTTCAGAAACAACAATTTCTATGAAAGATATTGATGCAGGTATGCACATTATCACTTTTTATATTAAAAACCCATTATGAAATCCTCGTAAGTATTTATATTATATGAAGGATGAGTTTTCAGGTCACTGTCATTGACAATCATAATTGTATTATTAATAATCGATTTACTGTCACGCGAGTTATAGCAAACAAAGATGTCGAGACCAACATAAACCTTACAGAGGATGTAAGTAAAGGACCGTACATTATTTTAATCTTGGAATGCGTTATCTGATCCATAATATTCTGTAGGACGGTTCATTGAAAATGTACCAACATTTTTTTATTTAAAAATTACGAAGTTTAAAAGTTGTTATTTGGTTCCGGATATTAACTCGTTAATATTAGACCAGGCCAAACAGATTTTCAAAACCCGAATTCATAGAAAATTTTTAGCAGTATGTGTGGTGTGGGAAAAATTATAAATGAATAATTAAGACAAATCAAGATGACTGCAACTCAGTAATACGTCCGGAAGGGGGTTGGGTAACCAAATATAGGTTGTGAGGATTGAATATTGGGGTTTTTGCGATTTCTGGCTGAAATATGCAACCTATCGAAAAAATTTAGCTAATGCAGAAGTTGTAGATAACTAAAAAATCCAAATCGTCTGAATTGATGGTTTTTCAAAATTAGCTCAAAATTAACGAAAAAAACTATTAACACCGTTTTTTACTTTTTTAATGTTAATCTCCGCGTGTTTTAAAGAAACTATGAATTTTAAAAAAATATATTTTCAATCGTAAAAGTTGGTTAACAAATTTTCAATTTTGCATTGCTCATTTTCTTCTTGGAAATCTCAACTTAAAAATGGTGTAAAAAAAAAGATTGTTCATATGGAGAAATATCGTTAAAAATGCCAACCGACAAAAAAACTTTTTCATAATCGATTTTTCAGTAATCTTGAGAAATTCTCATTTTATATTACAATGAGCATTGAAATTGCCGAAAAAGATTTCACCCGATATTTTAATGTCATTTACTTTAAGTTATTTGTGAATGGTAAAATTTTCAAAAAACAGTCTTTTTTCAATTTTTTTCAAAAATTGAAATATGAAATTATTTTATAACAGTCAATATAGAAAAATAAAAGTAGAAATAGTTCCATTTTAATTAAATTTCTTTATCATAAATCATCTTCATCACTCGTTAATCTTTAAATTATGTTGAAAAACTTATAATACAAAGTTTTACGTTTCTGATGAGATGAATATTTCACAAATCGTGAAAAACCAATCTCCAACCCTCAAAATATATATTTTACTTTTACTAACCATAAATTTTCCGACAATTCACATGCTGCTAAGAATTCGTTTCAAAAATTCTTGGCATCAGCACGTTTTCAAATATTTTGGCGTCCCCTTCGGAGAATCTACTGGAAAAAAACTGGGAAAAACAAACGTTTTTTTTTATTTTTATACCATACTTCGTCACTTTTCAAAAATTGAAATATGAAATTATTTTATAACAGTCAATATAGAAAAATAAAAGTAGAAATAGTTCCATTTTAATTAAATTTCTTTATCATAAATCATCTTCATCACTCGTTAATCTTTAAATTATGTTGAAAAACTTATAATACAAAGTTTTACGTTTCTGATGAGATGAATATTTCACAAATCGTGAAAAACCAATCTCCAACCCTCAAAATATATATTTTACTTTTACCGAGTCATCTTGATTTTTTTTTAATTTTTTATAACTAACCATAAATTTTTCGACAATTCACATGCTGCTAAGAATTCGTTTCAAAAATTCTTGGCATCGGCACGTTTTCAAATATTTTGGCGTCCTCTTCGGAGAATCTACTGAAAAAAAACTGTGAAAAAATTGGAAAAACAAACGGAAAAAATCACCGAAAAAAAAAGAAAAAGAAAACAGAAAAAACGGGAAAAGAACCTCCGAAAAAAGTACGAAAAAAAATTCCTAGGAAGAAGTAATTTTTTTCCTGGAGTTTTTTTGGGGGGAATTTTTTTCCTGGGTTTTTATTTTCGATAGTTTTTTTTCTAGGTTTTTTCCGATTTTTTTTTCTGAGGGTATTTTTACCGTTACCCCTTTCGAGATATGTGGATTGGTCGATGGAAAACTTTGGTACATAATTTGTCTTTTATTTGAATCCAAGTAGCATTAGTTCATAACAATCGCTTTTTCTTTATTTACAAGGACACTCAAAAGCTTTCGTCAACAATTTATTGTGTTGCGAGTCGTGCATGTCTCTTGCTCTTTGTTGGGTAACTGGATCGAAATTGAGCACGAATTATGTTAATCCTCTATTAACAATCTTTATTTTTAATTCTAATCTGCTCGCTTTAAGATTTTTTGTCAATTAATTCACGATTCGAGTGTTTAGTGAATGACTGATTATATTCTTTCGAAACTGCTGAAATATCATGACGATTATTCCAAGGAAATCGATTATATCAAATGGAACCTTAGCAATACAATCCGTGTGAAAGGGAGAGCTGGGGAGAACTGAATCTACCAAGAAAGTTCAAAACCTAATCATGAACATAAAAAATTAAGAGAAGGTATTCGGACTTAGCTCGCACTGGGCCAAAGTTGCCCTAACCTTAGATAACAGTGGCCCAATTGAAAAAAAAAACTTTTTCTATACGGCCACATACGACCACATAGAAATATGTCCATTTCATACACTTTTTCATTTCTTCATCGCTGTGCTTTCTCCACAACCACAAATTTCACATATAATCAAATGGAAAGTAAACGAAAAATTATTTTGACAGTTCATTTCACATCTTGTCACTATGATGCCAGTCAAGGCTTACATAATTATTGCTACATCAATGTCAGAATATTCATTCTTATACAAGTGATTGAATGAAATATGATTTCAGAATTGGCAAATTCTGTGAAGGTTGTGAAGAAAAGATATTTCATTCATTATAGGTATCAACGAATTTTATGATAACTGGAATAATAAAATCGACAATGTCGAAATACCCTTCTCTCCAAATATTTCCACCAGGTGAAAAATGAGGCAAATATCTGACAGCAAATAACTACCTCCCTGGCTAACACCACGACTGACATTGTATTATATCTGACATATATATGTGAAAGGTTTTCCCCAGAAGACTCAGTTGCAAATACTGGATTTTACTATTTCATTCATTTGATACTCTCCGGCAAAAATACTTGAATATTTACAAAAATTTAAAATAAGTCGAGTTGTGATAGTGGGGATGATTTGACTTTTGACACCGCTAATTTCAATACAAAGAATAATGACAATCGAATTCTATATTTTCATATAGTTGGCAGGAAGTGTCTATAGCAGTTAAATTTATCGATTTATTATGTGCGCTAGTAGCAGCGAGAGTTGATTCAAGTGACGATCGTTGGATGATTGGAAGCGAGTGTTCAAATCCAAGTAACCACCACAACCACTTTTTTTTTCTTTTTTCAAATAGATTAGTGTTCGATTTTGATCACACTTTTCAATATGTGTATATTCAATTACTTTTTCTACAACTGTCAAAAAAAGTTTTTTTGTGTGGTTTGTGTGCGTAAAGTATTACAACATTTCACTATCAACATCCGATTTCATTATTAAACGGAAAAGTGTAAAAAAAGTGCACTTTTTTTAACGGCTGTTGCTAGGCAACCGACAGTTTCATGCAACAACAATGACAGATCCAAATAATAACGAAATCCTGTCATAAAGCCAGTTAATAAATATCTGATATACAAATGTTTCACCAATAACATTCTTAGCATTCTTACTATTAAATAAGTATTATTAAAATTCCAAATTATCGCGGCGAATATATTCAAAATAATAGCATATACCTCTAAGGAACTATTGGACCTAATCTACACTATATAATCCAAGGTAGCTATGGCTGTTTGGCCGTCAGAAACTAGTTGACAACAATAATTAATGAAATTTGGGAAATTGGGCATCTATCCAGATAACGAATTCTTGATAACTATAAATTTAATTTAAGTAGAAATGAAAAGTGATGAAGTTTGAACGGAGAAAATCGTGGATAGTGCAAATATGAGATTTCCTTGACATAGTTCAAACAAAGAAAAAGGTATTCGTTGCTTCACGAGGATTGTTTATTTATTTTGAATACAAATCTAAGAAAATGAAAAGTTACTTCGATGGGCTAGTTATTCGAAAGTCAAGTCAACATTAATAATAATAATATTGACCTCGATGAATATGTTATTTTAATATTCGCTTAAAATTTTCCATTTTGCGGGATAGTGTAAAAGAGAAAGGGATTTTAACTCTATCGAAATTATTCGTTTCATTTGTTTGAAACTCAACTCTCCGGCATAGTCTTCGAACTTTGTTCGAATAATGAATCAATAAAAATATGCCAAATTCATTTCAAATTTGCAAAAAAATAAGAATTGGTTATTTTTTTTCACAGTTGTAAAAAAATACTGTATGAAACTCGTGAGTAAAGTATTTTTTTTACTCGTAGGAATGCATGAATTTCCTACTCGTAAAAAAAGTATCGCCGGGGGGGGCTTTGGGACTGCAGCCCCCCCAAGTCATCAAATGACTATTAAAATAATGGCGTAGAATACGGGAAAAATATTGAAAAAATTCTAGAACTTTCGGAAGTATTTTTTTTGCGGTTTTATGTGCTAGGATAGGATCCTAGCGCACCTTTTATATTTATCGCATTTTTCGACCATAACGAGACACATTCGTTAAATACATTCGTTAAATACATAGGTATATAGAAAAAAAGCTAAGAAAATTTACTATAAGAGGATGTTATTGTTTGCTGGCCTTACAGTTCGCTTGTAGGTGTTATAGGTTGTTTTGTGTGCTAGTATGTCGGACTCGTGCGATACAATTATTTTTGCTGCACATTTATCTTTGTTTTATGGTACAACGTGTATCCGAACATTTTCAAATCATACATTTTCGGAATCAGCATAAAATTTTGAGTATATCTGTGGTAATTTCGAGTGAATCGGATGACTTTGGATTTTTGGCAATTTTTAATTCCGGCTGAAAATTCATTTTGTGCCAATCGACTTGAAAATCACAGCATTGAGTAATTTTGGCATGCTGAAACGATTGGCATTCGCAGAATTGTTCTATCTCGGCTCGGTCATTGGTTGAAAATGTTATCTAGAGGTTGCAGGTGCCGTTTTCCCGCCAAAAATGTTTCTAATTTTATTCTGTTATTTTTATTAAATTCAATTTTTTTCTTTTACGCTGACCGAATTTGAAATCGATTGCTAGTCAAACATAGATTTGGTGGGCGTTTTTACGAACGTGTGCACTTTGGGTTGGACCGATTTTTAAATTTATCATTTTTCATTTTTCGAATGCTGTGTCATGTTGAATTGATGGCGTAGAATACAGTAAAAATATTGAAAAAATTCTAGAACTTTCGAAAGTATTTTTTTTTATCGGTTTTATATGCTAGGATGCCAGATCCTAGAGCACCTTTTAAATTTTTCGCATTTTCCTACATAAATTGTATGTTCAGCCCCCCCCCCCAAAACTGAAATCCTGGCTGTGCCATTGGTTCAAATCAGGTGTTTCTGTGAAGATCTACAACTGATTCATAAGGATTCATATTATGATAATTAGTTGAGTAGTTAAAATGTGACAAACTTACATTCGCATTTATAATATTAGTTAGGATTCACTATCATTAAGAACCTACTTATATTGGTAACGTAAAAAAGCTGCAATCAAAACATTGCGTTTTTATCAATACAGTTGCACTCAAAATACTGCATTAGAAGTAAATTCTAATTCGGCTTCAATATATGGTTCTACGAATATCGGTCAATATTATTCCAATTAGAGAAAGTTTTGAATGTGTGATATGATACGAAAATTAAGTGATCAAACAACACATAAATCATCAATACGACACTTTCAATTTCAATAATTAGTAAGATTACTTAGTTAGATTTGATAAACCCAAGAGTAATTAAAATTGTTCATTTTTAGTTCTTGTTTATTTATTTTTTAATATACCGTGTGACTACGAGGTGAGGTACGCCCACCAATTTTTCTATAGTTTTGAATATACTGATTTCAAATTTGGTGTGTCACCACTTTCGGTTCAACCGGAAGTGACCAAAAACTTTTCATTTGAAAAAAAAAGTTTGGGGTCACTTCCCGTTAAACCGGAAGTGTCAAATTTTTGGTAGAGGGGCCAAAATATGCGTACTCAAGTACTATAGCGACATACGAAATATTAAATATGTATTTTCAAAATAATAGAAAAATTGGCGAGCATACGTCACCTCGTAAGCAAGCATTTAATTAATATAATATCACTCCACCTCATGCTGTCCAAATCTGAGGTTTAAGATATCCAAGTCAGTTTCAAGAAGCGTAATGGTTCTTTTTCAGAAACATCGAACATGTGTGATAAATTTTATATTTTTTCTATTTATCTTTTTACTTATGTTTACATGTATTTTCGCAATTTTCGTTCAGAGATTCGGAATCAGCACGTCAAAATACGTTTGAGGACAAAAATTTAAAATTCAAAAAATGAAAAATAAAAAATCTCAGAAAATTGGATTTTCTACTTGAAACACTCGTTTCCGGCTAAATCTTATATCTCTGCACATGAAAATCATACATTTTCGGAATCAGCATAAAATTTTACGTATACTGTGCAAATTTTAGGTCGATGTGACGACTTTTCGATTGACTCGAAATATACGAAACATACTATTTCGGTCATTCTGAATCGATTGGCGTTCGCAGAATTGGTCTATCTCTAACCATTCTCGAGTTGTCAGCTCGGAATCAGTTTTTAGATGTTTTTTTTTTGCCGCCAAAAATATTTCTGATGTGTTTTCGACATTATCGTTCAAAGATTCGGAATCAGCACGTCAAAATACGTTTGAGGACAAAAATTTAAAATTCAAAAAATGAAAAATAAAAAATCTCAGAAAATTGGATTTTCTACTTTAAACACTCGTTTCCGGCTAAATCTTATATCTCTGCACATGAAAATCATACATTTTCGGAATCAGCATAAAATTTTACGTATACAGTGCAAATTTCAGGTCGATGTGACGACTTGGTATTTTTCATGATTTTTAGGGGTAAACCCCTCGCAAATTTTTTCGAGAAATTTTTGATTTTTTCGATTGACTCGAAATATAGGAAACATACTATTTCGGTCATTCTGAATCGATTAGCGTTTGCAGAATTTGTCTATTTCTAACCATTCTCGAGTTGTCAGCTCGGAATCAGTTTTTAGATATTTTTTTTGCCGCCAAAAATATTTCTGATGTGTTTTCGACATTTTTGTTCAAAGATTCGTAATCAGCACGTCAAAATAAGTTTAAGGACAAAAACTTAAAATTCAAAAAATGAAAATTAAAAAATATCAGAAAATTGGATTTTCTACTTGAAACACTCGTTTCCGGCTAAATCTTATATCTGAGCACATGAAAATCATACATTTTCGGAATCAGCATAAAATTTTACGTATACAGTGCAAATTTTAGGTCGATGTGACGACTTTTCAATTGACTCGAAATATACGAAACATACTATTTCGGTCATTCTGAATCGAATGGCGTTCGCAGAATTTGTCTATTTCTAACCATTCTCGAGTTAGTCAGCTCGGAATCAGTTTTTAGATGTTTTTTTGCCGCCAAAAATATTTCTGATGTGTTTTCGACATTTTCGTTCAAAGATTCGGAATCAGCACGTCAAAATACGTTTGAGGACAAAAATTTAAAATTCAAAAAATGAAAAATAAAAAATCTCAGAAAATTGGATTTTCTACTTTAAACACTCGTTTCCGGCTAAATCTTATATCTGAGCACATGAAAATCATATATTTTCGGAATCAGCATAAAATTTTACGTATACAGTGCAAGTTTTAGGTCGATGTGACGACTTGGTATTTTTCATGATTTTTAGGTGTAAACCCCTTGCAAGTTTTTTCGAGAAATTTTTGATTTTTTTAATTGACTCGAACTATACGAAACATACTATTTCGGTTATTCTGAATCGATTGGCTTTCGCAGAATTGGTCTATCTCTAACCTTTCTCGAGTTAGTCAGCTCGGAATCAGTTTTTAGATGTTTTTTTTGCCGCCATAAATATATCTGATGTGTTCTCGACATTTTCGTTCAAAGATTTGCAATAAGCACGTCAAAATACGTTTGAGGACAAAATTTTAAAATTCTAAAAATGAAAAATAAAAATCTTAGAAAATTGGATTTTCTACTTTAAACACTCATTTCCGGCTAAATCTTATATCTGAGCACATGAAAATCATACATTTTCGGAATCAGCATAAAATTTTACGTATACAGTGCAAATTTCAGGTCGATGTGACGACTTGGTATTTTTCATGATTTTTAGGGGTAAACCCCTCGCAAATTTTTTCGAGAAATTTTTGATTTTTTCGATTGACTCGAAATATACGAAACATACTATTTCGGTCATTCTGAATCGATTGGCGTTTGCAGAATTTGTCTATTTCTAACCATTCTCGAGTTGTCAGCTCGGAATCAGTTTTTAGATGTTTTTTTTGCCGCCAAAAATATTTCTGATGTGTTTTCGACATTTTCGTTCAAAGATTCGTAATCAGCACGTCAAAATACGTTTAAGGACAAAAACTTAAAATTCAAAAAATGAAAATTAAAAAATCTCAGAAAATTGGATTTTCTACTTTAAACACTCGTTTCCGGCTAAATCTTATATCTGAGCCACATGAAAATCATACATTTTCGGAATCAGCATAAAATTTTACGTATACAGTGCAAGTTTTAGGTCGATGTGACGACTTGGTATTTTTCATGATTTTTCGAGAAATTTTTGATTTTTTCGATTGACTCGAAATATACGAAACATACTATTTCGGTCATTCTGAATCGATTGGCGTTCGCAGAATTGGTCAATCTCTAACCATTCTCGAGTTAGTCAGCTCGGAATCAGTTTTTAGATGTTTTTTTGCCGCCAAAAATATTTCTGATGTGTTTTCGACATTTTCGTTCGAAGATTTGGAATAAGCACGTCAAAATACGTTAGAGGAGAAAAATTTAAAATTCAAAAAATGAAAAATAAAAAATCTCAGAAAATTGGATTTTCTACTTTATACACTCGTTTCCGGCTAAATCTTATATGTCAGCACATAAAAATCATACATTTTCGGAATCAGCATAAAATTTTACGTATACAGTGCAAATTTCAGGTCGATGTGACGACTTGGTATTTTTCATTATTTTTAGGGGTAAACCCCTTGCAAGTTTTTTCGAGAAATTTTTGATTTTTTTAATTGACTCGAACTATACGAAACATACTATTTCGGTTATTCTGAATCGATTGGCTTTCGCAGAATTGGTCTATCTCTAACCATTCTCGAGTTAGTCAGCTCGGAATCAGTTTTTAGATGTTTTTTTGCCGCCAAAAATATTTCTGATGTGTTTTCGACATTTTCGTTCAAAGATTCGTAATCAGCACGTCAAAATACGTTTAAGGACAAAAACTTAAAATTCAAAAAATGAAAATTAAAAAATATCAGAAAATTGGATTTTCTACTTTAAACACTCGTTTCCGGCTAAATCTTATATCTGAGCTCATGAAAATCATACATTTTCGGAATCAGCATAAAATTTTACGTATACAGTGCAAATTTTAGGTCGATGTGACGACTTGGTATTTTTCATGATTTTTGCAAGTTTTTTCGAGAAATTTTTTATTTTTTCGATTGACTCGAAATATACGAAACATACTATTTCGGTCATTCTGAATCGATTGGCGTTCGCAGAATTGGTCTATCTCTAACCATTCTCGAGTTGTCAGCTCGGAATCAGTTTTTAGATGTTTTTTTTGCCGCCAAAAATATTTCTGATGTGTTTTCGACATTTTCGTTCAAAGATTCGGAATCAGCACGTCAAAATACGTTTGAGGACAAAAATTTAAAATTCAAAAAATGAAAAATAAAAAATCTCAGAAAATTGGATTTTCTACTTTAAACACTCGTTTCCGGCTAAATCTTATATCTCTGCACATGAAAATCATACATTTTCGGAATCAGCATAAAATTTTACGTATACAGTGCAAATTTCAGGTCGATGTGACGACTTGGTATTTTTCATGATTTTTAGGGGTAACCCTTGCAAGTTTTTTCGAGAAATTTTTGATTTTTTCGATTGACTCCAAATATACGAAACATACTATTTCGGTCATTCTGAATCGATTAGCGTTCGCAGAATTGGTCTATCTCTAACCATTCTCGAGTTAGTCAGCTCGGAATCAGTTTTTAGATGTTTTTTTTGCCGCCAAAAATATTTCTGATGTGTTTTCGACATTTTCGTTCGAAGATTCGGAATAAGCACGTCAAAATACGTTTGAGGACAAAAATTTAAAATTCAAAAAATGAAAAATAAAAAATCTCAGAAAATTGGATTTTCTACTTTAAACACTCGTTTCCGGCTAAATCTTATATCTCAGCACATGAAAATCATACATTTTCGGAATCAGCATAAAATTTTACGTACACAGTGCAAATTTCAGGTCGATGTGACGACTTGGTATTTTTCATGAATTTTAGGGGTAAACCCCTTGCAAGTTTTTTCGAGAAATTTTTGATTTTTTCGATTGACTCGAAATATACGAAACATACTATTTCGGTCATTCTGAATCGATTGGCGTTCACAGAATTGGTCTATCTCTAACCATTTTCGAGTTGTCAGCTCGGAATCAGTTTTTAGATGTTTTTTTTTTGCCGCCAAAAATATTTCTGATGTGTTTTGACATTTTCGTTCAAAGATTCGGAATCAGCACGTCAAAATACGTTTGAGGACAAAAATTTAAAATTCAAAAAATGAAAAATAAAAAATCTCAGAAAATTGGATTTTCTACTTTAAACACTCGTTTCCGGCTAAATCTTATATCTCTGCACATGAAAATCATACATTTTCGGAATCAGCATAAAATTTTACGTATACAGTGCAAATTTCAGGTCGATGTGACGACTTGGTATTTTTTATGATTTTTAGGGGTAAACCCCTTGCAAGTTTTTTCGAGAAATTTTTGATTTTTTCGATTGACTCGAAATATACGAAACATACAATTTCGGTCATTCTGAATCGATTGGCGTTCGCAGAATTGGTCTATCTCTAACCATTCTCGAGTTAGTCAGCTCGGAATCAGTTTTTAGATGTTTTTTTTGCCGCCAAAAATATTTCTGATGTGTTTTCGACATTTTCGTTCAAAGATTCGGAATCAGCACGTCAAAATACGTTTAAGGACAAAAACTTAAAATTCAAAAAATGAAAATTAAAAAATCTCAGAAAATTGGATTTTCTACTTTATACACTCGTTTCCGGCTAAATCTTATATGTCAGCACATAAAAATCATACATTTTCGGAATCAGCATAAAATTTTACGTATACAGTGCAAATTTCAGGTCGATGTGACGACTTGGTATTTTTCATTATTTTTAGGGGTAAACCCCTTGCAAGTTTTTTCGAGAAATTTTTGATTCTTTTAATTGACTCGAACTATACGAAACATACTATTTCGGTTATTCTGAATCGATTGGCTTTCGCAGAATTGGTCTATCTCTAACCATTCTCGAGTTAGTCAGCTCGGAATCAGTTTTTAGATGTTTTTTTTGCCGCCATAAATATTTCTGATGTGTTCTCGACATTTTCGTTCAAAGATTTGCAATAAGCACGTCAAAATACGTTTGAGGACAAAATTTTAAAATTCTAAAAATGAAAAATAAAAATCTTAGAAAATTGGATTTTCTACTTTAAACACTCATTTCCGGCTAAATCTTATATCTGAGCACATGAAAATCATACATTTTCGGAATCATACATTTTCGGAATCAGCATAAAATTTCACGTATACAGTGCAAATTTTAGGTCGATGTGACGACTTGGTATTTTTCATGATTTTTAGGGGTAAACCCCTTGCAAGTTTTTTCGAGAAATTTTTGATTTTTTCGATCGACTCGAAATATACGAAACATACTATTACGGTCATTCTGAATCGATTGGCGTTTGCAGAATTTGTCTATCTCTAACCATTCTCGAGTTGTCAGCTCGGAATCAGTTTTTAGATGTTTTTTTTGCCGCCAAAAATATTTCTGATGTGTTTTCGACATTTTCGTTCAAAGATTCGGAATCAGCACGTCAAAATACGTTTAAGGACAAAAACTTAAAATTCAAAAAATGAAAATTAAAAAATATCAGAAAATTGGATTTTCTACTTTAAACACTCGTTTCCGGCTAAATCTTATATCTGAGCACATGAAAATCATACATTTTCGGTATTAGCATAAAATTTTACGTATACAGTGCAAATTTCAAGTCGATGTGACGACTTGGTATTTTTCATGATTTTTAGGGGTAAACCCCTTGCAAGTTTTTTCGAGAAATTTTTGATTTTTTCGATTGACTCGAAATATACGAAACATACTATTACGGTCATTCTGAATCGATTGGCGTTTGCAGAATTTGTCTATCTCTAACCATTCTCGAGTTGTCAGCTCGGAATCAGTTTTTAGATGTTTTTTTTGCCGCCATAAATATTTCTGATGTGTTCTCGACATTTTCGTTCAAAGATTTGCAATCAGCACGTCCAAAAACGTTCGAGGAGATTCAAAAATTGTACCTGTTTTGCTAGGTATAAAACGCCATGCCTCTGCCCTTGTTGTAATTGAATAATCAAGTGAACAAAATGTTTGAATTTGAAACGAAATAGTAATTTATGTATCAAGTGAGTAAAGTGATACTTTTTTTACGAGTAGGAAATATTGACGCTCGACGCCTTAGGCGGAGTGCGGCATTCCTACGAGTAAAAAAACACTTTACTCACGAGTTTCATACAGTATTTTTTCTACAACTGTAAAAAAAATTAACCAATTCATATTTTTTTTGCAAATATGAAATGAATTTGGCATATTTTTATTGATTCATTATTCGAACGAAGTTCTAAGAGTATGCCGGAGAGTTGAATTTCAAACAATTGAAACGAATAATTTCGACAGAGTCGAAATGTCTTTCTCTTCACACTATCCCGCAAAATGGAAAATTTTAAGCCAATATCAAAATAACATTTTTATCGAGGTCAATACTATTATTATTATTAATGTTGACTTGACTTTCGAATAACTAGTCCATCGAAGTAACTTTTTATTTTCCTAGATTTGTATTCAAAATAAATAAACAATCCTCGTGGAGCAACAAATACCTTCTTCTTTCTTTGAACGATGTCAAGGAAATCTCATATTTGCACTATCCACGATTTTCTCCGTTCAATCTGCATCACTTTTCATTTCTACTTAAATCAATTTTTTAATAGTTATCAAGAATTCTTTATCTGGATATATGCCCAATTTAACAAATTTCATTAATTATTGTTGTCAACTAGTTTCTGACGGCCAAACAGCCATAGCTACCTTGGATTACCTAGTGTAGATTAGGTCCAATAGTTCCTTAGAGGTATATGCTATTATTTTGAATATATTCGCCGTGATAGTTTGGAATTTTGATAATACTTATTCAATGGTAAGACTGCTAAGAATATTATTGGTGAAACATTTGTATATCAGTTATTTATAGGTTATTAGTTGCCAAAGAAAATGAGAACTGACTTTATGACAGGATTTCGTTATTATTCGGATCTGTCACTGTTGTTGCATGAAACTGTCGGTTGCCTAGCAACAGCCGTTAAAAAAGTGCACTTTTTTACGCTTTTCCGTTTAATAATGAAATCGTATATTGATAGTGGAATATTGTAATACTTTACGCACACAAACCACACAAAAAAGTGGACTTTCTTTGACAGTTGTAGAAAAAATATTTTTTTATACTCATCAAATGAATGGATAACTCAAGAAAAAATGAGAAATCGATAAGTATTTTGGAAATTTTTCACTGCCATAGGAACGGCTCTTCTGTTAAGCAACTTTTTATTCATTTAACTAAATGTCTATCTATTGATCTATTGCCGTTTCTGATATCCTCATATGGTCGACATCCTCATCTCAGAATTACTATAAACCGGTTTATTCCGCAAAACTAAAAATAGTAATGATAATCAATCTCGTTCTCCACCATTCCCCAGACTATATCAATAATAACCGTCTAACCCTTTCTTTTCTGATTTATTGAAGGAATAAAAAACAAGAAGTAAAGTGGTTACCCAATGTGATAAATAATAATAGCCATCTATATAATTTATCAGTCGGTACGAAACGTCATTCTGGGTTGTATCAAAAATGTTTAATGATACTTTCTCTGAAGGTTACTTTCCATTCGGCATTCTCGATATTAATTCATTCCTTCATCAATTCCATTGGCGTACGAGAATGTATCTTTTGTAGCTCACGGAACTGCGGGATCAAAAGTAGAATTGGTACGGCTAGACTCTTGTCAGTTGACCAGTGCAGTAGGTATAGCTTTGGGTGTTTTGGATATTTTAAATTTGTGTACGATGGAAGAAAGAAAGCTTGGCACTGTTGATTGAAGAAAAGATCAGCGGCATTCTCGATATTAATTCATTCCTTCATCAATTCCATTGGCGTACGAGAATGTATCTTTTGTAGCTCACGGAACTGCGGGATCAAAAGTAGAATTGGTACGGCTAGACTCTTGTCAGTTGACCAGTGCAGTAGGTATAGTTTTGGGTATTTTGGATATTTTAAATTTGTGTACGATGGAAGAAAGAAAGCTTGGCACTGTTGATTGAAGAAAAGACCAGCGCTTTCGAATACATCATCAGAGGACTATGAAGATACAAATTTGAATAAAAAAAAAAGCTACGGATCGAAATATGCCAAATGCTGTATCGATATTTACGGAACTAATTGAAAAATGTATCTCCATCCTCTTTAAGTTTGCCATATAAATCACGTAATGCTCCATCCACATATCTCGTAGCATTGATAGGATGAACGTCGTCCCATCTTCTCTTCTTTCTATTCGTTAAACTTTTTTAAAGCAAATAGTAAATAATTGGATCCATTTCTCGAGCAAGTTATTTCTGTTGACGTATACAAGCGCTACTGAACACAACGGAAATATAGAAAACGTTGTCGGAGACGTCTGCATAAAAACTAACCAAAAAAACGCGAGGTTATTTTACTGTCGAACGTCCAGCGATACAAAACGCATGCATAAAAGGGCTCTTAGTGAAAACGTAATGGCCGCCATTTTTTTGTGTTATGGATGCAAACAAACCGCGCGGCGTATTTTTGTCAACACAGCTTTTTATCGGAAGTTTAAAAAAAATCTGGAGATATTTAAACACTTACTTGAAGAAAATCCATGTTAACATTCATAAGAAAATTTAAAAACAAATAATAAGACTTCAAGACAAATAACACTTTGGGTGAAAATATCAAAAATACTGAAGACATGGTTAAAAAACTAAAAAAGAGCTATGAATTACCTTGTGGTCCTGTCTAATGGTTTATATAGGAGAAACTGGCGGAACTATAAAAAACCGCATAAATGAACATAGAAATTGGTATATAAACGGCAAAACAAATTCAACTTTTACTGCCCATCTACTAACAGAAATTCATACTAGGACTTCGAAATACTTCTTGTTGAAAACACAGGAATGCAATTAGATCTGTTCAGAAATTAATGAAGGGAAGAATTCTCACAACTTAATTAATGATCAACCATAACCCAATCACCCTTCTCTCTTGAATTGGTTTACAGGTATAATGGATACATTTGATTATGTTTATAATAGAAACCAATAATTGTTGGCCGCCCATTGGTTAGAGGTCAATTAACAAAACTGACCCATAAATAATTGATAGTTGAAGGATTCAAATAAGTATACTTCTGCCCGAAGAAACCCTTGTATGGCGAAACAATTGTGGCAATTTTGTGAACCAACATTTGTGAGAGTCAACATTAGTTTCACCATAAACGTTGTTTTGAAATTATACCAATAAAAGTATTCTGACCGAACTCTCGGGTAGCTATGGCTGCAGATTATATTTTCAACTGAGAAAAACATTTCGAAATCTTGGCCGCCAGCCTTGATTGCATTAACAAACTTAACCTGCCTCAACCATGACGCGTATTGGTGGTTCGTTTTTTTCCGAACAATTGCTCAGTTTTAATTTGTTCACAACAAGTTGCCACAGATCACATGAAGCAAGCTTTATCTGCTTCACTTTTCAGAGAGGAGAAAAATAACATCAAAGTTATCAAGAAGTAAGGCGACTGGCTTCACAAAACTGTGAATTAATTAGGTTATGTTTTGCTTCGTGTTCGTTTGAATTTCAAAATCAAATCACAATAATTGCGCGATCTTCGTGACTTTTTGGGCAATCTGAGAATTGTAAACGAAGCCTTATAATTTATGAGCCGATTTCATCGTGTTTTGCTTCATCACATTTATGTATGGTCACGATGCTCACTCATAAGTATCAGGTCAGGTTAATTCTTCATAAAATATTAATAGCGCAAAAGGACGTACCAGTTTCTGAGTTATACACAGTCCTGTTGAGATTATCACTCTGAATGGCTTGTGTGGAATTTCCAATCTTTGATATTCCAGGAGAAAACTGTAGGTAACTATAGTTTTAGGTATTTAAAAAATTATTTAGTATTATAACTATTTTTCCATGATGTGACATGTATATCTCATAGTTTACAATGAAACAAACAAACTATCTCTAGAAATAAAGCAATGATGGAACCCAAAACCGATTGCTATAAAAATCTTACATTTTCATAAAAAAGCTCAAAACTGTTTCCTTTCATTACCTTTATAAGTCATTATAAAAAGAAAATACGGATATACTGATAGTATCTTAAAATCAGTACATCTTCTCGATTATAATATAGGTACTATTGTTTCTAACTTCAAACATCTTTCTATAATCGAAAATCAGATGAAAAATAATTACAAAAACATCATTTATAATCAATTATTGGAAAAAATGTATTATGATATATTCTGATGACACCTCTGTATTCGTCTTGATTGCTGAAGAGGTTTTTGTCAATTGCCAAAATAAAGAAATGACATTCTGGAAATAAATAATGAAATGTCGATAACATGACATAGATGATAACACATGAAAACTAGTTTCATTGGTTATTTCCAATGTTATTTCAACACACATGACTAGATATAGACTAGAAATAGGATATATCTTCAAGCAAAAAACTTACAACGTTATATTTTCGGCAGGTAGATGATTTAATTGGAATTGCAAAAAATTCCTACCACTCTGCAATCGAACGACTTTTTTTTATATTGTGGTTGCTCAACAACAACAAAAAAAACAACAATGATACCAAAAATATAAACTTGTTTTTTCTTTCGAAGCATTGACTCATCGAGTCTCACGATAAATTTCACTTGCGTTTGACTTATTCTCGTTAATATTGAATTTTATACTATAAGGATAAATTGTATTTATAACACGCATACATCTTGCTATAGTTATATATAAAAAATGTTTACTTGTCGTCAATGGTCTATTCATTCTTTCATTGATAATGTTTATCAGGTTGATTTTCCGTGTCATAAAATCAAAAGCAATAGTAAACATTTTGGTTATTTCACGAGTAGAAAATAAATGATCACAGTCATACCATAATTCATACACCTAACTTTATCACCGTCATTAGATAATTATTGTGAACGGCGATAATGCTTGATGTTATTATTCAATAAAAATGGTAATACTGTAAGCTTCACGTTAATTTTCACACATTTATCATGTCTGGATACACGTTTATATAATTTTCAAAGAATAACCAGATGTTAATATGTGTGAACATTAACATTTTATCTTAAAGCAATACCACTACTTTTATTACCCGACTGCGGCGAAACAAAAAGGGCGGTGATGATTTTGACCAATATGTATGTATGTTCATCTAATCCCTAATAACTTCCAAATTACTTATCATAATTTGTCAAATGATTTATTGTTGCAAGCGTCTTAAGAGGCCATGAGCGCGATCACATTTTGGCCGTTTTTCAGTGTAAAAGAGTCGTTAACTCAAAAACGGTTCGTCGTATCGATTTCAAACAGGGATAGGCTTCTAGAGAACGTTTGATTCTATGTAACTATGTCTGCGGCAGCACCTCAAGATAGTCGAAATAGCTGCAGTCGTATTTCTCTTCTTTTTAAATTTGAGGCAATCTTTATCCGATCGAAATGAATTTGGTAAGAAAAGAAAGGTGAAACGTTGCTCTATGTACGTGCTATAATGTTTTTTTTTAATTATTTGTTTATCTACCCAAAAATTGCTTCAAAGTAATGGATTTTTGGGACATTTTTGAGATTTTTTTTGTGGAAAAGTGGATTGAAAATTCAATTTCCAGTACAGCACGTACGTAGAATCGAACTTTCTCCAGAAACCTGTCCTTGTTTGAAATCGATAAGACGAACCATTTTTGAGTTATCGACTCTTTTTCCCTTAAAAGCGTCTCAAACGTGATCGCACTCATGGCCTCTTAATCGCCCGCTGGTTTTAAGTATATGATTTAGAGGACATAATAAATGACAAAGAAAAATGTACAAATACTTGAACATATCAATTTCAGATAAGAAAAATTTCTTGATTTGTTTTTATAGCGTGATGTTTCAGTATTCTGATTTTAGTTTTTGAACTTGCTTTGTACAGAATAATCAGATAAATATGTCTGAATATTAACATCCCTTGGAAATGAACATTCAACTTACAGAATCATAGCAAACTAAATGTTATTTAGAATCCCAAATTTTCATGGATATTTCAAAGATTTGGCGAAAACTCTTGTAGATAGACTGGCGAAAACGCTAATGTCGGTGGACAGTAGAAAAAGGCTCCAAAAAAACTAGATCTAGTCGTACTTTCAGTATCAAATTAGTTTTTGGGATTGATATAATGATAATAAAATAGATGAAGATCAAATTTCAAAGCAGAAAAAGTCCCGTCTTACCATTCAAGATATAATAACATGTAACAATTAATACAGATATAACGATTCGAAAACTAAGACATGTTGACAGAATTGGCTTGGGTATTTTCGTAGGTAATACAACAAGTATATCAAAGATTACCAAAAGACAAATTCCTTTGATTTTGGGGAACATATTATGTTTTACATTATGAAAAATCTCTTTCATTCATTGGCATTCTTGAACAGGGAATAGAGAACGTGGAACATTTTCAATGGATTATATGTATACAAGAAACTTTATGGTTGCTTCTGAAATCCTTATGCAGTAAGTAGTTGTAATTGTAGGTTAGGTACTAAATTCACAGAACACTATTTTTGCAATCGTAAACACTTCTTGTTTACGCTTACATAAATACCTGACATTGCGTTGATTGCAAAACATAGAGAACTTGACATGATTGGGGGATCTATGATTAAAAATGTCTTTATTGCACAAGTGGAATAGCTAACTAATGATCTTTGAGTGTGGAATGGAAAGAATTTATTGATAACTGTTGGATAACTTTTGCTGCGAATGCGAATAAGTTAATGATATATCGTCATTTTATGATTTGTCATTAACATACTTCGAACCAAATAACCAATATTTTACATACATTAAAATATTCGTTACCCGCTGATTTTTTGACATTAAAACATACTACTTGGCCTGCAAAAAAAAATTATATTCAGCATATTTCTTATTTATCAATTTAAAAAAAATTCATTTTTTGATAATTATTCGTTGAATATAAATAAATGTTTGTTAGATTTGAGTCAGTTTGGGATAAAAATATATCATTTGGACAAAACTAATGACACTGCAAGCGACGGGAACTTTATAGTCACCATCATAATAATTTCCAGAAAAAGTAAATATGTTAACTGTTAACTAAAAGGATTTGGTGGTTGCAAATTATTCGACATATCCAACCCCTCCACAGAGTCACGTGTCATCGCATCAGCATTTCGATACGAGGATCAACTGGAACTCTGAAAGCGAGCCCTTCTACCTTTTAAAAAGCCATTGTTGTCAAGTCTTGTGTGTTGTCTTGTCGCTTGTCTGTCAACCTGTTCAACCATATCAAGATCATTATTTTCTTTGTTATTGGCAATATAATCATCATTATTTTTGGCGTGAAAGTGGACTAAGTGAACTGAACCCACGCACGAATGTGCATATGGATTGAAGCCACAGGTGAATGTGAATATTTGTGCCGGTTTGCCGCTCGTGGAGTAGACGCAAGGGTGTCCGTACCCTGCTAGTGCCGCGGTGATGGAAGGATTGTTGAGGGATTGGAACCTTCACGAATACATTACACGATTTCAAGGTAATCATGTTTAAAAGCTATATTTATGTATTATTATTTCCATAATTGAAATCATTGTATTATTAGTAGTTCCCTGACCTAGCCCAAACCAACATAACCTAGTTCAATGCTGCCAAAATGGCCAGCTGCCTCTTCTAATAATACAATGATTTCAATTATGGAAATAATTTCACAGAAATATAGCTTTGAATGATGATTACCTTGAAATCGTGTAATGTATTCGTGAAGGTTCCAATCCCTCAACAATCTTTCCATCACCGCGGCACTAGTAGGGTAGGAGCACCCTTGCGTCACCGGCACAAACATTCCCATTCACCTGTGGCTTCAATCCATATGTACATTCTTGCGTGGGTTCAGTTCACTTAGTACACTTTCACGCCAAAAATAATGATGATTATATTGCCAATAACAATGAAATGAATGATCTTGATATGGTTGAACATCGAATAATAATAAATTGGTTTACATTCAAATCATACATTCTTAGTGGATATAATATATATAACATATATATTTATATTAAAGTTAGTGTGAGGTATATACAGGGTTATGATAAAGTAATGCACAAAATTCATAAAACGTACAACGATCACTTTTGACAAAAATGCAAAAACACGTCAAACTGTTTTTTTTATTCCGCATCTTTTGACATAAGTTACAAAAATAACACTTCAAAGTTGTCAAAGTTATGACGTCATCAACAATTTTTTTTAATGGGAAGCTAAGATTTTTATTACATTATGTGATAGAGCTTGTGGTTTTACACAAAGGAAAAATAGTTGCAGTAGATCTCACATAAGAAAAAAAACGAGAAAAGGAATAAAAACCGAAATAACAAAACCAATTATAAAAAGAGGTCAAACTTAAACTTATCTAGTAAGAACATTTGTTCTTATAAATTTTTTCAATTGTTTTACTAAAACAACGGTTTGTCAGTGTCAGTCGAACAATTAGTGTCACAACAGTTTTATTATTATGGCTCGTTTAACCGAAAGAGAAAGGATAGAAATTCTAATGATGGTAGGTTACGGCGATCGCCTTCGAAGTCATGAAGAAGCATGTGCTTTATTTAACGCAACACATTTTGAAAGACCTCCAATTGCTAGAAGCACAGTAAGCAGAATTGTTGCAAAATTTGATGCAACGGGAAGCGTGAGGGATGCTCCCAAATCTGGACGACCAGGAATAAGCGACGATGTGAAGTTAGATATTTTGCTGTCAGTAGAAGAACACTCTCACGCAACTACAACAGAACTTGCCTTACAAGAAAATGTTAGTCAGTCGTTTGTAGTAAAGATGTTAAAAAAAGAAAAACTACACCCATACAAAGTTCATCTTGTTCACGAACTCTCAGAAGATGATCCGGACAGACGTTTGGAATTTTGTGAAATCTTCATGCGGCATTGTGACGAAAATCCAAATTTTCTTAATAGTGTAGTATTTTCCGATGAGGCAACGTTTTGTCTAAGTGGTTCTGTAAATCGACACAATTCTCGCTACTGGGCTCGGGAAAATCCCCACTGGATGCAGACAAAACACACCCAGCGTCCCCAAAAAATTAATTTTTGGGTAGGAATCGTCCGGGGAAGATTTATTGGTCCTTATTACTTTCGCGGGAATTCAACAGCTGAACGATATTTGAAACATCTTCGTATGGCAGTGCTTCCGGACCTACTTGTGGCATTTCCGGATCCAAATAATGGGGACAACTTGGATCCCAGTATTTGGTTCCAACAAGATGGCGCACCACCACATTATGGACATACTGTTCGAAGGTTTCTGGATAACCAGTTTGAAGGACGGTGGATTGGAAGACGTGGACCAATGGAGTGGCCACCTAGGTCACCTTATTTAACCCCCCTTGATTTTTTTCTGTGGGGACATTTGAAAAGTCGGGTCTACATTAACCGGCCAGACAATTTAGAAGACTTAATGGAACGAATTAGACACGAAATGACTCGTATAACTCCGCAGATGATCGAAAACTCTATAAATGCGGTCTACCATCGTCTTGGCCTATGTCAGTTAGTAAACGGGACACAGTTTGAACAATTCCTATAAGAAATAGTTTTGGTTTAATGGACTGTTTAGTTAATTGAAAAGTTATTATGAAACTTACGTTTATTTCGTTGTTTATTCATTTTCTCGTTTTTTTTTTCTTATGTGAGCCCTACTGCAACTATTTTTCCCTTGTGTAAAAACACAAGCTCTATCACATAATGTAATAAAAATCTTAGCTTCCCATTAAAAAAATTTGTTGATGACGTCATAACTTTGACAACTTTGACGTGTTATTTTTGTAACTTACGTCAAAAGATGCGGAATAAAAAAAACAGTTTGACGTGTTTTTGCATTTTTTTCAAAAGTGATCGATGTACGTTTTATGAATTTTGTGCATTATTTTATCATAACCCTGTATATATATATATATACTTAAATAGTAACACAAATTATATCACAGTCAAAGTGATATTATTTTATTGTTAATACATTAATTTCTATAGTGAACTTCAAACAAGTAAATAAAAACAAATATTAGTTAATATTGAAGCAATATGTTTCTTTGAGTTAATAAATATTAAGTTTGTATCAAACAACTGATTTATTTGAAATTTTCAAACAAATCATTTATTGGTAGTAAAATTACTTCAGTTTGGCCATATTCAAAAGCATAATTTATTAACATTTAAGAAAATTTCTTTACTGCTAACAAACTCTTCTCTCAGTGTAATAGAGTTATTTTATCATTTTGTGAATATGATATTCGTGTTTTTCTCGACGAGCTACCCCAAATTAAGTACAAGGGGATTTTTGTACGATGTCCAGAAGCCGAGATATTCAATATTTTTCAAGCACAAGCCACTTCGAACGCACGAAATAAGTTTTCAGTGCTATCCCTACTCATCCACCCGCTACTGCTGCCGCGATCTGCGCCTGCACGCCTCACTTTATTCAGCAATTAATTATGCTGCAAATGAACTAGACATATCCTAGTATCATTTTTAATGAAAATATCGGTATTCAACCTTTATATCCATGAAGGTGACTGCTGTACGATGATTATTACGCCTTCCAGATTTTTTTTGAAATAAAAAAAATTATCTGGGCTCCTAGTGATTGTAGGAAAACAATTTTTTTAACTAGAAAAGTATCAATTATATCGAAAAATTATAATCTATCTAATTGACAGATCTTTTTAATGCCTACAATTTTCTAATTCAACTTTTTTCGATGGGAGCTGTAGTTTTTTAGTTATCAACAAAAAACTGCTTTTCGCAACTTTACCATTTTTTAAGTCATCTTCGGTAATCACAATCAAGTCGCATGAAATAGAAACTCAACATGAATTTCAATTTCCTATACGCTTATATTTTTGCGCGCACTTTTCCCTATTGCTTGGACTATAAATGAAACGAATAATTTCAACAAAGTCGAAATCTCCTTCTCCCATACATTCCCACAAAGTGGGAAATATGAAGTGAAAATCTGTATCGCAAATGTATAATTTCGACAAAGTGAGAAATTCCAATGAGAAAATATCATTTGTTTTATTTCCCAATGTAATGGTAATGGAACAGGAAATATTCGAATTACTATTCCTTCCGGCACTCGTAATGTCATGGCTACAAGATTAAAAGTGATATAATTCGACGTTTGTGGTGAAAGGGGGCCTGACCTAAACTGATCTACAGGGTAATTTGATATAGCGTGGCGGAAACCGTCCACAGGCGACTTTATCTGAAACGAACAATAATTAGGATATTTCGTGTGTATTATTTTATCCTTTCACTGAGATTACATGGTGTTTGAAGACTGGTAACCAGCAATTATCTCCGATGATTACCTCTTCTTCTTTCAATATGACTAAAATATGTTTTGAACTATTTCTTTTTATGCATTTCTTTCCGATTACCGCAAGGCATTTGATACAACATCGCATGAGCTAATCATACATTTGCTCAGATGCCTTGCGGTGCCCAATTGAATAGTAATGCCGCTCTGGAGGACTCGCTTCACCATAAGATCTGGTCAACTCAGAGTCCAAACAGAGCAGGTAATCTTCAGAAGAGGCGTATTCCAGGGAGACTCCCCCTGCCCTCTTCTCTTCTGCATCTCACTATTGCCATTATTCGTTGCACTCAGCATAACCCGTGGATACAACTGCGGCACCCCCAGCAACCGGAGATACAAGGTTACCCATCCATTTTATATGGATGACCCAAAACTGTATGCCTCTGGAGAAAGGGACCTACTTCAGTCCTTGAGGGTGGTGCAAGAGTAAACGCGTGCTATCGGAATGGAGTTCGGGATTGCAGATGTGCCACGGTTCGTCTCCAAAGAGGACGATGCGAGGGATACGGAGAGCATGTCCAGCTCGTAGACGGAGAGACGTATACCTACTTGGCAGTGGAGCAACGCCTCTCCCAAGAGGTGAACACAGTTAAAAACTCTCTCCGCGGCAAGTATCAGCACAAACTCCGACAGATCTTGTCATCAGAACTGTCGGGGAAGAACAAAGTTGCTGCGACCAATATTCTTGCTGTTCCGGTTCTACTCTACTTCTTCGTAGTAGTAAAATGGACTCAGGAAGAGCTGCGACAACTCGACGTTGAAACTCGAAAAATGATGCATCTTCATAGGAGCTTGCATCCCAGATCGTCCGTTCCACGGTTATACTTCCCCAGACAACAGGGAGTCCGGGGCCTTTTGAGTTTGGAGTGTCTACATAACAGAATGGTGCTGGATGAAGCCTGTGAAGTCATCAGGAGTTCAGACCCCCTTCTCTGCATGGTCCGCGACCATGAAAAAGCAAGGATTGGAGCATTTCTTTTCAAGCAGCAATCCGGGCACCTGATGAACTTGGTCTCGTACTTCACACTAAACGGGCGAACCTAAACTCTGTCACCGAGTTGAAACCCGTTCAGCAAAAAGCTTACATCAAAGCTGCGGATACTGAGGTCCTCGCAGCTGCACAAGGATAAGCCAATGCATGGTGTCTTCTTCAAGAACATTGAAGACCTTGGCTTATCCAAAAATCTTACCTTTGCTTTCCTCAGGTCAAGTGACCTGAAGTCGGAGACCGAGGGATTCATAATGGCTTGCCAGGATGGTGTCTTCAACGCTCTACCGTAGCCGCGTGATGGCTATAGAGATCCCCGACACTAGATGCAGAGCGTGTCGTGAGGCGCCTAAGACCCTTATGCATTTACTGTCAGCATGTCCAGCATATGCGGTCTCAGCCTATATCCACAGGCATAACGCGACTCTACGAGTTTTGTAGCTCCGGGGGATATTGAGTCCGTTGTGAGGAATGAGAAGTGCCGAACATATTGGAACTACTCATTCCCCACCCTCAAGCAAATACAAGCCACTAATCCTGATGTAGTCCTCCTCGACCATCAAAGAAAGACGATTTTAGTCATGGAGTTTTCGGCTCCTGGCGAAACGAACATCGTCCGAAAAGAGGAGGAGAAACGGACTAAATATCGAGACTTACTCTTTGAACTCCGCAGGCGCTACCCAAACCATTCTGTTAAAATGATGGTTCTGATTATAGGGGTCCTTGGTGGTATGATGGACACACTGCCCTCGAACTTGAAAATCATACCGGCTTGCCGTAATATGGCAGAAATCTTAGCCGGACGAATGCAGAAGGCCGTCATCATTGGTTTACTGCGTCTGATCAGGGCCCAAGATTCTCGGACGTAGTAATCACTTACCCCACGGACGTGGGGAGTGGCTATCTGGGTAAATGACACCAGCGCACCCTCCGGATGTGTCGGAGTTCCGGAGACAGGGCCCGACTGGTATAATCCAAACGGATACAAAAAAAAATGATGAAATGAAATACAAGCAAATAAGCCTGATGTAGTCCACTTCGACTATCATACAAAGACGATTTTCGTTACAGTTTTTGGCTCCTGGTGTAGAGAGTAGCTATCAGAAGACGGCTAAAATATTTTGGATTTGGTATCTTCGATGTAGGTCCTTCCATTCCTGAGCTCGGAAGGAGTATAGCTGTTCGTCACATTTTTTCACTGGCGGCTCCCCAACTAATGTTTCTTATATTTCCAGCTCGCCCAAGCTCTCAAATAACCTTTTGAGGGGTCCTCCAGAAATCTAAGAATTCGTAAAGTATAAGTATTTCACAAAAAACAAATACGAAGCAGGAGAATCGCTAAGTGTAGGCGGTGGAGTGTCATAAGAGGTAAACCATTGAATAACATTCAGCGTTAAAAAAACTATTTTATTATTCTTGAAATACGTGTAGACTGACTCATCACTTATTCTTGAATAACCTATTATATTTTTTAATTGTTGAATGGTGTGTTTTCATAATTTCACGGGTGGAATTCTACCAGAAAATTCGAAAAGCACTGTTTTCCATTCGTTTCTAAAAGTTTTCTGTTCATCATTATTCAATGAAAATTCTTGAAAATAAGTCAAGACATACTATTTTATAAAATCCTGCTGGAATATTAGCCTTGAAAATGAGAACCTACATTTGGGGAAGTGCCAAATTGAATAATTATTTTTAATAATTGATGAGGATGAACAATTCTTGTTTTTAATGCCGAATTCTTGCTTGCAGAATTTCAAACAAAAAATGTGTGTTCCAGTCAACGCTTTACAGTCGTCTGTGGTGTATAATAGTTCATGAATATTCAACTGACTAGGAAGCGTTTTTGCTTGAGGTTCTATTGGATTCTATTAGATATTAGTAGATACAATTTGTATATATGTGACATGGATACCACTGAATTTAAAATATCGGTTCATTAACAAAATGGAATTTGTTGAAATTGTTTTTTCCGTTCACCAGCTGTCGTCCCCTTACGAACGGCATCCCTCAAAAGTTTCTAATCTTATTATGGACTGAATAACATCAGCTTTGTTATTTTATAGTGTTTGTCTATTCTCACGATCACGTTATTTTGAGAATATCCTGAATGTTTTTCAGCAAAGAATGCTGTTAGACATAAATTGGGACGCTGAAGGTCAGTCTACTAGAAGAAAAGAACAAAGAGGCCAGACACTGGTTTACGTATAAAATGTTTACGATTCCGACCTTCATTATTTTTTCTATTACTCATGAATTACATTAGCGACATACTGACGAGATTCCTTTTGTTGTTTTGAATAAATATCATCTTGATACGTCTGCACTCCTATTGGACAAAAAGAAAATGAATTGAAACAAACACTCTTAGGTTTGGAATTCAAGCTCTAAATGTTACCAGGAAAAATCTCAAGTTTTTCATGAGGTTTTTTTGGACTTAAAATTCCTAGTCAGTTGTAGAATATATTTTCTCCACAACCTTCACAGAATTTGCCAATTCTGAAATCATATTTGATAACAGAATGGTAACATTCAGGTTCTTCATATTGAATAAATATTCTAAAACACTAGCTGTCTTATGCATTTTGCGTGTATTTCATTCAATCACTTGTATAAGAATGAATATTCTGACACTGCTGTAGCAATAATTATGTTAGCCTTGACTGGCATCAAAGTGACAAGATGTGAAAGGAAATGTCAAAATAATTTTTCGTTGGCTTTCCATTTGATTATACGTGAAATTGTGGTTGTGGAGAAAACACAGTCTGTTACTCGTTTAGAATGAAAATTCGTTATGCTCGTGGTTCACTTCCCACTGGCATCGAATTTTTCATTCTAACTTTGTTACAGAATATACTACAGAAACCAAAATATACTATTCTCTGCTCCGGTCAGTTGACGTTTGGCGGACAGCGGTTCCCAAAATTTCGACGAATTTTCCAATTTTTCGAAATTTTCACACCTGCCATTCGTTATAAAATGGGATTATACAACCGTCCTTCACGGGAGTGCAGTAACTTAGATTACACCCTTTATGTGTATAAAAATCGTACTGATGAAGGTAACTCATCCAATAAGGAATTTTTCAGAATATTCTTGAAGGGTATTGTTTCGTTTTACGAAAACTCAAATGTGACCTAGCTTGTGTTCGATCCCATCAAAAATAAAAATAATAAGAATAATGATAATTAAGCGTTTTTATTCACTATGAAAATACAAAAATTGTAATTTATGTATCAAGTGAATAAAGTGATACTTTTTTACGAGTAGGAAATGGCTAGTAAAAAAAACACTTTACTCACAAGTTTCATACAGTATTTTTTCTACAACTGTCAAAAAAAATAACCAATCCATATTTTTTTGCAAATATGAAATGAATTTGGCATATTTTTATTGATTCATTATTCGAACAAAGTTCGAAGAGTATGCCGGAGAGTTGAGTTTCAAACAAATGAAACGAATAATTTCGACAGAGTCGAAACTCCTTTCTCTTCACACTATCCCGCAAAATGAAAAATTTGAAGCGAATATTAAAATAACATATTCATCGAGGTCAATATTATTATTATTAATGTTGATTTGACTTTCGAATAACTAGTCCACTGAAGTAACTCTTCATTTTCTTAGATTGGTATTCAAAATAAATTAACAATCCTCGTGAAGCAACGAATACCTTTTTCTTTCTTTGAACTATGAGGTATATGCTATTATTTTGAAAATATTCGCCGCGATAGTTTGGAATTTTGATAATACTTACTTAATAGTAAGAATGCAAAGAATATTATTGGTGAAACATTTGTATATCAGATATTTATAGGTTATTAGTTGCCAAAGAAAATGAGAACTGATTTTATGGCAGGATTTCGTTAGTATTCGGATCTGTCACTGTTGTTGAATGAAACTGTCGGTTGCCTAGCAATAGCCGTTAAAAAAAGTGCACTTTTTTACGCTTTTCCGTTTAATAAGAAAATCGTATGTTGATAGTGAAATATTGTGATACTTTACGCACACAAACCACACAAAAAAAGTGGACTTTTTTTTGACAGTTGTAGAAAAATAAATAGTTACTCAACTAATCTATGAGTTGGAAAAAAAATATCATTCCCTCATGTTCTAGAAATGTTTTATAAATTGAAAATTCAATGGCATACAGTATGTAAAGAATTATTATTGAAATGAAGTACACCTATGACCTCTAGTAGATATGCAGTTAAGATTAGATTTTCAAGGAAATTATTAGTGTGATGTAATCTTTGTTGTCACGTGCAGCTTCTAACTTCTGTTATTAAAATAATGAAAATATCTGCGGTGAAAAAATTATAACTATGCAAAGGTCAACGAACATAGCGCTCTAATGAGCAGTCGTTTACCACGTAACTCTTTTGTTATACATGCCAAGACGCGCCATCAGTGATTTATGGGATTAAATGGTACTGTTAGGCGATTTAACTCTCAGGGTATGTTCAAGGATGATTATTAAACAGAACCTTCGGAGGCCAATCGAATACTGAGAAAATTTGACAATGCAATGTTGATACTTGAAAACGATAGGTATCCGGGAATTCAAGTCATTGACACATGTATCGTGGGAATAAACGTTATTATTATCATTACTATTTAAGAATTTCAACTAAATGAAACGAAAAATTTCGAAAAAGTCGGATTCCCCTCCTCTCCACACAATCCCACAAAGTACAAAGTGGAAAATTTAAGGCAAATGTCTGTCAGAAAACAACTACTTCCCCCTACAGATACTGAATTAGATCTGACATCAATTTTTGCAATGTTCCTCCAAGACAGAGATTCGCTACGTGACTTGATTTTCTAACTACTTGACTTGACTTTAAATCAAGACAAGCTCAAGTAAAGTATTTATTTTTGAAATTCTAGTCGAGTCAAGTAATTACACATCAAGTACTTGTAAATTAACCTACCTACTTGATTTTTCTTGGAAAACTAGTACCTTCTTTGTATTAATCTGAATAACTACCAAAACGCAACAAAAATATATGGATTTAAAATAAACAAAACTGGAGTTAGTAAAATACAGTACAAAAATATTCACGTTAAAATGTCTCACTCTTAAATGACAAAGTGGGTTATATTTTTGGAATGCCCTGCATAAAAACGTATAGCTCATGCCACAATTTTAACTAGATTGCTTGAATCCTATAGATTTTTCTAGATATATTTATTAATATAAAAAAAACAGCCACAAATAAAAAATTATTGAATTAAATAAGATGTTGACATTTTTTTAGATTATTCAATTGTGTCCGAAACTACTACATAGTTATAGCTGAAATTCAATTATTGTTTTACCTTCTCAAGCCAAAACGAAACTGAATTGTGCTATGCCTATCCGAACCTGTAGAGGTATTTGCCCCGGGATTAGTTGGGCTGGATCTACCAATTTTTTTTTTCGTAGACTCTAGTATGTTTAGATGGCAAATGTCGCCTTAGTGAAGATGTTCCGCAGTTTTTCATCTTCAAAACCGCCGTACAAAGGGTACATTTGGCTTGTTTGTCAATATTTTTATTACTCTTAGGATGTTGCTGGACTATGAAATAATCCGTAATTTTTTACGTTTCATTAGATACACTTTCATTAACTTCAGCTCGTTGGGCCTTTGATGGCGCCGACTCTGCACTTTCTACTTGTGTTTCGATGTCATCAAATTCTGATACTTTTTCGTCTACGATATATTCTGATCCACTGCTTTGAAAAGGTTCCGATCCCATTACGGACAATTCACTTAAATCAGACATACACAATGATTCTGTATCAGATAAACATTTTTAAATATTTTTCTGTAGAGGTCGTGACCTGATACTAAACTATCCAATAACGAGAGACGTTCAACCCATTTCTAAACATAATTTCAACGTTTCTTCAAGGCAAGTTTTCAATTCGTATTTCTATATTGTATAAATACAAGTTTGATACGTTTAAACTTGAAATAAATTTTAATAAATTAATGTTGAATCTATTTTTATTTTGTGAATAATTATATCTTGAAACTAGTTACTACTCGGTTAGAAAGAATAATTCTGCATATTTTAGGAATGGAAAGTGAAATTACCATAAAACCAACTAAACCAAATTATCTGTATGTTCAAGAATAAGTTTATATATACCTTTTCTAAGTCCGTGTCCGTGTTGAAATCATTACGTAGTTTGCACGTCATCACCAGATAGCACGGGACGTTTTCTGGGCGTCCAGTTCATGTCCACTTTGGACCGAATGTTCCGAACTATCAATAGGACGTCTCTAAGACGTCCAGAATCAGACATCTTCGGAACATCCGCATATGTAAGGTATGTTTCTAGTACGTCCATAGAGGTACGACTATACTTGTTTTGCTCCAATGAAAACCCTCATTACAGCAGATGCCAAATCATTTGTCAAGCTGTCCCACGTCCAAACCACATCACAGTACATTGAAGATCGATATACAGGGTGACCCAGGGTTAACCCGCCAAACATTCAGTATCGGTTGTTTAGTTGAAAATGAGATTTTTTTCTGCATGTAAGCATTTTTCTGATTTGCTTTCGAAATACAGGGTTTCAGAAAAATCAGTTTTTTTTATTCATTACTCAAAAACTATTCAACCGATTTTAATAAAACTTGCCATACTTATTTGCGGTAATTAAGGGTTTATGTTAATATAACTAAAAAACAAAAACTGTTTTTTTTTTTAACTTTGACGCCTAGAATCTTGAAAACGAATCAAGTTTTGACACATATATGAAGAAAAAATCTAATGTTCACCTAAAAAACCGGTCTAGATGTTTGGCGGTTTAACTCTGGGTCACTCTGTATATTATATCCGAAGAGTTTAAATCGTTTTGTTGTTGGTAATGAGCATATGACAAGATTTAGTCAAGGTACCCTGCCAAGAGAAGGAACGCTTGTGATATTTCGGCAAGTGGGTTAGGTTCAAGAAAAAGAGTTAAATATATTTTTTACGATTATACATATAACTCATTATGAAATTACTTAATATCAACTGCGAATTGTACCTAGTTACCACGTATTGATAAGTGAATATACCCCTGACGACTTGGTATACACCGGGTGTCCATTGAGAGTGGCTCGCCCTATAATTTTTTGTTTTGCAGATATTGAAATAAAATTTGGAGGACCTGTTAGACATAAAACTGCATTTTTTGACAAGTGACCAGATTCGTGCAACTTTTGGTCTCACCGGAAGTGCTATAAACTTTTGATTTTTAAATGAGACACCCGGTATATTTTTTTGTCTCCATATGACATTCTGAATACAACCATGCATCACTTGTTACTTTTTGTGACCATATTTTCTTTTTATTTCGATATTTAATTTTCATTCTAGAGGGCTATGGATACGTTCAAATTATTAATTTTAGTGCTGAAGTAGGTTAAAATGCATCTGCTGCGTAAAATTTAATCTTTTATTTATTCCTACAATTTTATTTTCAAATGACAACATAGTGGCTGGTCGGGTCAGAAATAAAAATTGGAAGATTTGTATACGTTTTAAAACTTCATTTTTTGACAAGTAACTCAGCTTCAGCAAGTTCTAACATTTTTGTGGAATACTGTTTTCAGTCGAAATATTTCTGATATGTATACACAATTCAATTTTAGAATTTAGAATTTTTATAAATGGAAATTTTGTGAATTTCATTACGATTATGTTGATACCGCTTCACTGTTATAGGTTTCAAACAAACTTTCGTTAAAAAACTTGAAGGGATTACTTAAGATCTTTCTCAAAATGAAACAACATTTCAGATTAAAATGAGATTCAAGTACAGTGGGTAATCTGCGACCTACATAATTGATAGAACAAGGTAATTAAGGTGTATTGAAAAAAAAACTCTACTTGTCGATATGTTATCTTACCTCACTTCTCCAAATCTGAATTAGGAATTTATTGTGTACGCTATTGATTGAAAAGCATGTTAATAATATCATTTATGCAAGGAGATATCAGTTTTTGGATTGATGGTTTTGTTATATCATTTGTGTTGGTCACAGGTTACTCGATGAATTTAAATATTATTTCAATCTCAAAAAGAAAGATCTGCCGTAATATTTTTAAGTTTGTTGAGGAAAGTTTCTTCGAGACCTAATTGTGTGCGGTATCAAATTAATTGTAATGAAATGCTCTTTTTTTCTGACCCGACGAGCCACTATGTTGCCATTTGAAAAAATAATAGTAATAATAATTTAAAAATTGAATTTTACCCAGCAGATGCAGTTCAACCGAAAACCGTAAAGTTGTATTTTTCCCAATACTTTAGGACTAAAATTAATAATTTGAACGTTATCATAGCCCTCTAGATTCAAAAATAAATTTCAAAATTTGAAAAATGTTTGGTTACAAAAAGTTACAAATGATACATGTTTGTATTCAGAATGTCATATGGAGTCAGAAAAAGTGAAAATATACCGGGTGTCTCATTTAAAAATCGAAAGTTTATATCACTTCCGGTAAGACGGGAAGTTGCATGAAGCTGAGTCACTTGTCGAAAAATGCAGTTTTATGTATTATATAGATCCTTTAAATTCCATACCGATATCTTCAAAAACAAAAAAGTTATATGGGCGAGCCACCTTCCGTGGAGACCCGGTATAATTATTATTTGACGTCTGTCAATTAACGCCAAGAATCATCAAGTTTATTCCATATATAATCAGAAGTAATATACTACGAGAGCATCATGAGTAAACGATTATTTTCTATGCTTTCGTGGTATTACTACTGATAATAAAAACGTGTAAACTTACCGATAATTTTCCATGAAAGCATGTTGTCTAAAAACTGCATGAAAGAGCCCTCCTCCTTCGGAGTCGGGCTCTTTTAACAAACTATGAAAATAAACGAATGCAGTTTTTCACGGACAACATGCTTGAATGGAAAATTATCAGTTCATTTTAATGCACGAGTGTAATTCGGAGGACATTTCCGGAGTTGAAAGAAAAATGTATGTGCTGCTGTTTCACTTTCAACTACATTTTCCTCACTAAAACGCGACATTTTTTCACTTCTTGAAGTATATCTGACATTTATCAGTATTGTCAGTCAGTGTTGTTGTCATTGGTGTCATGCCGACGTGCTGTTTTATTTTTTTAATTTCTTTTTTTGAAGATTTTTTCATAATGCATTAGCACCTAGAATTGAAATTCGCAGTGCAATTATTACTCCGCAGTGCAATTACCGCTGTAATTTTTCGATAATTGCATTCCTCTTATGACAAATTTTATATAGGAGGGAAATATTTTCGAAAATTTGCTTCTGTAACATGTCAATACTTTTGTGTACTGTAAAAAATAGATATAGGTAGCGATTTGAAAAGAATATGGATGAAGTCATATCCGGAACAGTAATGACGTTACTAATCCTACTAGAACGTCAAAAAATGCGCATCTCAAAACAAAGTTTGACGTGTCCGAAGATTTTTGTATGCACGCACACTGTATGCAAATGTAAGTACATCGTGGAATATTCAATCAATTAGTGTTGATTCCAAAATTACCCAATAGTCGTCATCTCGTGTTTATATCTCGGATACCTTCAAATACAAGGATACAACTTCGAACACATCGATTCGTGTCTTCCAATGAATTATATTTTAATGGCTGTTATGTTTTTGAGGAACGTGTCGATTGTGAGGAATAATGAATGAGATTTGTTTACATGATTTTACAGTGTGAGTTATCAGAAAGCATTGGAGAATAGTTGCAATTGATTCAATATCTCGATATCCGTCATAATGATTGAATAAATGAATATTTGGAACCTTTAGTGTGCTCACAATTCAAGAAGCTCAGGGAGCTCAGAGCTTACTAACCACTCATGATATTACAACCTTATTTGTATCTGAATGACCGAGTGCACTTATTATTACAAGGCACCCAAACTTTCTTCTCAAATTCTTGAGAAACCTTTATTGTACTATGCACTTGAACAAGGGATGGGGTGTTTTTATCCGCATTCATATCATTTTATAATTTGGCAATTCCCATGCATACTCTCAAATGCATCAAGAAGCCCATGGTCATGAAGTTGTCAAATCAATATAAAACTTGTGTCATCAAATCAGTGGTCATGATCCAAAGTATGATGGGCCACACTCGATTTCTCTGGTCTCGAAAATCTGATGCAATGTGTTCTTTGGATCGTACTTTCGTGGACCTTCTAGTCTGATCCACATACTTCTCCTCGCAGTCCTTGCAGCTAATTTCATAAATCTGGGACCTGTTCCATCTAACCTTTGGGTGGATGCGTTGTAGCTTATCCGAAGTTTCGTATGCAACCTTCATATTGAGTATTTTGAAAATGTTCTCGAAACCCCGAGTAACTCAAGGTTTGTATTAGATAACAATATGTTTAGGGGGGGTTTTCTTCCCTTTGAAAAGTCGAACGAAGGGTTTCCTTTAATCTGTTTCCTAATCAGTTTGTTCACCAAGTCCATAAAACAACTTCTGCTTTTTGATTTTTGTTCCAAAATATAAATAAGATATTCATAAAATATGTTGTCGAATCATCTGCGGCTGAAAGACAAATTTCAGTCGCTATTTTCCAGCCGCAGATGATTCCACAACAGATTTTATGAATATCCTATACAATGCCCATGACATGTCTGTGTCAAAAAATAATGACTTTTTAAGTGTTACTGCAGCAGAAATAATTCCATCATTTTCCAATTCTATCTATCCCCCTAAAGAGCTTGGCAAAGCAAAATAGATTTTCGTCGACCAAAATGTATTAGGGATAAAATGCGAGAAAAGCGATCCTTGCTTCAATGAGTGAGTGATATTTTTTAATAACATTCTCCCTATCTGATTTATTTAATGAATTTTCAATGAAAACTCGAGAAAATTAAAAAATCTACCATCTGAATGAACATGCGAATTTTCACTTTCAGATTTTTTCTTTTCAGTGAGAGTATTTTCATCTCTATCAGATGGCTTTAGCCGGGAAAGTAGTTGTTTTCTGTTAGATATTACGAATAAATCACTTTTTCATTTTTCAATTTTCATGGAGAATGTTCTCCTTTTCAACCTCTGCTTTTGTGCTGTGTGCGATTGTGGGAACTCTCAGGGATATACATCAGTAACATGAGTAGTTAGCAAGCTTTGAGTTCCTGAAGATACCAACTTTGCTGGCGAAACGCGCGTCGAGTGAAGTAGGCGTAGTTTTGGTGTTTTGTGTACTATTTATTTCTTGAATCGTCATGATAATTTGAGAAAATTTACTATGTGAAATCGTAAACGGCTTCAACGATTTGAATCAAATTTCGTATTTGAATGAAGTGGATCATGAAAATACACAATTTTCCAAAAAAATTAAAGGATTTAAATTATTGGCGAAAATGTTATGTTCCTTCGCCATATTGAAAATAGATCGAAGACCATCAACCCACTCAAAAAGATACATTTTTGCAATTGCAATTTGCAATTTTCTATAGTTTTGTAGATCCAAGTTTCGAATTTGTTATGTCGCCAGAGTTAATACTTGCGTACGTTTATTTTGATACCATAACTGACAATGTTTTTTTTAATGTGATTAGATTATTATTAAAAATTGAAATTTGATACAGTCGATTCCATCTAACATGGTTGACTATGAAAATCAATCTTAAATTATCTCAACTAACGAACGCTGTCGGCAGTTGCTAAATTAAGCATTGAGGTACGATCCAATTTATAATTGGGATCCTCATAGAATTGCACACTTTGCAATTTCCAGACTCTCGAGTGTATCGAGAAGTATAATAATAATGTCATGAACCTGACTGATTACTTTCAAACTTGTAGGTATGATCAAATCGGTGGCCGTGATCCGGAGCATGTTAGGCCATACTCGATATTCCTGGTCTCGAAAATCAGATGTGAGCAATATGCTCCTTGAATCGTACTTTCATGGCTCTTCCGGTTTGACCCCCATACTTCTCGCAGTCTTTACAGCCAACTTCATGATCCTCCGACATCATCTGTCTTATCTTCGGGAGTTACCAAAATGTGTTGCAGTTTATGCGAACTTTTGTATACCACCTTCTATTCTATTGAGGGGTTCTGAAGCTACTGTCGAAACCCGACTAACCCGAGGTTCATGGGGGATAGCGATATATTTCGGAGGGTTCTCCTGTTTTGGAAAATTCAAGTGTTACAAAGGGTTTTTTTAAGTCTATGTTTCCTTATCAGTTTGTCCACAAAATCCACAGAATAACTATTTAGTTTATCCACCTCCTTGAATATAAATTCCTCAGTTTTCTCCTTGTTGAGTGGGAACGACAATATAGTTGATTCGATAAAAAATTTAGTCCCTCCATCTGTCAAATGTGATTCAATGACCGTCGTGGTATTATCCAGAGAAGTAGTTGTTTTCTATCAAATGTTTGCCTCATATTTTCCACATGATGAAAATATTTGGAGAGAAGGGTACTTCTACATTATCGATTTTACTATTTCATTTATTTGATGAAAAATTCTCGAAATCGGACTCTGACGTACTATTATCGCGCCACACCCTGTATTTTAGTGCAATCATTGCGTAATTTAGAAGAGGCACCGAAATGAAAGTGTTTTCCGTAAAAAGTACTAATTGAAGTCAAATATTTGCATCACAAATGATCAATTTTATGGTGTGATGGGCTCGTTCGGTTGGCGGATTGCTTAGAAAGTGATCTTCACTGAAAATAATTGAAGAGCGAATTTAAACGAGCCCACATTGAAAACAAAAGTGGAAGATAATTCGGTAACATCACGTCAAGTAGGTACGTATCATCTCACTTTCTTCTGACCAGTTTGGAAAAGTCAGGTTGTCCATTTCAATGTGTAATTTAAACATCTGGCTGGCCGTCAGAATTGATTGTGCACTACCGGAATTAACAACACAAATTAATAAAATATGTTAATATTTGCCACGTTTTTCTCATCGTTGAAGTGATAGGTCACTAACATAACTTCGGTGGAATAACGTTCTTCACACTTATTCCATTACTCATCTTCGAAACTTTTTTATAGCACAACAGTATTAGATAGTTTTACTGCTTCTACATACCAATGTTAGAAATACAAAATGGTAATTAAGTAAGATAGTCGTAACATGTGACGCGTCTTTCATGAAAGAGTTATTCATATAACAACACCAAATGGTAATATGTATAATACAACTATAGTTTAAACGATTTTCACAAAAAGGGGTTTACAAAATTGCTTCGCTTTACAAAACCACGACAATTACTTCGCTTTAAAAAACAACGAGAATTGCTTCGCTTTACAAAACCACGACAATTGTTTCGCTTTAAAAAACCACGACAATTGCTTCTCTTTACAAAACCACAACAATTGCTTCGCTTTACAAAACCACGACAATTATTGCTTCGCTTTACAAAACCACGACAATTGCTTCGCTTTACAAAACAACGACAATTGTTTCGCTTTACAAAACCATGACAATTGCTTCGCTTTACAAAACCATGACAATTGCTTCGCTTTACAAAACCACGACAATTGCTTCGCTTTACAAAACCACGACAATTGCTTGGCTTTAAAAAACCACGACAATTATTGCTTCGCTTTACAAAACCACGACAATTGTTTCGCTTTACAAAGCCACGACCATTGCTTCGCTCTACAAAACCTTCATCAATTGGAGAAGATATACTGTATTTCAACTTTATTTTTATTATAGATATTAACATGGATTTTCATCAATAATCCAGTACGATTGGGTTTTGAGACGAGGATCGATTTTAGCACCACCAAACTTGGTATGCTAGTTGTTGGAACCATCATGATAAACACGAAAAAAATTGTTTACCGAAATTCCAGGGGTGGAACATATTTTTTTTGTTGTTTAAAAATAATTAGATAGATTTTTGCTGTAATCTTGGAAAGTATATGATTAATCGGAAAAACAACTCAACAAGGTGAAAGATAGTCCAATTCTTCACAGAATGTTCAAAAATGATCGGAGGAGGAAAAGGAAAAGTTCATATCGTTTCTGAAGACTCCTACCTTCTCATGTAAATATAATATGCGAGTATTTGAGTACCTAAAATGTGTTTTGAGATGATTGCGGATGATCAGAAAATCATGAATAATTTAGTAAATATGCAATTATTATACTAAAGCAGCAACCCATACCCTCTTTGGACTATACTCAACAATTTAAGAGTAGTGTGACAGGTCCCACTTACACATGCCCAAAAAAAACTTTGTTTTACTCCTGCCTCATTTTCAACTTACCCATAAAACCGGCATTCTCTTCAGTAAATGTTGAAAATAATCGCTTATTCATATCCTGCATATATGTTTAATAACACTATTGTAAAGTGCAAACCTCAAGCTTGAAATCACATAATTCATTCTTTATGTAGGTTGTGTATGAGCGATTATGGGCGAGTTAAAAACTGAGGCAGGAGTAAAACCCAGTTTTTTCTTTGGCATGTCTATAAGTGAAACATTTCTCACTAGTCCAAAATCGTTGCATATGGTCCAAAGAGGGTACTGATTCCTGCTTCAGTATAATTATTTCATATCAACTAAAATATTTATGACTTTCGTAAAATGGTTATGTGAGTAGGATTTTTCTTTCGTTCGTTGTCTGAACTGAATGTAAATGGCACTGTAGGTATGTACTTATAGCATGATTAATTATTTTTTATTTGAAACTTTTGGATAGTGGATAACACAAACAAAAATAAGGCTACTCCTATTCTGTCAAGTTTTTATAAACATGGGTGGAGGCAATTTTTCATTCTTATAAGGATAATTAGGTAGGTAACGTGAAAAAAGTCACAAAATGTTAATGATTTTGTGCTATCGTTGTATTTTCCATTGCAGTCAGGGGCTGACAAATGAAATTTATTCTATTACATCATTAGGAAGGTACTTTGATGCCATTCAAAACAGTTTTTCTATTTTTTAATTATCTTGTCAAATAAGCGAGATATTGCCTGTATACGATAACTTGGGACACCCGATAGATATCCAAAAATGAAAAAAAATACCAGCCTCAGGGATACAGGTATCCATTGCCATTATTTTTGGTCCCTTGGTACTGATAAGAATGAAGATGAAGATGAATCAAAGCTGTCAACTGTTCTGTTTTCTATTCTGAACGCGTGAATAAAATTACACTAGCGGAGCCGTGCGCATTTTAATGCCTTGGAAATAGTCAATCGGCTTTGTCTGAGAATATTTAACAAAGAAAAATCTTTAAAATATGTGATTGTGAGTTCATAATAGAAAAGTTGAAGGACGAACACTTGTCTTCCTAATATAACTGAAGTGTTTTGTACGTTCTACGTCTACGCAATACTATTGCGATCACTAAATTATATATCTATTGTGGAACTATCTGGTCAATTATCGTTTATAGTGCGAAAAAACATTTCGGTTGATGACCATACAGGTTATTGCCAAAGATGAAGAAACTTTTTCAACAGGATGCAGAACTGATCAAAATAAGTAATTTCAACAAAAATCATGTCTAGATGCTAAATAATAGATAAAATTACAGCAAAGTTTGGCAAATCTATAAAGGAATATCGAATGTGCGAATTAGAATGAGAATGTATTCGAAAGATAAAAAGGGTAGTATAAATTGAACATTCAGTTATAATGTATACTAGGCTCTTCTGCTATCGTGCATCGATAGGCGTTACCTATTTCATATTCCTTTATAGATTTGCCAAGCCGGACCTACGGTTTTCGTTTCTCGCTTTGAACGAATGTTAAAACAGCTCCCTATTTATTTTATTCATTTATTTATTCATTCTTTTCTCCTGCAGACTGTATAGGAAAAGTCAAATAAGTACATGAAGGCAGAATACAAAATAATAGTAATTTATGTATCAAGTGAGTAAAGTGATACTTTTTTTTACGAGTAGGAAAAACACTTTACTCACGAGTTTCATACAGTATTTTTTGTACAACTGTCAAAAAAATAACCAATTCATATTTTTTTGCAAATATGAAATGAATTTGGCATATTTTTATTGATTTATTATTCGAACAAAGTTCGAAGAGTATGATGGAGAGTTGAGTTTCTCTTCACACTATCCCGCAAAATGGAAAATTTGAAGCGAATATTAAAATAACATATTCATCGAGGTCAATATTATTATTATTAATGTTGACTTGACTTTCGAATAACGAGGCCATCGAAGTAACTTTTCATTTTCTTAGATTTGTATTCAAAATAAATAAACAATACTCGTAAAGCAACGAATACCTTTTTCTTTCTTTGAACTATGTCTAGCAAATCTCATATTCGCACTATCCACGATTTTCTACGTTCAATCTTCATCACTTTTTATTTCTACTTAAATTAAATTTATAGTTATCAAGAATTCGTTATCTGGATAGATGCCCAATTTCACAAATTTCATTAATTATTGTTGTCAACTAGTTTCTGACGGCCAATCAGCCATAGCTACCTTGGATTACCTAGTGTAGATTAGGTGCAGTGCAATAATTCCTTAGAGATATATGTTATTATTTTGAATATATTCGCCGCGATAGTTTGAAATTTTGATAATACTTATTTAATAGTAAGAATGCTAAGAATATTATTGGTGAAACATTTGTATATCAGATATTTATAGGTTATTAGTTGCCAAAGAAAATGAGAACTGACTTTATGACAAGATTTCGTTATTATTCGGATCTGTCACTGTTGTTGCATGAAACTGTCGGTTGCCTGGCAACAGCCGTTAAAAAAAGTGCACTTCGTTTACGCTTTTCCGTTTAATGATGAAATCGTATGTTGATAGTGAAATATTGTAATACTTTACGCACACTAACCACACAAAAAAAGTGGACTTTTTTTGACATTTGTAGAAAACATATATTATACAGGCTAACATGTAAAAGAGAAAAAAAAATAGAGTCTGGCACTAACAAAAATGTTTTCAAAATGTTTGGGAGAAAAACACTTCCAAAAAATAATAACATTTTCTTTATAACAGCTTTTTCAAGGATTCTTTAAGGGCCGGTTTTTCACTGTCGTGTTAGTTATAGTTGTTAGGTTGACTGGCAGCTAGATTTGACTGGTGGTAAGACTGGATACGACATTCGCTCAAATGAAGGAATAAAGTTGGAATACACTTACTTAGTGGAATGCAAAGTAAAGGAACTTCTAGCTGAGCTTACAGTACTCATCGTCATGAGGTCGGTTGTTAATTTCATTTGTTCTGTATGACTCAATTGAGAACAAAAACGGGACTTTGTAGTCGATGAAAACTTTTACCAAAGCTCATTTTCTGTGTTTTGATCGCGTGAATGAAATCAGATCAAGCAAGATGTGCGTAATTTAATACAACAAAAGAAAGATAATCGGAATGGCGGTGAACATGTAAAAAAGATTTTCAAATGCGTGTTTGTGAGTTAGTTTAAAGAAAGTGTGTGTGGATGTTCATCAGCTACAGTATACTGGTATTTAGTAAATTTCACGCACCTCTTGCAGAATTATATATTTAGTTATTGTTCATAATTCCAACAAAATATGTAAAATTGTTGCAAATGAACTGTCCAAAATAGATGAATGGTTGGCACGAGACGTGGATAATAAATTCAAAGTGGATGAGAACATAAAAAAGCTGGAACCTTCCACACACGCGGATACCCTCTTAGGAAATTCTAAAGTTGAATTTTCACTTCTTCGCTTCTCTCGCATTTAATCCCCAATACATTTTGGTCGACGAAAATCTATTTTGTTTTGCCAAGCTCATCAGGGAGATTGAAATAATTGGAAAGCAGGCTCTTCAGAAGCGATTACACACATCAAGGATGGAAATTGATGGAAATGTTTCTTCTGCGGTAACACTTTGAAAGTTATTTTTTGACATAGACCTGTCATGGTCATTGCATTTTGATTTTTGTTCGAAATTATGAATAGGATATTCTACATTTGCGACCAACCCAAAATATTTTGTATTATATCCATACTCAATTTAGTTTAAAATCATCTATTTAGTGTAAAGTTTCAGTGACATGAAGAGAAAAGTTTCTTTACGTTTTCCACTCTTTTAGATTTTTGAGGTATCAACAAAAGTATAAATGAATGATTCATTTACTCTGTCTGATCTGATAACAAAGTTGGAAATGGGCGCAAAATTGGGGAACAATAAAAGTTGATATTTTTTTCGTTTTTACCACTTTGCGGGTTTTTTGAATTATTCTTGTGCGAGGGGGCACATTTTTATTGTTTCATTGAGCACAACTGAATACAACTTTTTGAAAGTCCGCATTGTTTTGCTAAGTATTTTTTCCCCATTTCCGCTAAAGTGATTGGCCTAAGGTGCCAAACAGAAACTAGTCACTAAAAATCGAGTAGGTCAAATAACAAGCAACAAACAATTATTGTTATTTTCTGAACCGTAATTTTCATTTCCTGTCTGAATAAGGCACTCAGTCCTATTAAATGCAACAATCACCTAATTTAGCAAGATATGATGTATTCATCTAATCGTTTAATTATTCAAATAATGCAATAATTAATAATTATTATAGAATATATTTTTTTTTCATGACATTAACATATTGTTCAGATTTTAAATCTTATATCGTCTGTGAAAGAGTTACAATGAGGTAACTGTAATATTTTTTAATGATATAAATAACTTTGAATATTGTTAGAAAAATAGAACGTGGTACAGTTGTACTAACATATCTGAAACCGCGAAAACATGCATTCGTCGTACAACGGACCATAAATAGTCCGTAATATTTCCAGTGATAGGAAATCAACATGAACGTCGCCGCAATAAATAAGAATTTCACATATTCAGCTATTTTGGTAGAACTATTAATTCACTGTATTATAAGTTGGAAGTCCCAATACGGTATTTTCGGTGAGAAAAGATGCTGAGCTTTGCTTGAATGAATGCAAGATGGATAGAAACCCTGGTGCGTTCATTTATACCTGTGAAATCGGCCTACCAAAACTGTTAAGGTACGGCCTACGTGATTCTTCATATTTTATTTAGATCGGATTAGCTTCACGATCATTCGTAGATGGCGGTAAAGTCATTACAGATTAATAAATGAATACTTGTCATGATGACGTTGAACAATTGTTATTGTCATGACATGTTTACATTTCGTATTTATTCAATTTTGTTAAAAAATACGACATGTTTAACGTGCTTATTTCATCAAAAATCAGAACAGTAATTTTAAATTAACTAGTTGGATATGTGATATGTACGGGATATTTAAACAATGATACTAACCTTAGATCTTTCATACAACCGCAGCCATGTCCAAGTACAAACTTGAAAAAACATTATGCACTACAAATACAAGAATTACAGAAAACTCAACAATAAACAAATAACTAATCATTGCGAACTGAACGAAAAGTAGTAAAAGAACAGAAAAAAACGATAAATATCCCGATGAAATGTAAATCACAGTTAATCAAAAATTATAAACATAGTCATAAACAGTCAAATTTCAAATATTCCAAAAAAAGTATGACTCAGTACTTCGGAATGTTGTAAACTCGGCTATTTTTTGATAATGCGCCATCTACTGACAACGGGAAAGCTAATCCCATCTTATTACAGCATTAACAAAAGCGAATCAGTCAATCCACCAGGGTTTCTATCCATCTTGAATGAATGCCAGTGAATTTAAGCCATTCCTGGAAGCCGTCATGAGGTCTGCGACACGCCTGCTATAGCAGGCATTTCATATTGTGCCGAACCGTCCCCAGCAGACCTGAAATACGTGTTATACACATGACAGCCTTCAACGTGTGTCCCAGTAGACAAGGGAAAACGGTATTTTGATAGCGTGTGACTGCAAGAACTCTCCCAGAGTCATGGAAGGGGTAGACGCTTTAAAAAACAGGAATCTTCAGTATTGGGGCGACGTGAATATGTGTAAGATTGACTGACTGAAATGTTTTTTTTTGGTTTTTGAGTTTTTATTCCATAATCAGAGTGCTACAAATCCTCATAATATTCTTTCTGCTTTTAACGAAAATGTTTCTAGTTTGAAAGTTGAGATATTTACGTTTTTCTTCAATTAGCATTAGTACATTTTTTGCTATATTTTGTGGGATTGTTCTTTCAGTTGGAGATTAACAGCCTCCTTCTGATTTTCGTTTTTTTTGTGACGGTTGTAGCAGGTCCGTCACAATTTTTTTTTGTATAGTGGGGCAGAACTGGTATAGCCGTCACCTGTTTTTTGTCAAAAAGTACGAAACAAAAATTTGTATTTCATACAGTTCCTCACATTTCGACAAAAATAAACTCGATACTGTAAAAAAAAATGGATGATGACTTTTTGACGTCTTTCGAACTCCTTGTTAAGTTTTCATTGTTATACCTAATATATTTAGTTTTTAGTTTTTCCCTTTTTGAAATAAGTACTTTTTTGATAATTATTACTCTTACAATTTACCCTTTAAAAATTGGAATACCCCGCCTATGGGTCGATGTTGCTGGTATTCATTTCCAATTGAGAATTTATGTTTTTTACCTTTTGTCGCGAAAAAGAGAGTTGAAGATTTTGATGTGGGACACAAGAATAGTTCAGTTCAATATTATTTTCGGAACAATTAGTGCTCTACTACTCCGCTCCATACTTTTGCTTGGTGTTAGTGCAAATTACGCAACTTTGGATTACTCATTACATAGTGCTTGCATGCTCTGTAGCTTATAGTGCAAACCTTACGTCGGTTTGGATTATTACATTCCAGTATGATATCCTGTCATTGAGGGCGCCCTCTCATCAATGGAAGACAACATACCGGAATAAAGGATATAAGAAGATTCTGGTAAGTCCTATTACATCATTTATTCACTCTCTCGCTCTTCATTCACCTAAATTCACAATCCACTAGTTCTCCACATTTATTGCTATCATCAATACAAAACACTCCTCCTGTCCACGAATGTATTTTTCGAAATAAATATACCAACGATATCAATCTTTGAAGAACAATAATTATTTTTATGTCGTTCGTTGAAAAAACCCCCTGGGAAAGAGAAGTTCGCATTGTCTACAAACTGATGACAAATGGATGTGACGACTGAGCTCGACAGGTCAGTCTCAATGGAACTGCCAACGGTCGAACGTTTGATTAAATTTCAGAAGAGCATCGTCCATGGAAACATCCACGAAACAGAGACATATTACCAACGTTTCTGCGGTGTTCCAGGAAGGTGACCAAGCTTGTGAGCGAGGCTTCACCGTGTGTTTAGGTGCCGCAAAATATGTCGAATAGGTGCCTTATAAATTATAATACGTTAACCGTTCTCGAGTTGGTCAGCTCTAAATCAGTTTTGAGATGTTTTTTTTGCCGCCAAAAATATTTCTGTTGAGCTTTCGACATTTTGGTTGAAAATTAAGGAATCAGCGCATCAAAATACGATTGAGGACAGAAATTTGATAATTCGAAAAATGAAAAGTTAAAAATCTCAGAAAATTGGATTTTCTACCATAAACACCCTTTTCCGGCTAAATCTTATAACTGAGCACATGAAAATCATACATTTTCGGAACAAGCATGAAATTTCACATATAAAGTGCAAATTTCAAGTCGATGTGACGACTTAGTATTTTTCATGATTTTTGGGGGTCAACCCCTTGCAACTTTTTTCCGACTTTAAAGTCGGAAATTCCGACTTTACTTACTGCTCAGATGCGATATAGAAAGATTTCTCCAGGTATTTGGAATAGGCAATTCTGAATAAACAGTCCAAAAAATCTCGGAGTCGTCACTATAAGCCAAATATCTGATAGTTGTTTTACAACATAAACATACCTCATTGTATTCTTGAATGCAGTAATCAAAAACTCCAACATATTTGCTTCAAAAACTATAGTTTTCCAATTCAGATTCACTACATACCAGTCATATGCAAGAGTAATAGAGTAATCAAACACCGACTCTTTCATCACCAGTATATTCTCATTCTGTGATTATTTCTTTGATGAGACTTAAATAAGTATTGTTACATGTTAGCACACAGGTCGGATTTCACAAGGTGTATGCGGAATACCCATAGGTTATGACCTACATTTTTGTTTTGTAGCGTTTTGAATTGAGTGGGTGTTACCTCCGAGATTATTCAGTACACTGAGAAAATAAAAGGATTTTCTTTTTACTAAATTAATGGTAATGCCGATTAAGTTTCATTGAACAAATTACATGTTAGTGATATTACTTTTATGAGTGCTCAATATCACGACAAATCGATTGCATATCACATCCAATTGATGATTATTTCAATTATTATTGACTACCTCATCAGTTGAAATGTTCAAAAACATATTGATTGAAAGTTTGATTTTGTGGAGGAAATCTGATTCTTGACATGATTTTTTGGGTTTATGACCTTCCACAATCTGAAAATGAAAAAATTTTAATCCAAAGAAATCTGTACAAGTGTAGAAGGGCAAATTAATTAATTTGCCCGATAAGTTACTGCGTTCACAAGACTGCTGTCTTGAAAGAAATTAATTTTTGTCAGTAACGTACCCTACACTGAATTTGCCTATCTGAAAAAATGAGATCGAATTAACAAAGAATACTTCTCTTTTTTTGAAAATTGTTGACGTTTAGGAGGCTGTATCTGCCTCCGTTATCAAAACTTCTTGAAAAGACGCTGAAGAAACTGAATATGAATTGCGGTTGTGGAAAACTCTGTCAAAGAAAGATCTTATTATTATAGAAAAGGGTAGTCTTGTTTACTGACTAGTTAGGAAATGAGTTTTTAATATTTGGGATATGCAGCAGGCCAATAAGAGTACTTTAATACACAGATTCCAAGCTTTCAACAATTTTTTATTGTCATCTTCAGGAAAGAGTGTTGTGAGGTTATGTGGCTTATATGTTAAAATTATTCATATATGGACAGAACTGGGAATAAAACTTCATTGGTAACACATAGAGTTAATTTGGGTGCGAACACATTACTGATAATACATTTTAAAATGGATTTAAAAATGTTTTTTGTTTGTTAGTACTAAAATTTATTTGAAAATATTCTCTTGGTTGTTTGCCTCCTCAAGGTACAGCACGTGCTTTTAGTACTAACAAACAAAAAAAAAATTTAAATCCATTTTAAAATGTATTATCAGTAATGTGTTCGCACCCAAATTAACTTTATGTGTTACCAATGAAGTTTTATTCCCAGTTCTGTCCATATATTATGAATAATTTTAACATATACGCCACATAACCTCACAATACTCTTCCCTGAAGATGACAATAAAAAAATTGTTGAAAGCTTGGAATCTGTGTATTAAAGTACTCTTATTGGCCTGCTGCATATCTACATTGTGAATTTATAACTTGGTACCTGCATATTATTGCGAGGGTAATATGCATTTAGTAGTTCTTCCTTGTCATATTTGAATTAATTTATTGATGTTGAAATGAGTTTATTTTTTACCTTCATATTTCTGCTGAAATAATATTGTGATGAAACAATGAAAGAAAAGTATTTATATATATATATTTATATTTGTACTTATATTTGATGATCCACCCAAAACCTGATAAGATCATACATAATAACAATTTGTTATGTTACCGAAGAACAACATATACGAATGAAATACTTATAAACCTCTGAAATTACATCAGTACAGATGAACAATAACCAAACATTCATGAACAAAAAAAGGATAGGTAGTATTGTACATTGTCATATAATTGCTAGGTAATATCCTGATTTCAGTATGTAGTATTCCATGCCACCGATAAATTAGAACATATCGACAAGTGGGAGTTAGGTACTTGTCTGTAGTGGTAATGGTAAATAATAACCGAACCGAGAAAGTACTTGCTACTCTAAGCTTCAGTATCTATTATTGTTTGAATCGTACTATTTTATAGTGGTAATATTTAATAAATGTAGTGATTGGCGCCTATTTGACCACAACGCTTGGTATAATATAGTCATCTTTCGGTATTCACAACGGATTATTTTTCTCAGTGTATACTCTGAACGGTGTTAATAAAACCATATTTCATTATAAGTATTTTTGCATGAAGATTGTAAATGTGATTCGTTTCTCTTCAGGTGTTCGAGGAGAGAGAAAATAAAACACTCGGCAAATCAAAACAGATTTCAAATCCGCTATTGCCAACGGCTCTCAAAAAATATGTTAAAATAAGTTTGGCAATATTTACTGTTTACTGAAAGTGAAAATCTCGATGTGTAGTCTCGAATACACTTTCTCGAAACGTAAGGCTAGATAGTGAGTAAACAGGTGGTTATCTTGAATACATCTGGGTTTTTTTTGTGGTTCAGTAGGAAGTAGAAACCCTTAAGCAGTTCTGTCTGTTATAAGAATAATAATAAATCGTATTTATCATGACAACAAATTCGATGAAATGGTGAAGTTTCAGTTCATATGCTGTTTCACGATCGCGAATCAAAACAATTCGAATAATCCAGTAACGACAGACAAACTCAAGCAAAAAGTGAAGAATGAATTGTACACTCTGAAACTCGGCACATGACATCTCGACTCATGTATTATTGGAAAAAAAATTGTTTACCAAAAAATCAATGGTGGAACCTAAAAAATTGTTTATTTAAAAAATATATAATTTTTTTTTCTTGTTATTGCAGAAAATATAAGATATATCAAAAAATGATTTCGATAGGTTGAGAGATAATTCAATTCTCCACAAGAATGATTTTCAGTAATACCTTATGAAATACGCTCGTTTTCTCAGAAAACATGATTTAATGCCGACATCACATTTCAGGCTCGCGCTAACCCGCCACTGCAAGTTCAGGCAGGGCCAAAAATTAGATTTGTCATAACTTTGCCAAACATTATAGTAGAAGGAAAAGAAAAAATGCATATCGTTCCTGAAGTCTTCTACTTCCTCATGCAAATATAACATGTGAGTATCTGAGTACGTGAAATGTGTTTTGTCCCACTTCACATAAACCTTCTACGATATTTACGGAGGATCCAAAAGTCATGGATATTTCAGTTGATATGAAATAGTTATACTGAAGCAGGAATCAGCACCCTCTTTGGACCATATGCAACGATTTAAGGCTACTGAGACAAATCTCACTTATAGATGCCAAAGAAAAAACTGGGTTTTACTCCTGCCTCAGTTTTCAGCCCACCCATAATCCCGGCAATTTCTTCAGTAGATGTTGAAAATAATCGCTCATACACATCCTATATATAAAATGAAGTATGTGAGTTCAAGCTTGAAGTTTGCACTTCACAATAGTGTTATTAAATATATATATGCAGTATATGAATAAGCGATCATTTCCAACATTTACTGAAGAGAATGTCGATTTTATGGGTAAGTTGAATATGAGGCAGGAGTAAAACAAAGTTTTTTTTTGGCATGTGTAAGTGGGACCTCTCACACTACTTTAAAATTGTTGCATATAGTCCATAGAGGGTATATGGGTATTGCAGCTTTACTATAATAATTCCATATTTACTAAATTATTCATGATTTTCGGATCATCCGCAAACATCTCCGTGAAGTGCGACAAAACACATTTTAGATACTCAAATACTCGCATTTTATATTTGCATGAGAAGGTAGGAGTCTTCAGAAACGATATGAACTTTTTCTTTTCCTTCCCCGATCATTTTAAGCAGAGTTGGGAGTGTTGGGAAATATTCAACTCCGCCAGAACTTCCAGCGGCGGGTATGCGTGAATCTGAAATTTGAGGTCGACGTTCAATCACGTTTTCTGGGAATACGAGTGCATTTCATAAGAAATTACAAAGAATAATTTTTGTGGAAAATTGAATTGATTTTCAACCTGTTGAGTTGTTTTTTCGATAAATCATATACTTTCCAAGATTACAGCAAAAATCTATTTATATATTTTTAAACGAAAAAAGAAATATGTTCCACCCCTGGAATTTGGATAAACAATTTTTTTTTGGGTTTATAATGGTTCCAACTACTAGCATACCAATTTTGGTGGTGCTACAATCGATTTTTGTCTCAAAACCCAATCGTACTGGATTAGAAAGCAATATTCTGAGATATACAGGATGTTTCCGAAATTGGAGCGATTAAGGAAATGGGTTGTTATATGGAACATAATGTAACAATAAGTGGCAAGAATTTTCGTTTTAGAAGCAATCAAAAATGTTCGAAATTTTTATGAAATTACATGAAATCGATTTCAGTTTGAGAGGCACTAGTTTGGTTCTCCAGGCCACAGCGTGTCCGCCCGCTGGCAATGTTTCAGCGCAGTTTGCGCAGGCTGTAGACCTCTGATCAGTGATTACCAAAAAAAATATTTTTCGACAAAAATGTATTCTTCTATTTCATTTTGTTTTGTCATATTCTACTTCCTACTTCATTTATCGCTCCCATTTCGGAAACACCCTGTATAAAATGAATAAGGAACTCCTGCTCCTATAAGAAGAAACAGCTATACAACTTTGCGAACAAGTGGGTATTGTTCAGTTGGGCTGAGGTTGAGATGGCGCTAGTAGTTTGGTTAACACCGATCTACGGGTGGTGTCTCAGCTTTTGCCTTGACATGGATTGATAAGTGGACCAATTGTTGCAGGCATTCGTTATTGTCTGCAGATGCCTACCCTATACTGATGAGGGCAAGAACACAGATATCTATCTATAGGTTGTCCAAATGTTTCAATTGACAGTTTCCATGCAACTAGCAATTGTGCAGATAGCCTTGTAGGAACTCTGCACGGAAATTCATTGGATGTAATTCAACGTTCGTCGTGGTATTAGCCAGGAAAGTAGTTGTTTTCTGATGGATTTTTGACCCAAATAAATTCCTATTTTGTATAGGAAAATTGCAGTGACCATCCTGCTATGGCAGGAGATCTAGTTTCTAAGCTATATTTGAACTTAGATTTGAATTTTAGAATTCAATAATATCTGAATTCAGGGGCAACATGTTTTAGTTGTTTAATAGTTATATCATTGAAGAGGTAAGCGGATTATTTGAACTTGAGATATGATCTCGTGGTCCAAAGTAATTGTATAATAGATATTTATGATATAAGGATCATAATGGCGATCATTAAGGTACTAGCTGTGAAGATTATCAGACGAGGCATCAGCTGAGTCTGATAACACAGCTAGTACCATAATGATTGTTTATGATCCGAATTTCATACAAAATTTTATATTCCGACGATTTCTTTAAAAATAGATTGTTTGTTGCATTACAGTAAGAATGTGAACGTGGCTTAGTTTCAGTAATGTGCGTAGAAACGTAAACCCTCCACGTCATGAGATCTGGATTTGTGACTAATTTAGATGAGACTGGCGCACAGCAGGAATGCAGTGAAGGCCAGTAGTGTCTCCTGAACACGAAGAGATACGTAAAACTATGGTGAGCGCCATTCCCCAATGAGCGCCATTCCCACCCTCTCCCCTATACATGCAGTGGGTATTCGTTTTGCAATAGATGTACAACCAAGACAAATCTAGAAAAACTGAACAACCCATCATCGATTATCTTGAAAGTTGCAGAGAAATGTTTGAATCGTCACGGTTAGCCCTCAAATTTTGGAGGTGCTCTCGATCGGCAACTTTTCACTCATCAAGAAAAATGTGATATTTCGAGACAACGCAATTACATCTCCTAACATTCTTAAAGACATTTCATTAGTTGCCATTTATTTGCTCAATTTTCTGATAATTCAGATATCAATTGATATGAAAAGAACGTTTTCATTGGTGATAATTTGGAATAGCTGTATTTGGCCTTGAAGTAGTAGCCTTGTGAGTCAAACATTTTTGTACTGAAGATTCGGAAGAAACGTCCCGACAATCTCAACAAACGCCTCGTTCTGTATAATACTTCCTCTGGATGTCTAATTTATGTTATACCTAGGTGTAATTTCTCTTATAGAAGTCACACCAAATTCACCCTGTACTACCAAATGAATAGCTCTCAAGGAACAATCCAATAACTCAGAGTTATTATAAAGCTTATTGTTCACCAAAGTGGTTTAACGATACCATTGTATCTCAACTGACATACTTTCGAAGGCAGATATTTGATGACTGTGTTCAGCAACGAAAGAGAAATTTTGGAAACCATTTACCCTCGGAATTTATTGAGCAGGATCATTTTTCAACATGCTCGTTTTGAACTATATAAGACATCGACACCAATGAATTAATCACTTTCTATCGCAAATCTTTAGAAACCATCTTCCTATCTACATTCTCGCTAGCGATGAGATCATATTTTATTAAAGAAGCGATGTGTTGTATTCGGAATAGTCGGTCAATCCAGTCATTTTTTCAAACGCAGATATATAATTGATAAAATACAGTGATGGGACACGATTATTCTCCTCGATGACGATATTATTTGCGGTGGGTGAAATGGGTGTCCTGAAATGATAATATAATGAGCTCAATTTGAAAAACCCATCTCGTGTAGTGGGTAATTTCTTGCTTCTCATTTGTTTGGTAATTTTTTAACAACTGACAAAGAACCCCAAAGAACGATTCGAACCATTAGGACAGAATCAGGGGCCTAAACGCAAAACGGAAAAGAAAGCCTGGAAGAACTGTATAGGGTACACTTTCCAGGATCAATAAACACAAATTTATCAACTGAGGCCTGGAGACACTCAGAACTGTGAACTCCCTCGTGGGCCTCCAGGGAAGAATGGTAGGCCTCAAAGAAAGTGATAGATGTGGAAAAAACACAGGAAAAACTGCTGGACAGGCACATCAGGGATACGGTGTTGGTAAACCAACCCCTACACAAGGACCTATATGCCTATACAACAGGCAAATCCACAGAGACAGCACTTCATCAACTCGTAGAGAAGGTGGAAACTGCTCCAGGAAATAAACCTAGATATCGAGGGAGCATTCACATCTTTAAACTCAATCTCAAGGGCATCGAGACGGGAAGGCATCGATGTGACCTCCTGCAGATGGATAGACTACATGCTAAGAGATAGGATTATATACTCCTCCTTAGTGGGAGACACACTGGCAGCCAAGGTCACCAGGGGTTGTCCGCAAGGGGGTGCCCTGTCCCCACTGCTGTGAAACCTGGTGGTGTAGGATCTGCTAATCACACTAGAAAGGGGTGGACACAAAAATTTGGGAACGCAGATGACATAGTCATCATGGTCCAAGGCAAATTCAACACCACGGTTAGAAAAAGAATGCAAATGACCCTAAATCGGGTTAGTACATGGATAAATGAGGAGGGCCAAACTATTAGTCCCTCCAAATCAACCATTGTAGCGTTTACTCTCTATAAGGTACCCCAATACAGCTGTCAGGGAAAGTCAAATATCTCGGGGCGAACTGACCTGGAACCAACAGCTGGCAAAAGTAAAGAAGAAAGCCGGAATGACATTGATGATGGTCAAGCGAGCACACGGGAAAACATGTATTGTATATCCAAAATGGTATATTGGATATACAACATTGTGGTGAAACCGATAATCACATATGCATCTTTGGTATGGTGGACAAAGATAACAAAAAAAATAGGTGCGGCTGAGTTGAGCAAGGTACAAAGACTTGCATGCCTTAGCATGAAAACAACACCAACATCAGCCATGGAAGTACTGTTGGACCTCCCACCGATTGACATAACAATCATGGGAGAGACAAAAATGGGACTTCTGAGCAAACAAAGCACGAGCAACAGTTCGGATCACAATAAGATAAAGGAGATAGTGGGAGGCAACATTCTTGAAATGAAACCAACGGACCACATGAATCCCAGGTACTTTTCCAACATTAACTTCGAGGTTATTGTACAAGATCGAAGGGAATGGACAGATGACAACATCAGGGACAAACCTGGAAAGAGGATCTGGTACACAGACGGATTCAAAACTAGGGAAGGAACTGGTGCTGGAATATACAGTGACGGGAGAAACTCCCAAATAAGCGTCTCACTGGGAGCAAACACCTCCGTATTCCAAACAGAGATGTATGCCATCGTGCAATGAGTGAGAGAAATCAATATGAGGGAAATGCACAATGCACGGATCAAAATATGCACAGGCAGCCAGGCGACACTGAATGCCCTCATGAATCCGAAAGTGTCATCAAGACTGGTATGGGAATGCCGAGAAGAACTCAATGAAAAAGCTGATGGGCTAGCCAGAGTGAGCTCATCAACTCCATACATTGGCCCAGTACCAGCACTCGGGATTATTAAATCCAACATTCGAAGACATTCGGGACTGGGTCAAGCGAAAACAAAAGGAGAGGTGGAACGAAGCCCCTCTCATGCACCACGGGAAAACAATCATTAAAGGACCGTCAAAATACAGAACTGAAGAACTACTCAAGTTTAGCAGGAATCAAGTTAGAACAATAACAGGCCTTCTCACTGGTCACAGCCCAATGATTGAACACCTGCACAAAATGGGTCTGTACAACGTAGATAATGTGGTAAAGGGGCAGAAACACCCAGGCATGAACTGTCAGAATGCGAGGCATCAGACCGCAAGAGACAGGCAATATTCGGGAAACCTAGAGTAACTCCCGAAGAATACAGCAGTCAATTGGTGATAGACTGGTACAAGGCACTAGAGTTGCGGAGTGGGTGCTGTAAAACTAACCCGGAAAACACAAAAGCACAAAAGGCTGAGGTGTAGCTGGCGAAGGTACAGCATCCGAGGAAAACAAACAACTGGTTAAGTTCACTAAAGACGTCATCCAGCTATTAGATTAGATTATATATTAGGGACTTTCGTGCTACAAGCCTTTTCAGATCTATTGTGTTTGTCCTCGAGATCATTTAGAGTTCTTTGTCTAGCCCTGTCTTCTTTACGAGACTCCACAGGCTAGTTTTTAGAACTCCCATGAATCTGGGAGCTCTTGGTTTTTCTTCTCCCAGCGTTAGAAACCTTTGCCTTGACAAGCCCTCGCAGTGGCATAGTATGTGTACCGATGTTTCCTCTTCTTCCTGACAGAACCTGCATAGCATTTCTTCTGCCAGGCCTATTGTACTCATATGCTTGTTGAGCCTACAGTGCCCTCTGAGAAGTCCTACTACTATTCTAGTAGTGTTCCTCTTCTGGCTTAGTAGATAGTCTGTGAATGTTGGCAACGGTTTTTTGATAAACTCTTTGGCCTGTCTCATTCCTGGTGAGACCAGCATTCTTGAGATTTCTGTTGGATCCATGATTTGGTGTTGGTTTTCAGTACAGCTTTCGCTATACCGCAAAACGGTTCTGGACCATTCAGGGCCTTACTTGCTCCTTCTCGGGCTAGTGTATCGGCCTCTTCATTGCCTCTATAACCTGCGTGTGCTGGTACCCAGGCTAGTGTCAGTCTGTTCTGACTGCCCAGCTCTTTTAGGGCTTCTATGCAGTCCCAAACAAGTTTTGAGGTAACTTGCATTGAGCTGACTGCTTTATGGCTATCTGAGTATATGGCAATGTTTTTTCGTGAAAAATCGTGCCTTATTAGCTCTTGTGCACAATGGTGTATTGCAACGATTTCCGCTTGAAATATCGTCGCATGTTTGCCCAAGCTCAGTGAGATTTTCATCTCCGGCTTGGTTCCGTAAATGCCGGCTCCTGCACCTTCATCCGTTTTGGAGCCGTCCGTGTAGACAGTGATTTCCGCATTGATGGGAGGCCCCCCTTCCACGCATCTCTGTCCGTTATACTTGTCACATTTTGGCCATTTTTTATGGTAAAGAGTCGATAACTCAAAAACGGTTTGCCGAATCCACTTCAAACAAGGATAGGCTTCTAGAGGAAGTTTGATTCTTAGAACTCTGTCTGCGGCAGCACCTCAAGATTCTTTTCATGGATAGTCGAAGTAGATGCAGTGGTATTTCTCTTTCATTGAAATTTCAAGCAATCTTTATCCGATCGAAATTAATTTGGTATAAGAGGAAAGGTAAAAAGTTTATCTATGTACGTGCTGTAATGTTTTTTTGAAATTATTTGTTGATCTACCCAAAAAATTGCTTCAAAGTTACTGCATTTTTTGGACATTTTTGAGATATTTTTTTTGTGGAAAAGTGGATAGAAAATTCAATTTCCATTACAACACGTACCTAGAATCAAACTTCCTCTAGAAGCCTGTCCTTGTTTGAAATCGATAAGACGAACCGTTTTTGAGTTATAAATTGACTCTTTTACCCTTAATAGCGTCCAAAACGTGGTCGGGCTCATAGCCTCTTCAGTTCAACGTTAACCTTTTTGAAAGAAGAGGTCCATTGTCTGATGGTGTTTATGTTATGTTGAACAAAACTATACGAGTAGAAACGATTTTTTTTCGCAACAAAGTGATAAATATTTTTTGTCACGGTCACATTCTCTCACGATTCTCATTGAAGTTTCTTTATTATCCTTGAGGTAACAAATTACATCAACTTTCTGGAAATTATCTTCCTGGTTGGAACAGATGAAGTTATATCAAGTGGTTTGACTAAGTAGTCGCGATACTTCTCTTGTTTAAAGAAATATTTTTATCTCACATCAATTATTTTCTGAACTTGACCGACTATCTATTCAATTCGAATGACCATAGTAAATTTTCTACATGGTAACAACTCTCAAAATTACATGGGTTCAGTTGCTTCTATTTCTTCAGATAGATGTTAATACTTTTTCAACTCTTTCGTCGATTCTATTGAAAGCTTATTTTCTGAATTCATCTATACGAATCTAGGAATTGCACTTTAAAAGGTAAGACCTCGTTAATAATAAGCTCACACGCAAGTTTCAACAAACAAACAAAAAATCATTCAGTTTCGATTCGAGTATTTCTAGGGAAATAAATCATGAAATAGTTATTTATGATACAAGTGTTAAAAGTGGCCTTTTTCACTTGTGAGTGGGGAATATTACGAAACGAGCGTTAGCGAGTGGAGCAACCCCACTAGCAAAATAAAATCACTTTTAACAAATTTATCATACAATTTTTTTTGTTCAACACAGTGACGAAGCCAGGATTTCAGTTTGGGGAGTGCTGAACATACAATTTATCAGTTACCAGATGTTATGAATAACACCTACAAGCGAGCTGTGAGGCACGCGAACGATAACATCATCTTGTAGGAAATTTTCTTAGCTTTCTTTCTATACACATATGTATTTAACGAATGTGTCTCGTTATGGTCGCAAAATGCGATAAATGTAAAAGGTGCGCTAGGATCCAGCATCCTAGCACATACAACCGCCAACGAAAAATACTTTCAAGAATTATAGAATTTATTCAATATTTTTCCCGTATTCTCTACGCCATCAATTCAACATGATACAGTATTCGAAAAATGAAAAATGATAAATTTAAAAATCGGTCCAACTCAAGGTGCACACGTTCGTAAAAACGCCCACCAAATCTATGTTTGACCAGCAATCGATTTCAAATTCAGTCAGCGTATAGAAAAAAGATTGAATTTAACGAATTTAGCATAGAAAAAAATTTGAAAAATTTTTGGCGGAAAAATGGCACCTGCAACCTCTAGATAACATTTTCATCCAGTGACCGAATCGAGATAGAGCAATTCTGCGAACACCAATCGATACAGCATGCCGAAATTAGTATATGCTGTGATTTTCGAGTCGATCGGCACAAAATGAATTTTCAGCCAAAAAAACACCTTAAAAATGGCCAAAAATCCAAAGTCATCAGATTCACTCGAAATGAACACCGATATACTCAAAATTTTATGCTGATTTGGAAAATGTATGATTTGAATATGTTCGGATACACGGTGTACCATAAAACAAAGATAAATGTGCAACGAAAATTGTATCGCACGAATCCGGCATCCTAGCACACAAAACCACCTATAACACCTACAAGCGAACTGTTAGGCCTCCTCTTATAGGCAATTTTCTTAGCATTCTTTCTATATACCTATGTATTTAACGAATGTGTCGTTATGGTCGTAAAATTTCATAAATGTAAAAGTTGCGCTAGGATCCTATCCTAGCACATAAAACCGTCAAAAAAAAATACTTCCAAAAGTTCTAGAATTTTTTCAATATTTTTCCCGTATTCTACTCCATTATTTTAATAGTCATATGGTGGCTTGGGGAGGGGGGGTGGCAGTATGAATACTTTTTTGTCGAAAAAAAATATTTGGAGATATGGAATTTTAAAGTTTTCAAGACTTTTTTTGGTAATCACTGATAAGAGATCTACAGCCTGCACAAACCGCGCTGACAGCGGGCAGACACGCTGTGGCATGGAGCGATTTCATAAAATTTCATAAAAAAATTTCGAAAATTTTTGACCACTTCAAAAAAGAAAATTCTTGCTATTTATTGATACAGTATGTTCCATGCAACAACCCATATTTCTAATTGCTCCAATTTCGGAAACATGTATTTCTACGATGCTAGCTGTGACTAGTAAATGCATCTTACTAATCGTTGAAAATGAATGCGTTGCGATCCAACCTGTAACTCCACACTTCCTCACAAACGTCGTAGTTTGAAGGTGATACTACTAACGCCAAAATTCTAAGACGAAGCGGTATCCCGATATGCAGTTGGAACGCATGTCTTCTCGGTAGCTCAGTTGGTAGAGCACTAACCGCCAATCTAGAGATCGTTGGTTCGAATCCTGCCAGAGGAAAATCTTTTTTCTGGCATTTCATAATTTGTTCTGTACGCCCTGACTCTGTTCCACAATCATGTTCAGTGTAATTTTTCTTCTAGTAGGTTGCGTCCTAGCAACTGAGATTTTTTCATAAGGATTGTTCACAATCTAAAATGAATGTCTAACCTGAATTAGTAAAATAGTTCACCTCTTGAGGCATGCAAACACCCCTTTCACAACATGGATACAAAATTAAATTTAATTTGAGAATAGTGTAATTTGATAATCAATTTAAAAAGATTTTCTCAAACACAAAGATTTAGACGAAAATTGAATATCACTATTGATTTTCTCAAACACAAAGATTTAGACGAAAATTGAATATCACAATTGATTTTCCTCTAGAAGGATTAGATATGAGCACCTACACAACGGACAATGTAGCCCCTTGTCGCTATAAACTTGAACGCATTGTCGAATCACAGCGGGACTACATCTAGCGGACACTACACTGCTTACTGTAGGCATCCATCTACAGGCACGTGGCACGAGTACAACGATTCTCATGTTTCCCCAATTTCAGAAAAATCCATCGTTAGCGGAAAGGCATACGTACTCTTCTACGAGCAGGAGGGAATCAAATCACACATTTGATATTATATTTAGTTTTATTTTATGTATATCGCATATTTATATTTGTTAAATATATATTTCAATTCGAAAGCTAGTCAAATGCACCACTCAATTTGAACTTATATAAACATATTCCAAACATCTGGAAGTTAATATTCTTCAAACCCCTTTTTATTCGAAGAGGATCCACTTTTTAGCAGACTTCACTAAAACAAATTTACATTTCCCGATTATTCAAAAAATCAATATGCATACAATTATTGTTACACATGGAAGGTTAGTCTGAAATGTAGGAAATAAAAGAATATGAGTAATTACGAATGGAATACACTTGTTACATTTAAAAACTTGAATTACGTTGTTATATAAACAATCATTGTTTCAAGATGTTGGGAAACTGTTTCAGTGAGACAATCAATCCACATTAGTTAATTGATAAAAATCTGAGAATAATAATTCTAATTTCACAGAACTAACAAGTGAACTATATCACAAGGGTATCTGGGAGTTTCATGTTAAAGTTGTACTCAGTATGTGGTTGAGTGAATTTCGTGATGTTTTTAACTATTAGGTATATATTATTGAATTGAGTCGATGCTGTTAGGAATCATAGATAAACTTAAAACAAATAAAGTACAGCAGTTTCAAAATAAAGTTTCTGTAATAAGTTGTTCTCCTTGGAATTATTTCACAGATACCTATGATTGATGAATATAAAATGTGCTATCCGAAATTCCACTAAAATTATAGTCTCATATATATTTACAATAATTAACATAGGATGATTGTTGCCACCGTGGAATTTAGGAATTAAATATACTATGTAGTTCGAAGAACACTAAGTTGTCAATATGAATATGAATATCAAGAAAACTTCTATTATTTAAATAACTTTTATAAGCAAATGCATTTAAAAACTTTAAAAAATCTAATCCTTGATGAAAATAATGATTTAAAAAATATTTTAAAAATATTGTTTGCTAAAAAACGCACTTGCTAATTAACAATTATTGTTCTTGTTGGTAAATATTTTTCACAAAAATCATAATTTTTATCAAAGATTCCCCAAGTCATTTGTTCAAAAATCCTATTAGCAATGTATTTGTTTATAACAATTATTCAAACAATGGAATTATTATTTTTTTAATCATGGTTATGTAGCTTCCCGCAATGAAGAAATGAACTAATGAGGATAATTGGAAAAAAAATCTGATTGCCCAATTGTTAATAAAAAAGTGAAAATTTGAATTTTTTCATATTTTTCCGAAAGGAATCTTTTCATAATCCTTTTATGAATAGCTGCCTGCAAGAAGTTAAAAAATTTCTAGGATTCTGGTTTAGAAATAATCAGGGTTTTCATGTCAACTTTCAGCAGGTAAAAATCAACTAATTAACAAGAGCATAATTAATTATTGTTTATTTATGCGTTGAGATACTATCAAATTTTTTGTATTCCCAAGTATTCATATTTAATCTATTGTAATGATTTTTTTGACCATACATCTGATTCTGTCGACGCGCGTCTAATTAAAATTATAAATGTTGTCGGATTAGTACCGAAAGGTGCGACTTTTCCAAAATTTTTCCTGCTCTTTAAGGAACTTTTTTCAAATATTTTTTGAAATATCTGCAAAAAACCAAACCATTCTTTTTTTTACTTAATTTTTTATAACTTTTGTGATTTTTGCCGGCCCCAATTTTCCAGTTTAACATTTTTTCTAGTTGCCATTTCGAATCGAATGTGACCAAAAATCATAATGTTCAGTAGTCTAGGTCACCTTTCAGGCATTTTTGACATTTTTGGCCTTTTTGACATTTTGTACCATTTACGAAAGCGCAGGAGGGCCACGAGAGTTTTTTTATCAATTCGACTTTAATGTTAAAATCTCGACTTTCATGTCGAAATTCAAACATTTCGACTTTATTGTCAAAATTTCAACCTGAAAATCGAAATTTCGACTCTAGTCATGATTCAGTACCAGAGACAACCATATCGCCCGCCACTACTGTAACCAGGACTGGGAGATTTCAGGTAACGATTTTCTCGTTTATAAAAGTGCTGATGAAAATTGGAATAAATTTGAGCGGTCCCCGCGTGGCTTTCCTATGGAAAATTCAATTTTCATTTGCACAAATACCTTACCTCACTTCGGCATTCGCAGACCCAATGCCAATTTTTTTATGAACATTTCATATTTTCAATTGGCAGCAATTAGAAAGTCACCGAAAATTTTCATTTTTTTTCACAAGTTCACGTCATCATTTCAATCAATTCAAAAACGACCCTCCTTGGGAACACATTGTTTTATATTTTATTTTATATGCAGAAGTATGTTTTCATTTTATCCTTAGTCTGTATAGTGATAGATGATTCAAAGAATGTATTGAAGTTAAAGGATTCACTAGAGAAATAATTGTTATTGAAAATATATAATTTCTCATGAAGGTTATTACCAATTAAAATTATAATCAGTTATGGCTGTTAATTCATTGAAATCCGGAGGTCACAGACGTATCAAGAACACTAGATGAGGATTCCAAAATATTAAATAGTTATTTCCGTCGACCGTTCATTTACGATGTATTTTAACGCACTCAAAATCGCTGATTAATGACCCCTGTTAATGGATGATTTTCTATTAATCAAAGATTCACTTATATGCAACCCAACGTACATTGCTCCAATACATATAATAGTGGCCTGTGGCGTAGGCAACCATATACTTACCCGTTAAAACATTTATTTTGAAATCAAGTAGCTGTGTTAGTACTATCTGTCATTATTTATTTTATTTTTGTAATTTCTTCAAAATTCATTAATTTTCAATGGTTGTACAATTTCTAATATTAATATTTATAATAATAAAACTGAAAATTAAAAGTAAGATATTTTATTTTTAAGTACGGTCGACGGAAAAGTTCTGTAAAAAAAATATTCAGAAAACATTCAATATACCAGTTGTCAATATGAATATGAATATCAAGAAAACTTCTATTATTTAAATAACTTTTATAAGCAAATGCATTTAAAAACTTTAAAAAATCTAATCCTTGATGAAAATAATGATTTAAAAAATATTTTAAAAATATTGTTTGCTAAAAAACGCACTTGCTAATTAACAATTATTGTTCTTGTTGGTAAATATTTTTCACAAAAATCATAATTTTTATCAAAGATTCCCCAAGTCATTTGTTCAAAAATCCTATTAGCAATGTATTTGTTTATAACAATTATTCAAACAATGGAATTATTATTTTTTTAATCATGGTTATGTAGCTTCCCGCAATGAAGAAATGAACTAATGAGGATAATTGGAAAAAAAATCTGATTGCCCAATTGTTAATAAAAAAGTGAAAATTTGAATTTTTTCATATTTTTCCGAAAGGAATCTTTTCATAATCCTTTTATGAATAGCTGCCTGCAAGAAGTTAAAAAATTTCTAGGATTCTGGTTTAGAAATAATCAGGGTTTTCATGTCAACTTTCAGCAGGTAAAAATCAACTAATTAACAAGAGCATAATTAATTATTGTTTATTTATGCGTTGAGATACTATCAAATTTTTTGTATTCCCAAGTATTCATATTTAATCTATTGTAATGATTTTTTTGACCATACATCTGATTCTGTCGACGCGCGTCTAATTAAAATTATAAATGTTGTCGGATTAGTACCGAAAGGTGCGACTTTTCCAAAATTTTTCCTGCTCTTTAAGGAACTTTTTTCAAATATTTTTTGAAATATCTGCAAAAAACCAAACCATTCTTTTTTTTACTTAATTTTTTATAACTTTTGTGATTTTTGCCGGCCCCAATTTTCCAGTTTAACATTTTTTCTAGTTGCCATTTCGAATCGAATGTGACCAAAAATCATAATGTTCAGTAGTCTAGGTCACCTTTCAGGCATTTTTGACATTTTTGGCCTTTTTGACATTTTGTACATTTTTTGGAATTTTTGACATTTTTTACATTTTTTGCATTTTTTACATTTTTTTACGTTTTTGGTCTTATTGACATTTTTGACATTTTTTACATTTTTGACATTTTTGACATTTTTGACATTTTTGACGTTTTTGGCATTTTTGACATTTTTGAAATTTTTGACATATTCGAGATTTTTGACAAAATAGCACTTTTGACTAAAGAGGGCCTACCACAAACCTCAATTCTGTGGATCTAACTCTTCAAAAAAGGAAAATTCGAAATTAATAAATAAATATGAAGTACAACCGATAAATCTACGAAGGTAAGTATTTAGTCGATTCTAATGAGCATCAAAAGCTCGTAAATTAGTACTAACTGTCAACTAAACAAACCATAAATTACAACTTCACAGTCCGTCATGAAATCATGAATGATCCCTTTCATTATTAGGCTTTTTTCATAGCAAAAACCTATAAATATAATGGTCAATGTGTTTATTATCATGTGTCTTTCATTAATATGGAAAATGGGTCACATTAGCAAATATCGTTCAATATGGATTTGAATATTACACAACGAATTGTAGAAAGCAGTGCACAGTTTGCATATAATGAGTGAGACTTCGGTAAAGTTCATACATATATATATATATAATGGTATACGTGCTAAAACTGTATCAAACCGCTCACAAAAATTCCGACTAAAATAATGAGTACCCACTAAGTTTAGTAAATGAACTCTCGCGTTTAAATAAAAAAATCATTGATCTCGATATCATCGAAATGAATTCATAAAAAGTCATTGGAAGAATCTGTAGGAAATTATATGTAACGGAATTTTGCAATAACACCTACGCTCAGTGCCGGATTTAGGGAGGGGCTATGGAACTATCAGCCCCCGGCGGTGAATTTTAAGAGGCGGTAAAGCAAGCAGCAATATAGTCGTCGCCGACGAGGCGACAAGTATATTATATTGCTTCTTGCTTTTTATAAGCCGCCTCTTAACTCGTCGCCTTTTGAAGCAAACGCGCAATTAGCGACCGCCCGGCACCGCATCAAAAGGACTAGGTTGGGATACTGTTTTTGTCAAAATCATAACATTCACTAATCAAGCGTCAGCGGTGCCAATGGACGCTACAATACAAAAGAATGTTCCTTTCCCTGACGATTAGTAATGGTCATTCAAAGAGTAAAAAACTACATTAGGAATTCCATGGTAGAGGATACATTGAATTTCTTATCAATTTTGAATATTAATAGTGACATGTTATTGAAGCTGAATTTTGATGATGCCATTTATGAGTTTGCATAACAAAATCAAGAAAAGTATTTTAGTATTTATCTGGAAAAAAAATTATATTTGTTTTTTGTTGTTAGGTATGACACCGAAGTTGAAACTCGTACTATCAATATTATAAGAATTGATAATGGAGAATCTAATCTGCGGTAGAAACGTTTCCATATCATATGAAAATTCCTAGGAAAACCTTAATCATATCTGAATGTGCAAATACTGCTTCTTCGGACAATGATGCAAGAAAGTGAAATGATGAATAATAATTCAATACGCACAAAATGCCGAGTAAAATGCATTCTTCGTCAAAATTTTCTGTGATATACAGAGTGGACCATAATGTTTGACGCAAATGGAAAAAATGTATCTTTCTATGACAGTGTGTAAACACTTAGTTTACGCACTGTTGACAGTTTGAAAAATACAGTATTGGGCGTCTAGCATATCATCATTTGATAATACGACGATAATTCATAACATAAAATATTCAAATTATTGGATACAATTACTTCCACAATTTGACAATATAATAACTGACGAAGAAAAACCTTTGTATGATACACTTTCGTAAAGGGCTTTTTTTTACTGTTGAAAAAAAGTCCTCCGTTACGAACTTGTATCATAAATAGCTATATCAAAGTTACAAAAAAAAACTTAATATAGGGATCGTTTCTGCATACACGAAACGTCAGTCAAAAAGTAATTCTGACAATTACAGAATTGAAAGTTTCAAAATGAGCATTTTTATGGAAAAATAGATGATAGTGATCTGTTTCAATTGAAATCGATAGTAATAATTAATTATTTAAGTTGCGCTTTTCATTTTCCTACACCTAATGCCGCACCTTAATAAATCATTTTCTGCTCTTTGCATGAAAGACCAAAAAACAGCGTTTTTCAATCGACAAAAAAACATCAATTAACTTACTGTCTTAACAACAGATACCGTAAGTAATCAAGAAAACTGGATCGTGCAAAAAATTATTATCAAATTTTTCAAATTACTTTTTTTGCCAGCTTTCAAAATAATTCCACTTTCTGCCCATACCTACGAAATGAATTTTTCAAAATTGCTGTCAAATCGGTCACGTGACATATGTCAAAATCGATGTTTAGGAAGAAATTTTTGTAACTCTGATAATACAAATGTTTCCCATATGCTGCAAACATTATGCCCCACACAATCGTTGTCCATCCAACTAAATGAAGCTCTCTGGTTTTCGGATACCTTTTATCGCTGACACCGATCTGACTGTCTGATTCAATCAAGATGCTGATTTACAATTGAAAGTTCAAATCAAGAAAGTTTTTATGCCTTCTGAACATGAAGACGAGCATTCAGCTCTTCCTATAACCTTCAGTAGAAACAGTCACCGAACTCAATGAGCACGTTTTGCTACTTTATCTGTTGAAAATGACGAAACTTCTCTAGAGGCAACATTGAAAGTTTTTAGGCTGTTATACGCTTCTGCAAAGAGAATAAAATGTTCCAAAATGGAATATTTCCGTGAAAAGTTTCCAATGATTCATATGATTTCTTTGTGGGCTATCTGACAACAATCCTTCCACTTACTTCATCTAGATGTTGAGGCTGATGTGGCTGATGTTGTCGCTGTTACAATTGGTTTATAAAATTCAAGAGCGTTCGTTTTCATCAGAGATGATGAGTTTCGTGTGAAGGTTGTTCGCCAAGTGGTGTTGCTTAACAAAACGTTGACGCTGTACGTACGATGAGTGAGACCGATCGTCATGTGACTTATAGTGAATTAAAGGAATTCTTGGACATTGGTATGAGTCAGAACAAACAATATTTCATCAATATTTAGCGGTGAATAAGATATGTACTCGTCGGATTCCGCACAATTTGAAATAATAATAATAATAATGGAAGTTGCAATGTCCTTCGTTTTGGAAACCGGATCTTCTGTTGAAATTTCATTGTATCGTGGAACACCCTGTATATATCCACGGGCGTAGTTATTTTTGCTTTATTTCAGGCTGGATATCTTGACCCACACATTTCTACAGCAAAAGCGTTTATTCATGTCAAACATCCAAGCATTCATTTTTATACTTTTCATCATATTATGTACTCATTATTTTTGAACTTTCGACTTGATTTTGCATAATATATCGCTTTCCATCGTGCATGCCATTCATGTTTTACATCATGAGATTAGGATCCGTAGTCATAGAAACATTTTATGATATTGCTAGATTTTGAAAAATTGTAACCATAAGCGAAAGCAAGCGAAAAAAGTAAGGAGTTGATATGTAAAACTGCTCCTGCTGGTCCAATCTTCTGTTTCTGAATAACATATTTTCATCAGTATCAAAGCGGTTTTCAGAGGCCAAAAATCTGAAAAATTCTCAGCAGTATATGAGCGGTCGGAAAATGTGTAAATGTAAGAAATCAAAATTAGATTATTTCTGTGTAAGATAAAAATATTTTTAAGGTTATGTGAAAAATAATTCCTCATAATAATAATACTAATACTCCCTCATAAACACTCGTAGAGTGTACCCAAAGGCATAGCCTGTGCGGGTAGAGGACGGCTATTATTATTATTTGCCGTGGCGCTCCGTGGCGACTTACTGATTTTTGGTGGCGTATTCACTTTTCAGTTGCAGGAAAACCCGGAAAACCTACAGCACCACCTCGGGTGGATTATATATATATATATATATATATATATATATATATATACAAGTATCCATCTCGTGTCTCCCAATTAAATATAAAAACCCCAAGTAGTACATTCATCTTGGGACAATATTGGTACAATATTATGAAAATATTGGCAAAATATTCAAATAACAATATTGGCGAGAAAAAAATGTAAACATTCGGCGATATTGATCCCATATTTTGAAAATAATATTAGTCTAATATTCTTGAAGCAATATTGGCCTCAAAATGTTAAGCGATATTGGTACAATATCACTTACATTGGAATAATATCGGTAAAATATTATAAAAATATTGGCAAAATATTCAAAGTAAATATGTTGCCTTACAAACATAGATGAAATATTTCCAGAAAATGTCGAATAATTTGAAAATTCTACAATTCTATTTCTACTTCAATTAACCAGTGAGTAGATTGACTTGTAAACGCATTATGAGAAGCCTTATATATGTTACTATGATTAGCTGTCGTTCCATATGTGGGGCCACCTAGCGGTTTCTTACCTAAGTTTGATCATAATTTTTTTCAATATTGTTCATTGAATATTGGGCCAGTATTCAAATTTCAATGATGGTGATGATTCTATTTTTTAATATTGTATTAATATTGTCTTTCTCTCGCCAATATTTGCGAGAGGTTTTCGTAACAATCTTAATCAATATAGGGTTAATATAATTTTTTGAATATGCATGAAATAATATTCTACCAATACGCTATCAAACTTGGATATACAATATTGTTTTTTTATCTCCAAAATCGATATGAGATGAATATTGAAATCGCAATATTGGAGCTAGATGCTGGAAACAATATGTAGGCAATATCGCTCTATCGATATTGGTGAAAATTATTCAACCAATATTGACCCAATATTTTATGAAACAATGTACAATCAGAACAGGTTGACCCAATATTCCACCAATATTTTTAATGAAATATTGTTTTTCCAATATGCACCCATATTGGTTCAATATTAATTTTATATTTACAATATATCCATATTGGCCCAATATGAAAACAAGATTCAGCCAATATGACGGACACCTTTGGCATTTTTTGGGATGAACACTGAAGAACACTGAAGTATATACCCAGCGCCTCTAGGTTCCAAGAAAAGCATTCCGACTATCGTCTCGACTTGAATATGAAGCTAAATTCTTTCCTGAAGAATAGACGATACAACTTGACCAATAATAATAATGAAAAATTAATTATATTATATACCACCTAATCCAATATTCCGAAAAAAAAACCTATATAATAGGTAATTCGTCGGCCAGTACTAATAGAAAACAACTACTGCCCCCTACAACTGTTGAATTCTATTTGTTTGATACTTGGCAAAGTTTTCTAAAAGAACAACTTTGCAATGCTTTTTGAAACCTGGAGATGGCGCTGAATATATATTTGAGTATTCATCTTAGAAATTTCCAACAAATGCTGAAAGTTTTTTTCGATTTAATTGGAAACTAGCCTTCGCTGATGATTGGCAAGTACTATGAAAACGGCTCGTGGGTGTTCCACAGTTGAATCGAAGAATAAATTCAGATGTATTCAAAAAGCATTGCAAAGTTGGTCTTGTAGAAAACTTTGCCAAGTATCAAACATATACAGTGTGACCCACAACCGACTGGAATGATTTTTTTTTTTTTTCATTAAGTAGACATTCAAAAAATCCACTCGGACACCAAATTTCATGAATGAATCTCCATTTCCAAAGTCAACTAATCCGATTTTTCAAGGTCAAAAATCTAAAAAAATTACTAGCGATTTTTTTTTGAAAAAATCTGATTACACCACTGGATTTGCGACATTTTCAAATGGTTTAATCGTAAATTGCGTTAATATGCGTCAATTAATAAAGAAGTTATGAGAGAATGCAATTTGAAAAATATGCCATTTAATTAACCCACCAATTAAATTTCAGAACTTTTATCAAAATTCGGAATACACCACTGTATTCAGGAGGTCTTGATATATCATTGGTCATAGTTCCATCGAAATCTATTCATAAATAAGATAAAAAATTTGAAAAATATGTTAATGGGATTTCAAGAAAATTGTCATTTTGTAATTTTTTATTTTTTTATTTATCAACAGATTTCTCTGAAATTACAGTTACTTAGTGATATTTTGAGACTCCCTGAATCCAATGATGTAGTCAAAGTTTTGATAAAAGTTTTGAAATTGAATTGGTGGGTTGATTAAACGGCATATTTTTCAAATTTCATTCCTTATAACTTTTTTATTGATTGACGCATTTCAACGTAATTTACATAGGGACCATTTGAAACTGCCTCAAATCCAGTGGTGTTGGAATTTTTCTAAAAAAATCGCTAGTAAATTTTTTATATTTTCGACCTTGGAAATAGGCCTTGAAAATGGAGATTTATTCATTAAATTTGGTGTCCTAGTGGACTTTTTGAATGTCTACCTAATGAAAAAAAAAATCATTCCAATCGGTTGGAAAATGTAGATTTTATAAGGGTGCTGCGGTCTTAAGTGGGTCACTCTGTATAATTCAACGGTCGTATGGAGCAGTAGTTGTTTTCTGTTGGATACTTTCGGACGAATTACGCAATCAATTTTTCATAATCAATTAATGGTTTTCCCGTTGTAGATCTATCGATTCCATAAATTTTTTACACTCAACTCAACTTTTTCGATGGGAATTCTACTGTTGCAGAATTTGTAAAAAACATGTTTCATCCCTACAAATATACCTATTACCACCCCCTCTGCTTCTGTTAATTTTTTGACGACCATTCGATATTTTCCCTTCTTAATATATGAAATACTATACAGTTACCGATACTGCTAAGTGTTATTTTTTTAATTATTTGCACTAGTCTAGTATTGTTATCATTATTAGATAATTTTCCATATATTCAGTTATATAATTAATTTTCGAAATGTACCTAATTTCGAATGACGCCCAGTATATACGAAAAGGAACTAACTCACCTAAACATCACTCGCATCGTGATCTAACGTCGAAAGAATAGTCTCAAAAAAAAAAGTCAAGAAGGTCACTACCTACACTCCACCATAATCACAACGAACGCGAATTTTAACCCGGATCTAGCGAACGAACGGCGAAATCCTACCTCTCGGAGATGATCACCAAGTACCCCGATTAGCGGCGGCAACAATAGTGACGAGAGATCGATCGACGGATTGTTCACCGGAGAAAGTGAAAGAGTTCGATGGTGGAGGTAGAACTGCGAACCGTCAGTGGATCCAAAACTATGGGAGAATTGAGCATCCGCTGGTTTGTTTAAATACTCTCTCCCCCTTTCGGTCGATGTCAGTGACGAAAAGTTGTATTTCCGTTAATTCGCATAATAATCAATTTCTATGAATGCTCATTGATGAAACCTTGACCAAGGAGCTGACAAAGGAGACGAATCCTTCTTGACTGACTTCTACTTGTTTACTGCACAATAGAGCACTGTCTGTGACGTAATTTGACAGTTGTCAAACATTCGATGGGGGGACAAACAAAGCCGTTTTCCATAAGAGTACGCGTGTCCTTTTTGTGGATTTTCTGCGAAAAAAATTCTAAAAACAAGTTCTTGAGTATTGATTCATTGTGTATAGTCTGAATTGAGTGCATAAGTATGTAGAAGTGTTATAAACATGGATTTTCCAATTCAAAAATACGTTGTTATGATGACAGGTATCATACACAGTTTTCTCGTTTAGATTTGAGGACATAAAGCATGAAGACTTGTGCTGTTATGGGTTGTTATAACCGATCCGATCCAGACCAGCACGTGAAATTTCCAAAGGACATGGCACTGGATACATGTATTCCTGGGGCTCGACAGATTTTTTTATTTTTGGACATATCATTGTAGAGTTCAAAGGGAACAACTTTCTTCATTACACTTTTTTTCTGGCCCTACAGGGTGAACCAGAAATATGGGTTGAATGTCTTATGCCAATTATGGAAAAATCCTGTCTATGAGTGGATTTTTCTTGTTTTTTGGGTATAAGATCCTGTGGAAAATATCGATTGACTTTGAATATATCAATTATGGTGTACATACTTACAGGGTGAGACAGAAAACGCGTTTTACCTGAAACTCGTTTAATGACCAAGTATAGACTATTCGTTGAAATGTTCTGAATCCCTTTAAGAGTGTGTCTACAGAGTGAACAAAAAATTGTGTTAAGTTATGTGAGATGATATTGCGAATAGTTGTTTTCAAAATTCATTTGCCAGCACTGTAATATAAATGAAAATTGAGATTTCCTGCCTGTCATTTGCGAGTTTTTTTTTGTTTCGATAATTTTATTACTAACTTGGCTATGCTATACTGATCATATGCATAAACGCATATAACATTGCAGCTGCTACAACTCTTTGAGGGTTGATTGAAAAACTACTCGTTTTGAATATTTTATAGAAATATCAATAATGTATTACTTTCAAGATAGGATATCGTCAGGTTTCAATTAATACGTGTTTTCGGAATCACCTAAACGGTTACACAAACATTTATTTTCATCCTCTTTACAATGTCAAAATCTAGTAGTGAAGAGTATTTTCCATAAATCAATGTTTCGTGTCTAATCATGTAGGTACATTGGAAAGTGTGATTTAGAAAGTTCAATGTACTCATACAGCTTTCATATCAACAGAAATAAAATAAATATTCGCCCATAATTTCGTTTCAAGAATTTGTCTTTTTGGGCTCACCATGTATCGTCACAAAAAAGAGTAGACAAAACTTCATCTTCATTCTTTGTCAAATATCAATAATAACAATATTGATTGAAAGTTTGATTTTGTGGAGGAAATCCAGTTCTTGACATGATTTTTTGGGTTTATGACCTTCCACAATCTGAAAATGAAAAAATGTTTTCGATCCAAAGAAATCTGTACAAGTGTAGAAGGGCAAATTAATTAATTTGCCCTTCTACACAAAAAATTTTTTCATTTTCAGATTGTGGAAGGTTATAAACCCAAAAAATCATGTCAAGAATAATAACAATATTTTTCGCTCACTGTGTAGACACATTGTAAACTGTATTCAAAAAAGTTAATTGACTTAATTCAAAGAATATGCTTCAAGAAAGTTAACGGAAAGCCCCCACCTGGGCGAGAAGTTAATGGAAGAGTTTCAGAAAAACCGCATTTTCTGCCTCATCCTGTAAGTATGTACTATGTACAACATGATTGATATATTCAAAGTCGATCAATATTTTCCACAGCATAATATCCCCAAAAATTGAGAAAAATCCACTCGCAGGCAGTATTTTCCATATTTGGCGTTAGACATTCAACCCATTTTTGTAGCTCACCCTGTAGGGCCAGAAAAAAAGTGTAATAAAGAAAGTTGTTTCTTTTGATCCCTACAATGATATATCAAAAAATCAAAAAAATATATCGAGCCCCAGGAATACATGTATCCAGTGCCATGTTCTTTCCTTCTATACAAACAAGGCAGAGACAGGTAGAAACTGCTGGAGTATAGAGACATACAAAAAAAATTATGGGAATTTACAGTCAACATTGCAGGATGTTATGAAAGACGGAAAGTTTTGTATTACTAGTAGATATTTATTGTCAAAGATCGCAAAACTAACAGCGAAGTTATTAGTAAAATTATACGATTTCTCATCTGAAACAAGAGTATTTCAAAATATATTAGGATCACTAAATTCAGTAAAGTTCAAATAAATCACAATTAACAAGTGACCATTGCAAAATAGTAGTTTACCGAACAAGTGCAGAAAGTCATACTTTTCCGCACGCAATTGCAGATCAGCGGAGTTCGGCCAGAAATCGCGTGCGGAAAAGACACTTCACGATCGTGTTAGGTACACTATTTTTTCTACTAGCGGAAAAAACACCCAAAAGTTAACATAAAGAACATTCATTATTAAATATGTATTAAACTATACAACCAAGCTTTATATTTTAACCTTCTGCGACGCAATATTTAAAAGTCAGCATAATTCGCAAAAACTAAACAAATCTACTTTTCCGCACTAAAAAGAGTGCGGAAAAGTGACTCTTTCAAAACTAAAATGAGTGCGGGAAAGTGGATTTTTCCGCACGCTAGTAGAAAAAACAATTTTCTTCTCAAACTCAAATTCTTTATCCGCCATCAGTTGTTCACCGCCATGTTGTGACGTCAGCTGACAGTGCTCTATTGTGAAAAGTCATGGTATTGAACGGGACTGATTTTTTATTTTCTTTTGTGAACATTCTTTTTCCAATGAGAATTATTCAATAAGAAATTTTTCATACTTTTCTGTTTTATCAAAAACGACCTTCGGTTGAATTTCTTCCGGTACGCTGTAGTATTTCACATTTTCTCATTTGTTTATTGACCCAACACGATCCTATACGAAGGCGTAAAAGGGCCATATAATTTTTTTTTAATATTTTCCACTAAATTTCGACTTTTAAATTTGCATTTAGATAGTCGACTGATAGTTGATAGAATCATTCACAGAAAACGTTAATTTCATTGATGGATCGTACCTCTTACATTATAGATCCCCATCAGGGAGATCGGAAGAATTGGGAAGCAGACTCTTCAGAAGCAGTTCCACACAGCAAGGATGAAAATGATGGAAATATTACTTCGATGTTACCGACGTTATCGCAGAAGAAATACTTAGATATTTCATCAGATTTGGTTCAATATCCAACGTGGCTTTAGCCAGGAAAATAGTTGTTTTCTGTTATAGATATTACAGATAAATCACATTTTTCAATTTTAATGGAGAATGTTCCTCTTTTCAACATGAATACCTCCCAGGTGGTTATTTTGAACGAATTAGAATAGCGACTAAAGTTTGTCTTTCAGCCGCAGATGATTCTACAACTGATTCTATGAAATGAAATATTTCGCACTAGTGCAAAATACCTAATTTTGTGTACTAGTTTACAGTTTACGTATTTCGAGTCGGTCGTCGGAAAACAAAATTCCAGCACAAAACTTGTTTCAAGAACAATCTCCAGAAGTTAGTGTATCTAAATGATATTCATTAAAAATTATGGAATTTCCTACCTTACAATTTGTGAAAATATATCCTTTCAAAATTGTAACTACTTAGCAGTTTCAAAAATGTTTGCTACCTATTATTATATAAAATTACTACAATAATTTCGAACCAATTACCTTAATTAAATAGAATTTATGACTATAAATTGAGTTCTTAACAATAATAAGCGGTATTTATAGTAAAAGAATTATATTTTTTTATCATCTATAAGAACTAAAACTAAAGCTGTATGAAAAAATTTCAGAGGAGTTGGTTGTTGGATTCGATAACCTGCTTCAAAAGAATCAAGTAGGAAATATATGCATGGTGTATCTTAAATGATGTCATTAATTTCAGAAAGTGATTCCTTGTCACATTTTAAGAAAAAAAGTTCATATAAACGTGTGTCCTAACTTGCTTCGTTTCTGAGTACGGGGAATCAACTGCGGCGCCACTGGAATTAAATTCAAAATTTATTTTTTTGAAAAGAAGCCCCTTGATACAAAGTTTAATCAGAATCAGCTCGAAGAATTTTGAATAATTCATGAAAAACCGATTTTTAGTTAAACTTTTGACACCGCGTTACTCAGAAACGAAGCAAGTTAAGACACACGTTTATATGAACTTTTTTCATAAAATGTGACAAGGAATCACCACCTGAAATTAATGACATCATTTAAGATACACCCTGTATATTTTTCCATTTCAAATTACTTCATTTAAAATGTGCAACTGTGCAAGAAGATCAACAAAGCGCATTAAAACTCACTTTTAAACTTTTTCATTCGAAACCACAAACCACTTCACTCATTTCTTCAATGGCATCTTTACTACCGGTATTACGTCGTTATAAATGTTAGCGCTCATCGGTCTGCTCAAAAAAAAACTACAGGGTGAGCTATTGATGAAAACGAAACAGGTGTCTTTTCAGGTCAAATCGATGGGAGGACAAACAAAAAAAAATTACAAGGTTTGCGCATTGACAAGAGATATTGGACGCAGAACCGATTCAACATTAAAGAAATTAATGAAAAATTTGCAATACCGATTCGTTGAAAAATACCATGGAATAACAAACAAACCGTCTTTGGCATTGGATTGATATCAATTTACATTTCTGAAATAGGCAGTCATGGTCATTTTGTTGCAAGCAAAAAAAGAGCCTGCACATAACGGCGATGTCAGTTATCAATAATATAATAAATGTTTCGAAACGGAACTTTCAAGCGATTATAGTTTGTTGAATAATGTCTACAGTAACTAGATTTCTGATATAAAAGACTAAAGTTTGCAAAACAAACGGTAGGCGAGTTTTAAAAAAATCAGAGACAGTAGAAACCTAAGTATTCACCAACTGCAAGGGATTAGATATAGTGTCCTTCCAGAGTTAGCATCATATGGGAATTTTTTTAATAATAATGTATTATGAAATTTGACTTGAGAGTTTTTGAAAAAGATGAAATATACACAAACAATATTCTAACCAAACAGATTTCGATTGACTTATTCGGTGGAATTTAAATCAGGTCTACATCTTAGAATCTTCGGTAAAGGTAAGTTTAGTCGACTTCTTCGAAAATTAAGAAAATAGTGATGTTACGTTGTTTTGTCTTCTGAACACGAATCTAAAAAAAAATTGAGGGATCATCATTTATTTTTTATTTCCATTAGACAATTTTCATTGTATTGGTACAGTCATTTAGAATATATACATACAAAAGTTGACAGAAGAAAAATAAACAATATTTACAGTTCATAGGTTTTTCACACTAAGAAAACAAATAATAAAATAATATAAAAAACACTCAACTGCATGAAAAAAAAATCATTCATATTGTAAAAAGAGTTTTCGGTTTGAATTCAAGATCAGTCAAGGATTCACTAGTTTTTATGAAGTCTGGTAATTTTTTAAATATTTTCAAACCCATATGATCAGGTGATCTGTATGATATACTATTTTTGAAGAAAGGCACACGAAAATGCTCTCTTTGTCGAGTGTTATAATTATGAAAATGTTCATTCAGTAAAAATGTTTGTCTGTTCTGAAACACATATATATATATATATATATATATACATAATTCATATATACATATATAAATAGGCATGTCAAAGGCAAAATATTGTATTTGATAAAATATTCTCTACATTTTGCAATGCATCTAATAATGCCTTTTTGAGCATTTCCCCAAAAACAGATACCGTACCACAGTCTCGAATCTACTTGTGCATAATACAAATTTAATAGTTGATTTATTTCCAATACATCTCTTAGATTGATGAAAAGAAATTCCAGGGAAGATAACTTAGATGCTAATTTTCTACAATGTTCTTTCCAGTTGAGATTCTCATCTAGATTGATGCCTAAGAATCTAATCGAATTTTGAATACTATACACCGGACTATTATCAATACAGAAAACCAAATCATCAACTCTGTTCTGGCTATGATGAATCCTTAAAACGTCTGTTTTCTTGGTGTTTTTTGGTGTTTTCTTGGCGTTGAAATAACCTGATACTTTGATCATCAGTTCTGAGCATTTGTTCTCAAGTGCATGGGTTTCTACTCCCGAGATAATGAATGAAAAATCATCTGCATATGCAGTGTAATGTGTAACGCCAATAAAACGATCCAGCTGATTTAGATGGAGTATAAAAAGTACAGGGCCCAAAATTGAGCCTTGGGGTACACCTATCTCTAATGTCAAATTTCCTGAGTTGAATTGTTGAACTCTATTTTCTGAGAAAGCTTCTAATGAAACGAATTGTTTACGGTGTTCCAAAAAAGAAGATATCCACGATACATTTCCAGTTTAGTCAAAAGCTTCTCATGATTGACACAGCTGAGATCACAAAAAACTGCAGCAGGACATTCGCCTGCATCCACACAATCAATAATCTGTTTATAAAATGAAAGCATAGCAGTTGAGGTTGATGTTCCTGACTGAAATCTATGCTGTTTTTTTGTTATGATTTCATTCTCATCTAAGAACGACGTAAGTCTGTCTAGAAAAATGTTCTCAAATTACTTTGAGAGACTATTTGGTACTGTAACAGGTCTATAGTTCTCTAATTGGGTGGGATAATATTTTTTGTATAAGGGTAACACTTCGCCAATTTTCATATTCTGGGGAAACATCCAGTTTCAAATGATTTTATTCAATAAATATGTGATAGGTTCAGATATAATCCGCATGATTCTTTTCAGAATAAATGCTGGAACGCCGCTGACTTTTTATTTTTTATCTTTGTATTTACAATTTCCAAGATTTTCAATTTCTCAAATACTGGATTCAGAAACATAGTTTTTACATTAAAGTCATCAAAATATGTGAGATTAACTGATGGAATACTATTCATCAAACCAGTAGGACCTTCAACGAAAAAAGTATTAAATTCTGAGGCGACAGTATTGGGGTCGCTTATGATGACGTCCTTTCGAATCTTGATAATAAACCATTTTCAAACACAAATTTTTCAGTAAAAAATCGCATAAAATGCATCCTTCTTTTTGTGAACCTTGTTTTAGACACTAACCATCTCGAAATTAAGAAAAAAATATCGCATGTCCGCTCTACGCCTTCGTAACAAAGCGATCACATACTGATCATTGTTTGCATACAATGAAATGACATTTCGACATTTTCGTTGAAAGATTCGGAATCAGTACGTTAAAATACGTTCGGACACAGAAATTTAAAATTTGAAAAATGAAAAATAAAAAATCTCAGAAAATTGGATTTTCTACCTTTAACACCCTTTTCCGGCTAAATCTTATATCTGAGCACATAAAAATCATACATTTTCACAATGAGCTTGAAATTTTACGCATACAGTGCAAATTTCAAGTCGATATAACGACTTAGTATTTTTTATGATTTTTAGGGGAACCCCTTGCAAGTTTTTTCAGGTAATTTTTTATATTTTTCGATTGACTCGAAATATCCAAATATACTAATTCGGCTATTCTGAATCGATTGGCGTTCGCAGAATTTGTCTATCTCGAACCGTTCTCGAGTGGATCATTTCTAAATCAGTTTTTAGATGTTTTTTTCCCGCCAAAAATTTTTCTGATGAGTTTTCGACATATTCGTTCAAAGATTTGGAATCAGCACGTTAAAATACGTTCGGACACAGAGATTTAAAATTTGAAAAATGAAAAATGAAAAATCTCAGAAAATTGGATTTTCTACGAATTTCTTGGCCGAGACTTTTTTTTATAGGACATAGGCTCGTCTTAATTTACAGCGATGAATCTCATCCTAAACTTTTTCGTATGGAATTCAGCATCCTGTATATTTTTGTTTTCACAATGAGATGTCATAAATAATAATTGCCAGTTTGGAATAAGGCATAAAACTATTAAAAGTTTCACATGACTTATCTGCCTTACGTAATACCTTTTCGTCTTTAGTACTGAATTTATTTTATTCCCGGTAATAAAACCAATGATGACGTTTAGTTTTACCATCGTCATTATAAACCTAAACGGAACTCAAACCTTTTGTTCTTCTTGTATTTAACTTAATAGCTTACCATTATTTGGAAATAAAACACTGCTATTCGATTATTTTTCTTACTCCAAGTTAGTACCTATTAATATTATGCTTTGAAATGAATTTAAAAGTCATATTTTATTGCGTAGAAGGGTCAACTCTTCCGCAATTTTATGTTTTTTATAATTCCGACTTTATCTCGGAATTCCGACTTTTAAGTCAGAATTTCGACTTTTACCTCGGAATTCCGACTTTTATCTCGGGATTCCGATTTGTATCTTGAAATTCCGACTTTTATCTCGGAATTTCGACTTTTATCTCTGGATTCCGACTTTTATCTCGGAGTTCCGACTTTTAAGACAGAATTTCGACTTTTATCTCGGAATTTCGACTTTTATCTCGGAATTCCGACTTTAAAGTCGAAATAGCGTGCGAGTTCTTTTCAGAATTTTGAAAAATATATGTGGTGTAATGAAACATTTAACTGAAATAACGCTAGTTCGACTTTAAAGTCGGAATTCCGAGATAAAAGTCGGAATTCCGAGATAAAAGTCGGAATTATAAAAAAAAATTATTTGCTGAAGAGTTGGCCCTTCTACGCTTCCGTATTTTATCACTATTGTTTATTTTTTATTTTCTTTTCTTATATTTATAAGTAAATGTTATTAGGGAAGAGTAATCTACACTCATATATATCTGCACATATCCCTTGTGTGAAAGTTTTCTAAAAGTTACTGTATTCGTCTATTATTATATATTATTATTGTTTTTATTATTATAATATACAATATCATTATAATTGATTCATTTAACTTTGAAGTTATTTATATTTTTAATTATTTTTAGTCTAAGCTTAATGAAATAATAATTGTATTTTATATTAGGATGTATCCTACCAATAAAGATTTCATTCATTGCACCACAACTATAATAGAAATGGACCAAAATTATAACGATTGAAATATTAACGTCATTAAGTGGTAATTCTGTAAACAATATGTTAATTTTCAATTTGACCTTTTTCAAATTATGATACATCAGAGTACATATAAAAATACATTTTTCCACGGTGGATGTTTTCTTAATTTTCATCAGTGGTGTGACTGTAAACATGCCCCGCCATATTTTTAATCAACATAATGATACGCTACTGTTTTTTGTCAAGTAGGTATCATTTTTATAATTATCTTCAATTTTCTCATAAGCATGTTCTCTTGACTTTTTTTCGTACGACGGACGGTTTTCGATTAAAAAATAAAATCTTGTACCTATGCGACTTTTTGTTATTCTCAATGAAACGCATTTTGTTTTTTCAAATCGAAAACTGTTTGCCGCACTCAAAAAGTCAAATGACCATTTTTATGAGTAGATTGAGGAAAATCCTAAAAATAATATCCTTTTAAATAGCTCAGTGGCGTATCATTATATTTCAACATTTCAACACCCTGTATCTAAGAAATAAAGCGGTTTCGGACACATGTTTATAGGAAAAAATAGTCTTGTTTTGATCCCAGGAATACGTCCTTGACATATTTGTTTTGCATTTTGAAACACCCCGTATTATACATGAAAATACTACCACGAGCTAGAGTTTGTGTTGTCAAAAAATCCTGTTCTTATTGGGAAATTACCAGAAATAAAATCCCGACGAAATGCAGAATTTTCAAAAAATACTTTCACCTTGATTGCACGAAAACTGTGTTGCTTAGAAACACCACGAGAGCTTGCTCGAGTGGTGCTTTGTACAACAATAGTAATTTATGTATCGAGTGAGTAAAGTGATACTTTACTCACGAGTTTCATAAAGTATTTTTTCTACAACTGTCAAAAAAAATAATCAATTCATATTTTTTTGCAAATATGAAATGAATTTGGTATATTTTTATTGATTCATTATTCGAACAAAGTTCGAAGAGTATGCCGGAGAGTTGAGTTTCAAATAAATGAAACGAATAATTTCGACAGAGTCGAAATCCCTTTCTCTTCACACTATCCCGCAAAATGGAAAATTTGAAGCGAATATTAAAATAACATATTCATCGAGGTCAATATTATTATTATTAATGTTGACTTGACTTTCGAATAACTAGTCCATCGAAGTAACTTTTCATTTTCTTAGATTTGTATTCAAAATGAATAAACAATCCTCGTGAAGCAACAAATACCTTTTTCTTTCTTTGAACTATGTCAAGGAAATCTCATATTTGCACTTACCACGATTTTCTACGTTCAATCTTCATCACTTTTCATTTCTACACAAATTAAATTTATAGTTATCAAGAATTCGTTATCTGAATAGATGCCCAATTTCACAAATTTCATTAATTGTTGTTGTCAACTAGTTTCTGACGGCCAAACAGCCATAGCTACCTTGGATTACCTAGTGTAGATTAGGTCCAATAGTTCCTTAGAGGTATATGCTATTATTTTGAATATATTCGGCGCGATTGTTTGGAATTTTGATAATACCTACTTATTTAATAGTAAGAATGCTAAGATTATTATTGGTGAAACATTTGTATATCAGATATATTTATAAGTTATTAGTTGCCAAAGAAAATCAGAACTGGCTTTATGACAGGATTTCGTTATTATTCGGATCTGTCACTGTTGTTGCATGAAACTGTCGGTTGCCTAGCAACAGCCGTTAAAAAAAGTGCACTTTTTTTACGCTTTTCCGTTTAATAATGAAATCGTATGTTACTAGTGAAATATTGTAATACTTTACGCACACAAACCACACAAAAAAAGTGGACTTTTTTGACAGTTGTAGAAAAAAGTATTTTGAAAATCCTGCATTTTGAAAGGATATTCGATCAGACAATTTCACGAATACATTATATCATTATGGACTGAATGCGTATATATTGCAGGAACGGTTCATCTGTTCATCTTGTGTAATTATATAATGTCACCTGAAGAGTGAATTTTTTAGAAAAGAGTTCATAACTGTTTCAGATACATGAATTACATTTACGTCTTTTATCGCATATTAATTCTTCTTAATAGCGATGAGTACCTGTTGATAGTTGTACTTCTGTACTATTACGTCAAATAAATTCCTTCTCAGACGAGTGTGATAAAAAATTCAACCTTCCACAATAAGAAAATGAGGCGAATATCAGTATCCGCAACGTCAACTTTATTTTTTGAAAAAGAGTAGTATTTTTTAGTTGATTGCTACTGTTTTTTTTCAGATAGGCAAATTCAGTGTACGATACGTTACTGACAAACTTAATGATTTCATCTCGTGTATGGAGATGAACGTGGGTTTTGATTGTTCCAAAACCTCTTAAGAGGCCATGAGCGCGATCACATTTGGGATTTGGGACGCTTTTTAGGGTAAAAGAGTCAATTGATAACTCAAAAACTCAAAAAATGTCCCAAAAATGCAGTTACTTTGAAGCAATTTTATGGGTAGATGAACAAATAATTTCGAAAAAACATTACAGCACGTACATAGATCAACGTTTTACCTTTCTTTTCATACCAAATTCATTTCGATCGGATAAAGATTGCTTCAAATTTTAATGGAAGAGAAATACCACTGCAGCTACCTGGACTATAAATGAAAAGAATCTTGAGGTGCTGCCGCAGACACAGTTACATAGAATCGAACGTCCTCTAGAAGCCTATCCTTGTTTGAAATCGATACGACGAACCGTTTTTGAGTTATCGATTCTTTTACCCTAAAAAACGGCCAAAATGTGATCGCGCTCATGGCCTCTCTTAATTATGAGTCCTTGAAAATGAATTTTCTTTGGCGACGAACATTGGCTTGGAATCTACACACCTTTATAAACATTCTAGTTAGATTTATATACGCAATGATTGCTTCAAAAGGAATCGAATGGAATAATTATTATCGGTAAATATTTATAGTCTTGGTGTTGCACCACGCCCATCACGCACATGCCACCAAACAAGCAAAAGTTAGCAGAACTATCCACTCGCTCATCACTTTCTCCGGTCGTGCTCGATTCCTTCTTCTATACAGGACGATACCAGTGATCGCGGAGAGCTAGTATGAGTACATTTTTATTCTGGATCCATATTAAATTCTGAAGCGTAGAAGGCTAAGGATTATTTGTTTATTTGATCCTCGATATTTGGTCTTTTACCTCCAAATTTCGAATTTTATCTCGAATAATGAAAAATTGATTATATATCGTCAGGTGAGAATTGTAGTGTTCTATATGCCTCTATTACAGTTTCGAGATAAACGAATTTCAAAGTTTGAGATTTTGCCGTCAGTGTGGACAAATCTGTAAATATGAAATGTCAATATTCTTTTGTTATGCGAACTCTTCTCAATATTGAAGATACATTCGTAATACTGTAGCTTAATTAACAAATTAGTTGAAATGAATTTGAAGAATGCTTGCATTTGGATATATAAAACACGGAAAGTGTCTTCGATTATTTTGTGGATATAAACTCAATCAAAACATTCATTCACTTGTGTTTAAAGTTAAACATTTTCCACAATTTGGGTCTCCTACTTTTTCAGAAATACTCCTAAAGACTAATTCATGCAAATGCGAAATTCGCAAAAAAATATAAGTTTTTTCCATTTCATTTCATGGAATTGATATGAAAAAGAGATATTATTTTTGCGAATTTCGAATTTGCATGAACTAGTCTTAAGTCGGGTTCATATGCCAGCTTTTTTTAATTGAGCTTACAGCGTAGTGTTTTCGGATTGGTCGCTGAATGACAGAACGACGTGTTCTCAGTCAGCGGCCAATCAGAAAACAATACGCCATAAGCGAGAGCCATCATGTGTACCCTGGGTAAGAGGATCATTAAGAGGCCTGCGCTTGATTCAGAAAAGAGAGGGGCATTCAAAGAAAGTGCAGTCGGTACTCAAAATTAGTAATTACAAATTTGTTTTCTCGTGTCGATATCGAAATACACCGAGCAACTACTTTTGAAATTATTAGCGCGAATCGATAAAATACGTCAAGAAAGCGCTTGGAATATCTGTTCCAGTATGAGGTTAGCGTCAACAAAACGCACCTATCCGCAGTCTGCGCAAAAGTTGCGACACCTATAATCATCTGGTTGAACTGATAAAAAGTGGATCATGTGTTTCTTGCCATAAACGGTAGTGTATCTATTTTAATTGTTTTCCCATTATAAATCGATTTTTGGAAAATAAATTGAGTTCAGTGATATTCTTTAGTGTTCTTAGTTTCAGAATAAGTCAACTTGAAGTGGCGGAAGAAGTCGAAAGTTCCATTACTAAGCGTATTTGCTCAGTGCCGCAATGCTGAATGTACTATCAATAGTACCAAAGAAAAAGTTTCTTTACATAATTTTCTATTAAAAAACAATGATTTTGGCCTGATATGGCCATCTCGTCGTAGATAAAAATGTCTAATAAACTCATTTCAACTTTCGATATCTCGAATACTTCGTTCAAATTTGAATGAGACTTATATTAAACACTATGGTCTCTTATGGAATTTAGCAGCTGATCACCATAATATTGTTTCGCGCCTAAATTTTTAGCGCTACCTAGCGGGAACGCATTTCGTTAATACTAGGCTGAACGCGAAACGCGGAAATGAAAAATTTTCATTAAGGACAATTGAAACGTTAGAAATTAAGCTCAAGCCCAGCTCGATTTGCCAAAAATAAAAATTTAAAATATATCCACGCACTGCGGGGACAGATCGGACAGGTTGAAATTGGAAGTGTTCTGACTGTTCTGTATTGATGTGTTCTGTGTTGAAGTGTTCTGTGTCATTACTGTCATTCTTTGTTTATTATTTTTCTGTTAGAATTATGTGAGGTTATGGGTAAATACGGTAAATAGGATATTTCAAATTATGGATCAAAAACATTCTTGCGGTGACTATCATAGACTTAGAGAACGCACTGAGCTTCATAATTCCTACCAGTGACCTTTATATCTTAGAGAAAATATTCTTACAAGTAAGTGGGTGTTTTTGTTATACTTTTCTGAAAGAGAATTTCTATTATCAATTACGAATTCTACAAAAGTTGATTTGACTTCCTTTTATTTTTTTTCTGCACGGTCTATACTTCTTCAAATTTGTTCGTTTGGCTTTGATCTTGTATAAATACGACATATCTTTTAATATCGTTTTTGAAAAAAGAAATTTCAGAAAAGAGTTTTCCTGTTGATTCATGCAGCACCAATTAACAATTAGCAACTAGTATATTCTGAATTTAAAAGACTGTTTTTTATTTACAATGACCAAATACTCAGTTGGTAGAGCACTGTACCGGCAATCCAGGGGTCGTGGGTTTTTCTGGAATTTTGATATTTGTCTGTATGTCGCTAATTTCTCTTCATTTTACAGGGATAATATCGAAACTCAGATCAGAGGGTTAATATAGGCTTGAGTACCCCCATCTCAAATCAAATGATTTTAAGTAATCTGAATCATCAAATCAACAAATTAACAATCAACTGCTTAATGGTAATCCCCCTAGTAAGTATGGGCTTTTTAATGTACTATTCTTCGTAATAACCTGCATGTACTTTAGCACTTCTCCACCTTTTAATTTAAATAAAAAACAATTAGTAACACTACTTAATAAAAATTAAAAATTATCCTTTCCATATTTTCCTTACTACAATTAGAAACATACCTGATTTGGTGAAATTGGCACTGCAAGAATCCAGAAAACCAAGCAACAACACAAAAGAAGAAGTATGGATCAAAAAGAAAACGCAGATAGTGTTTTCGGTTTGATAACAAGTCTCTGTGAAAAATTCCAAACCGACCCCCAAAAAATTAAATCATCGAGATCAAAATGCTATGAAATTTTGTTGAGAAAAAGAATCCCAGTATTTAAGAAACGTAAGCTATATACATTTTGATGATATTGCCATCTACAGGAACGTTTTTTCAGAATTTCAAGACACCAAGGGAACTGAAGATCCTTATTGTAATTTATTATGTTGGCAATTTACCCTTGTCCATGAATATAATCTAAAAAATCACGCTGAAAATTTACAAACATGTATGGACAGTTTTGAATCAAGTTTCGAAGACTGCAGGAGTGTTATAACCTTTTTATACAGTTTAAGAAACATACCAACGAAAAATAAAAAAATATTGGTAATTATTGAAACCTAACCATAGTTGCCGTCAATTATATGTGTTATTTTCAGGATCTTTCTTCCTTGCCATCACTGGATGAATTGGAAGATTTCAGTAATCTCTTCAAACTCCCTCGGTCTTATTTCAGCGAATCAGACAGCCTCTGTTATAAGAGTTCTACTGTACTGGCAATTGAATCAAACGTTCTTGAAAGAGAATCCATTAATTGCAAATGCATCGAAAGTTCTACCACACTGGCATCAAATAGATCACTTGAAAACAAATTCACTGATTTATTCAAAGATGAAGGTTACAATTCTCCTACAAAAAGTTCAGATGATAATATTTGGGAGTTAGCTTCTAAGCTCAAGTACTGTGATCGAAAAAATTGGGAGAGCTATGGATATCCAGAACCAGACAAGGAACGCCCCTTTTTGTCAGAACTTGGTGCATTGTCCTCTTTGTGGGTTGAAAACTTAGAATCGTTATACTTGTTTAAGTTATTCAAAGATGGCTCTGTTTTCAATTCTAAAATGGTATCAAGAAAATGCTTCATCAGGGACTTGAAGTATTTATTAGGTATGTTATATTTTATAACCAAAGGAGATGAGATACTTGTTACTCTCCGCAACGTCAACTTTTATTTCTCCTGTTTCATAACGAACGTTATAGGTTGTAGTCAACTCATCATCAGATATTGTAATATTTTAATACTTTTATGTATAATTTACTCTATTGAGTAACTGTCTTTTAGTGAGTATTTTAGTGCTTATTTTTATTGTTTATTTTGTGTGTTTTGACCTGTTGGAGTAGTTAGTATTTTCCAGTATTGTTTGGTATCACTTGACATTATTGTAAAAGAAAACTGGTTCAATAAAATTTTGATTGATTGATTGTATAGACAACTTCAAGTTTTGCCCAACTCTCAACTAGAAAATTCACTATCATGAGTATGCTGGATAAATTTGAGTTTTCCATTAATAGTTTTTTTTTTTTGTTGTTTTGAAAAACAAGAGTACAGCTTGGCAAATCTATAAAGGAATGTCAATAAATGTATGAGATTGGCGAACTAGAATGAGAAAGTATTCAGTTGATAAAAAAGGTAGTATAATATTGTTCATTCAGTTAGAATTTATACTGAGCTCTTCTTCATATTGCTTTATAAATTTACCAAGCATCTATAGTTTTAAATATCATTTAATATTTTCTTATGTTTAATGTGCAAAATAAAATTGTAAAAAATTTTAACTATGAAGAGATGCAGAGTGTTCCATGATGAGTTGAAATTCCTGAGTAATTAAAAAAATATATATTTTCATATCCATCCAAAAATCTGTAGGTTACTAAAATAAAATTACATATTTCTTTTTCAGTTGGAATGGCATCTGATTCATTCAATTTTGATGAAAACGGAGAATTCTATTTAGTGCCAGGAATAAGTGTAGATGGTATTACTCCTGACACCTTAAATAGTTATTGCAGAGATATTTTGTTCTGTGGTACATGCCACAAGGCGCTGAACAAAATGAGTACACCAAATCTGGAAACTGGAAAGTATAAATATCGAGGATTTATATTTACAGTAAGTTGATGGAATCATATCTGAAAAGGAATTTGAACATATCCATTTATGAGTAACTAATGCTCATATATTATTTAGATTCAAGATAATTGAACAATGCATACATTTCATGGTTTATGACAAAGGACCCCGCACGAAAACACATGTAAAATTGGCTCTCGATCAAATTGGCTGAGATTTTATTGTGTTATAGTGGGATGGGTAATTAGAAAAATGTGCGAGTTTAAATGATTTTGTATGTGTTGTTTCTGAGATATAATCAGCCAAAGTTCGAAAAAACGTCAGGGTTGGGTAGGGTTGACAAAGGAAAATATTGTTTTGTTAGTTGTAATGAGACAAATTCAGGATAAAAATGTATCTATCAGAACTCGTTTAACATGTCCAATTATAACGTTATTAATGAAAGTACATTAGGGTGTATACGGGCATAGTCAAAAAAATCGTTTTTCGGGATTTTTTTTCTACCACTAGTCCTGAACCAACAACTTATATTTTGGTAGAATATCATGGTTTCAGTCTATTCTAGGCAATAAAAACATGTTTTGTTTTTTGATTACTCGTTTGAAATATGAATTTTTAACTACAAACTTTATGTTTCATAAGACCAATAAAAATTATTATTATTATTACAAAAGTTTGGTCAACTTCGTATGTTGCATTTCTAAGATATGCATTTTTAAAATTTATGGGATTATGACATATGGGGTTGCTACTATCGATTAAACAAAACTTTAGACCTTATGATAAATTAAATTCTATATAATGAAATATCGTAATACCGTAAACTTTAAAAATGCATATCTTAGAAACGCAACGTACAAAGTTGACCAAACATTCATATTTAATAGTCAACACAATTTTGGGAAGGTTTATGAAAAATAGCAAATTTGCTATTTTTCCTGACACTGACAGTGATACTGACATCACCATATACCTTTTTTTTCAGGAATTTTGCGAAAATATCAATCGTTATCTCAAATTTTACCAAACGGCTACTTTCAATATTCCTGATTCTATGAATTTCTTGGAATTTCATGAGAAAACTCAGCAACTGCAGCTGCAGATATCTACCTTGACATCAATTTGCAAAGTTGGACCCTATACGAAAATGGAAGAAATACCCCATGGTGTAGCTCTGCTCAACTATCTGTATCAGAAAGTGCTGAGCTTGACTGAACAAAAAATCATCAGTGTTCTCTACTCAATTTTATATCCTTGCTGTCAGGTTTATTTCAGGTAAGTCAATGTCCGATTTTAACAAAATTGTGTTTTTTTCTATTACAAAATAATGTGATATTTTTTGTTTTTTACACCGGTCATGTTTCAGTCGTTTCCTCAAGCAGTGGATTCTTGATGGAATCATCAATGATCCTTACGACGAATTTTTCATCAAACCCAATTCAAAATTCCTCATATCCAGAGGTCGTACATATTGGACAAGAAGTTATAGTGTGAGGGAAGATATTGTCCCTGACTTTCTCGTAGATTTGAAAATGGAAATTCTCTTGTGTGGGAAATCTATGAGCTTACTTAAGTTCTGTGAACAAACAGTGAGTTAGAATTTATCAGCAGTTTCCATCTCGGCAGGAAAATTTCTCTTTAAATACTTTTTTTTTTGGTATCAATATTAACACTTTATTGTTCATTTTTTATGACATTTTGATTTTCAATTCATGACTTTTTGTAGAGCAAGCTGCGTTTATATTTAATGGGGAAAAAACCACAAATAGTCTCTTGTTGTCTCACATTGGACCAACTTGCTACCCTACAACAAAATGCTACCAATTATTATCTGGATGTTCATGAAGAATGTGGGCCTCGGTTCAGCATGAAAGAATTTCTATTGCGATCACACCAAGTGAATGATGTTTTAATGGGTTTGATTGCGGAGAAAAGAGCTATGACGTTGAAAAAACTGGAATGTAAGTGATACATAACATACTAAATTTTCATGTCCATTCAAAAATTCCATTTTATGTTCATCTAAAATCCATGTTTTCAACTGTTTCATAAACTGTATTTTTCAGTAGAGAGGCAGAAGGAGATAATGGAGCAAAATGAGAAGAAATTTGAGGAGATGAACATGTTAAAAGAGCAATACGAAGCTGCTTTAGAACAAAAACATTTGAGAATTGCTAGGGAAATCCAAAAAAAATTCAAACAATTCGAAGAAAATCTCGAAACTGAACTAAAAAGACAAAAACTTATTCAAGAAGAAGCGTAAGTACAGTCCAAACTCTTTGGATTTTACATAATAATTTTAAATTTTACTGTGTGAAATGATATAATCTTTAGGTTTCATGGCTACTTATATTAAACAAAACAATTTTAATAAATTAATTAAAAACATATTTTTTTTAAATCAGTGAACTTCACTATTTTTCTTCCAGTAATTTCATTATGGACGTTTTTTGTTTCAGGGATATCATGATTGATTATTATTCAAAATTGATAAAAATCTCCGAAAGTCGAAAGTCAAAAATAGAAACACATATTAAGAAAATGAAAAGCATCCATATGGAACCAAACCTTTTGCCTAGAGATAAGGAACATTTCAATTCAGTGGAGAATTTGGTAGAGAAATCAAACAGTTCCACTGACAGTTTCTATTCCATACCTGATGATAAAAACGAAGATAAAAACGAAGATAAAAATGGAGATAGAAATGAAGATAAAGTCGAAGAGGAAAATATGGAAATGGAATGTGACCAACCGGAAATTAAATCTATAGATTCTCTAGACATCATTAATGCCAACGCAGAGTTTATAAAGTGCAGTAATGAAATTAGTGATGAAATTAACAACACTAATCATTCAAAAAATATCCAAGAAGCTATAAACAACTTTGAAGCGGCAAGAAAAAACAAGTACAAAGTTATGACTCAAGAGATGGGTATTGATTATTTGCCCAAAAAGGAGAAGACTCCCAATATCCACAACCCAGACAACCTCACGGATGCTCAAAGGAACAAACTCAAAATTTTATCTACTGAGTTCGGTATTGATCTCAATCCTGAGAATGATAGAATAAACAAAATGCCTAGCATTTCCATGTTCAATAGAAATAAAGTAATGGGGTCTAGTGATTGTTTCGCAGAGAAATACTTGGATAATGAGAATTTTGTTAATCGGAATTTGGAAAATATTGAAGAGAGTATCATTAAAACTAGTTTTATGAAAAAATCCAAGTCATTGATGTTGGATTTTGACAAGGTAAATTACTAATCGTCGATGCTGTCATGGCAGGGGGTAATTTTAATACAATTATTCGACTGTCCGATGTTTTTCATAATTTTTTTTTAAAGATTTAATTTTCACGACTTTTTGCATATTTTTTCATCGTAATTTTCCCTGTACGGAACCGTCAAACAATTTTCCGAATTCCTATTTGTTCTTGGTTAGCTTTCAGGGGGTCAGGGCGATGTGTCCTTGTTCCAATTGATTTTCTAGTTGGACCAACGTACCTACTTTTTGTCATAATAACAACTGATTTGATAAATTGCCAACTTCTCTGAATAAGCGATTTTACTCAAGATCTGCTGAGGTTTATAAAGGGTGTCCCACCCATCAAGGTTTATATTTTTTTATGTAAATATCATTAGAAACGCTCGGGCCCCTTAACTTTATTTTTTTTACATATTTTTGTAATATTTTGGTCACTGTAACTTCAACCCCCTATTTAACATCTCCTACATTTTTAAACTCAAATTTAAAGGACAAAAGAGTGTTTTACAGATAATAATTACTGTCCTTTACAGTGATATATCACAACACACTCCTTGACGTTTGAATCCATCAAATTATTGAAATAAAATATGAATAAAAAGTCATTTCCTTCTTTATTTAGTGCTTTCAAATAATTCATATTGAATTTTTAGGTTAGTATAATTTCTACCAAACAAGACTCAGACAAGCAAATCCCAATGTCTGTCGATTCAACACCATTAAGTGAGCTCCCACATAGTGTAGGAACGCCAAGCACAATGTTCCTCAGTATCGATACCAATCATCTAGAAAGTATCCCGAATACAGCAGAAACACAACAGACTGATGAGGGTTTCAAATTCGATTCAATCAAAGAACAACCCATCGATCCAATTTATTATAACCGCAAGGAGAATGGTTTGCAGAAAAATGTCTTTTCTAAAAGGGTAACCAAGAAACAAGCTTCGGAAGTTTCTACAAATTGCCTGAGGTTATTTCTACACGAATGTGTACAAATACCTCTCATGACTCAAACCAAGCTAATCAACGACGAACTGTTGAGGTATTATATCATTGACCTCCAGTACTTGAAACATCTCATGAGTTTGAGGGACTATTTCTTCATGCAAGATGGCGAATTTTCTAGAAACATCACCGAAAATTTGTTCACCAAGCTATACGATGCAAATTTTCCAGCCGAACTAATAAACGTCCGCATTTTACAAGATCTAGTCTTTGGTGCACTGGATATGTCATACAAAAATCAGAATAACTCCGAGTGTTTGTCTTTCAAGATCAATAGCTTGCCGAAATGTTTTGATTTGGGTAATCCTGATGTGTTAGATTGTTTATCGCTATCTTATAAAGTGAAATGGCCGTTGAATATTCTTTTGCCTACTGATACCGTAGCCAAATACGACGAGGTGTTCAAATTCCTGCTGAAGTTGAACCGGGTTTCCTGGGTTCTGAAGAAAACGTTTTTGGTAAGTCCTCAAAAGTTTTTTATTTGAAAATTCCACATCATTAAAAGCCTGCAATTTTTAAAAAGGGAACATTCTCCATGAAAATTGAAAAATGTGATTTATTTGTAATATCTAACAGAAAACAACTACTTCCCCAGCACAAGCCACGCTGGACATTGAACTACATCTGATAGATATTGATTAACTGAAAAGGAAAGAAAAAATCTGAAAGTGAAAATTCGCATTTTCATTCAGATAACTGATTTTTTTTTTTTTATTCTCTCTAGTTTTCATTGATAAAATCATTAAATAAATTAGATAAGCAAGGTTCGCTTCTCTCGCATTTAATCCCCAATACATTTTGGTCGACAAAAATCTATTTCGCTTTGCAACTAAAAAAATGTCCGCTATTTTCATCGTTCAAGATAACCTCTTAAGGGGATCATTCTCCATGAAAATGCAAAGCGAAATAGATTTTCGTCGACAAATGTATTGGGGATTAAATGCGAGAGAAGCAAACCTTGCTTCAATGAAATGAACGATTTCTGTGAGTAATATTTTTGAATAACATTCTCTCTATCTAATTTATTTGATGAATTTTGAATGAAAACTAGAGATAATTAAAACAATCAACTATCTGATGAAAATGCGAATTTTAACTTTCAGATTTTTTCTTTTCAGTTAGAGTCTTTTCACAATATCTGTCAGATGTAGCTCAATGTCCAGTGTGGCTTAAGCCAGGGAAGTAGTTGTTTTCTGTTAGATATTACAAAGAAAAAATTACATTTTTCATTTTTCAATTTTCATGGAGAATGTTCCCCTTTTAAATAAACCAAAATGTTCCCTTACACACCTCACCTATTACCTTTGGCGGTTGGGATCGAGAACCCGCTGCTCACCCTGTACTGCTTTGGACGGTGGCTGGGCTCTGCTGTCTTGGTGTTATCCTTCATTTTGGCTGACTCTTTCCGGAGCTTTCCTGATGTCTCTTTGATACCTGAAACATGCTCTGATCATGGACTATTGCAATTGTATCTCTTTTTTATTGAATGTATCATACAGTAAGATGGATTCGACATTGTTATTTATATATGACAATTCAAAATATGTTAATTTATTTATGTATAACTGCGTATTTTGTATATAACATTATTGTGTTTGTTAACAAGGGAATTCTCTTAGAAACAATAAACAGATTATCTCTCTCTCTCTCATTTCAGTCCTCTTAAGGCCGGTCAGTCTGTGCAAACGACGATGTTGCCAGGATTGGCCCTCTATCGATGGCCCCTACATTGATAGACAAATAGGGTTGATTTCTCAGAACTAAAGTATTGCAATGGTTTCCACTGAACTCATGCATGCCAAATCCAGGAGGGTTAATACCTCAACACGACGTAACTTGAGCCGACATATTATAAGGCTTGGTATTTTCTCAGTGATTAATCACAGATTCATTAAAGCAGGAAGGGTGTTTATGCATTCATTTATAACGGAGATATGAAATATAACAATAATAATGATAATAATAATAATTCGGAGACTGAGGTCCTCCTGCAGCTTCATAAGGATAAGCCAATGCATTGGGTCTTCTTCAAGAACATTGAAGACCTTGCCTTATCTAAAAATTTGACCAATGCATTCCCGACACTGGATGCAGAGCATGTCTTTTATAGATTGCTTTAGGATGACAAAGTTAATTATATAATAATATCTTGCCATCTGTTTTCAGGAATTGAAAGTGTTAGCGAAAGAATCAGGCGAAAAAGAAATTTATCTCATGGCATCACCACAATACAGGAAACTACACCAATGCAGACATATCATGACTCAGTTTGTCCAAACGTTAAAGAATTATGTTGTGGGTGAGGTGCTGCAATCTAGTTGGGCTATTTTTGAAAAGAATCTAGAGAGTGTTTCTAGCGTAGATGAGCTCTATTCGGCACACACAGCATATATAAAAAACATTCTCTCTATGTAAGTAAAAATTTAGTTTCTTGTTAATATCGATATAGAATTACAATACACCCAAGGTGAACTAGCAACACCTATCAAAAATTAAATGGGGTACTAGTCTATTATGTATAAACACACCTGTGATATTTCAGAGAAATTCTAGATCATTTATCAAATATGTTGTTCGCCATCCATCGAAAACGCGTCACTGAATAAACCAACTTCATTTTGTTTATACGCCTTAGTACGAACTCTCGATCTACAATGTCTGTGATTTCACGCGAATTAACAATTGCAGTCTGTCATTTGTAGTTCATCGCCATATTTACTGAAGACATTATTTCGGCGTATTCATTAATCGATCGTTCGAAAAGCATCAATAGCGTGGTTCGAATGTGATTTGTGCTCAAAAGAACATTTTACTATAAGTATAGGAAAATTCGTTGGACACATATATTATTAAACTTTTTTTTCACATGGTGTGTTGTGTTCTTTAAAAATAATTTCATGTCATGCTAATGAAACTTCATTTCAAATAACCAGCTTCAGTTTGATTAGGGAGTAGAAATGGAGAAACAGTGATTCTGCCTTTTCACATGTGTTCATCAAGGGCACTTTCCTACATTTACCAAACTTTTTTTTGTCCACATTTCCAAATTTCACTTTCAATCCTATATTACTTCTGAAATAGCCGAATGGAAAAAATAAATTATAAAGTTTTGCCACTGCCACTGTAATACTTATTAGGGGTGGTTATTGGGGGTGAAGCTCACACTTCTAAATTATGAACTCTTTTGATTTTGAAAAGTCTCTTTTTGTGCCTATAATCTCAATATATCAAAACTTTATAATTTTTTTTTTCTTCTAATTGTGCTAATATCAATGGATTATTTGTTTTTACTTCTTTTGGTGGGGAGAGCACACTGTATCATTTTTGGTAAGTGGCCGTAGATCACCCTGTACCTAGTATTTCCGTTTTATATTGAATTGTTTTTTACATCAGAAAATAAATATTTTCGTACAATGTTAATTATTTCAACCTATCAAAGGAAGAAAAGAACTGATTCTGATTTTAGGTACTCATTTTATCATATTTGAAAGAAATTCATGACCATTATCTAATTTTTTTTTCTTGGTTTTCAGGTGCTTATTGAATCAGAAAACTGTAATCCTAAGAAACGTTATTCACAAAACATTCATAGTGATTTTAAAATTCTTCGATTATTTGAGATCAATGAGTTGGATTTGTGAAAATGGCTCATATGTTCACCCCAATTTCAACAAACTGGAAAGTATTTTCAAGAACTTTCAGGAGTTTGTTTTGTATTTATTTAAGGTGGGCCGTAAAGTAGCAAATAGCAGGTACCAACCTCATTTACTGCTGTTGTTGGAAATGCTGGATATAAATGAATATTTTTCGGAATCTCTCAAACGTTCGTCTAGTTGAAATCATCGTTTAATTAGTTTTTCATTGTATGCACAAAATTTTAAATCAATGTTATATAGGTATTTATTGTTAATGATTAACAAATTTTTATAATTGAACAAATAAAAGTTTTTATAACCACATGAATATTACTTTGATCAGCGTATTTTTTGTTTGGCATTTCAAAATTCATGAATTGCTTTCTTAATAACTACTCAATATGATATGGAGTTAGACAAACGCATTTTAGTACAGAAAATATTAGTTATAATATATGCTTTATCGTCCAAAAAAGATAATATTATTGACAAAGTATTCATATTTATACAGAGTGACCCATTTGAAAGCGGGCCACCTCTCTAAAACTGTTATTTATTATTCGATTCCGAAGTTTTTTTTTTCAATAGAGCATCAATAGTAATCAATACACCATGAGGGTTTCTAGACATATCAAAAATGTACCTATGGTCTGTTTAAACGATACCGACTAAATAGCATGAGAAGACCTGCTAATTGATGTTTTAAATTTGAAGAATTGAACTTGTTTTGGATTCCAGCAGAAGATGGTCCGTGGATTCAGGACAGGGGCGGCATCCTCGTGAATAGAAGTCAGGTTATTTATGAATTGAATTCAAGAAATAGAAGTTACCCAAAATACCAAAACTACGTCACTTTCACTGGACGCGTGTTCCGCCAACAAAGTTAGAGCTATAAACTTACTACTATTACATATATGTAGTAAGTACTTGCAGTGTATTACTTGTATTGAGCTTTATTGCTCTTGAGAATGCTCACTTTGTTGGCGAAACGTGCTGCGAGTGGAAGTGACGTAGTTTTGGTGTTTTGGATAGCTTCTATTTCTTGAATTGTATTCACACCAAAGTTTCCATATATTAATTTTCGATTTGAATTGAATGTCTGACGACATAAGTGGTAATTTCGGTAAGCTATATGTTAATTTTTAACTCATGTTAATTTTCACACATATTTAATATCTGGTTATTCTGTAAAAAATATATAAATGAAGTGATATCTCTGCAAGCTGTATGCGGCCTGTATGTTCGCATATTATATTAACATATCTATTTTGTAAAAATGATATAAACTTGTAACAAAATATTTTAAATGGTCAAAAATTAATATAAAGCTTACAGAATTACCACTATGGAATATGTGCATTAAAAATAATCTTATATTAAACGTTTGTGAAGTATTACTGGCCCCTCGATCTCTAGGCCGGTATCCAGGCTGGATGACAACCGATTTGTCGGAAAGATGAGTTATATTCCAGTATATCATTACCGTGGAAAGTACATTCCATCGATCGAAGTAACAAAAGACCATAGAAATGAATTTTCATCTTTGTCTTGAAGCCAACATAACTTTGTTTGTTTACAAGCGAGGGCCTTATACATGTCCATATTCAATCGGGTGATTTTATGGATGCCCGCTTTTCATTCGGATGAAGTTGTCATTTTCAGTTTGTATTATGGTCCTTCTTACTCCAAAAGTAAACAAACTGTCCATAACGTTTCACCACCCGTCAACCCAGTATGGCTTAAAGCGAGAAAGGTGATGGCCCACTTTCCAATTGCTATTCACGTCGCTTATCACACATTCTTTTTGGCGAATTCCCGACGCGATTCACCAAAGAAGCGGCATTTATGGATTCGTCCGACGAAGTTCTGTAGTGTTTCGTATAGGAAATAGGAAGATGCTGGGTAAATCGCCTAATGGCATAGCCCAGGTGATCGGATCAGTCAATTCGCGAAATGCGTTTCCGCTAGGTGGCGCTCAAAATTTAGGTGCGAAGTAATATAATGTGATCAGCTGTTAAATTCCATAAGAGACCATAGTGTTTGATTTCAGTATCATTCAAATCATTTCGGTGTGTGTAAAAGCCGATTCAGATACATGGGTGCCCACCCAGGCTTCATGAAGCACGTGCAATTTACGAGCATAACCATTTTTGACCCGTGTGTCTGAAAACTACAAGACCATTCACATATGAGCCTTTCAAATTATTCTGTCGTATATTTCACTGAATCTTTCGGCAAGTTTTTAAATTCATCGATGGATCCATCGATGAGCATTGCGTCCTTATTTAACTAATGGAAAATGACAATGACAGCACGAATGCGCATTATCCATCGATGAATTTAAAAACTCGCCCTATGTGAACTAGAACATGTTTCGTGCCTCACCCCGCGTTTCTCAGAAACGAGTTTGAAAGTTGATGGGTAAGCATTTCTCGTGCCGGGTCAAAAATGCAGGGTGGGCACCCATGTATCTGAATCGGCTCTTATGCTCCTCCGATGCCCAAGAGCGAGAAAAGTTTCATTTCCTTTGTTGTGTTGGCCTAGTACTAACATAACCTCAACAAGGCATCACCTCAGAGTTATCACATTGAAAAAGAAGTGGCACAGTTGATCGATAGAGATGAAATTTAAACCATATTTCGTTGTTCGATAAGAATCGAGATTCCGACGTTGAATCCCATAAAAGAAGGATGCGTATTTATCAATGCCGGGGGGTCTATTCTTGAACCATTCGGTTTCAAATCGTATACGAAAAAAAGAGAAAAACATACATGTTTCATGTGTATTGGTATGAAATAGTAAATCGAATTCGCATACGTAAAAACTCGAGAATAGCACCCCGGATCGGAACTGAGTAGATGGTTTCATAACCGAACTCAATGAAGAAAATAAGGAGAAGAAGAGTCTAATAAAAAAAGAAGTTGAGGTTTATATAGCCATATAAAATGAGAAGAAGAAGAAGTTGATGTTAGAACGAAAATTATTAAAAATAATTAAAATAGGATAAATTCATAAAAATAAAAAACACATTATGAATATCCTTTACAAAAATTGCCAAGGTATATTCAAGGCTATTCATAACCATAAATCATTAGTTAGTAATTTCACCAAAAATACTTCTGTTTACAAAAGTTCAATAAATTTAGAAAAACTATACCCTAACAGCAGTTTGAAACTAACTACTCCTCAGGTGAGGTTCGATATATCTCCATTCCCAAATTCTACATCAATTTATTCCAGCCACCAAAAAATGAAACCTTCAGTGGATATATTCCAGTTGAGGAGCTTGACATAACATACAGTCGTAGTTCAGGGCCTGGTGGCCAAAATGTAAACAAAGTGAATACAAAAGTGGATGTTCGTTTTCACTTAGAATCTGCTAAGTGGCTCAGCGAAGAGGCCAAACAAAAAATGTCAGAAAAGGTTAGATAAGAGAACAGTTTGTCTGTTATTTTTCACCACAGTATAGTTAATAGTGTTATTGGTAATTGTTTATACACACATATGGATGAAAGATATAAAATAGAAAATGCTTTATTCATAGGAACCTACTCGGGTACCAATGAACCTACATCATCTACATACCATGTGACACACTGATCAGTATAGTACATGCTGTAGTATACTCGAATTTGATATTTAAGTACTAGCCCATTTTCCCAAACTTTGTATGAACACTATAGAACTTGGGTAATCCCAAAGATAAAATTGAAGATTCAGAAAAATTGGGATTCATAAAATTAGGTGTAAGGATTCTGGAAAGAAATACGTTGGCCACACTAAAATGTCTGTTGTTGAGAGTAATTACTGATTTCGTGACATAAGTCATGAATAAATTACATAAGTTGTTGACCACAGATCACTCGATGGATTCAAGAGACTGGAAATATTGAGTAGTATGAATGTTATTAGGCTATTACATACAGTCTATTACTCAAGTTCATATTCCACGAATTCCTCCAATCAAGAATGGGCGAAGACTGAAAGCAATATTATCTCTTCAAATATGCTCTAAAATACAGAAGGTATATATAAAAGTACTCAAAATGTTTATGCAATATTTGTCACAGTGAGTTTATACAGCAAATAAGATAAAATAAGGAATAAAATAAGAATCAAGACATAAATAGTAGACCCGTTTATACAGATGAATTAAATAAAATAATAATCAACCAATAAAATCACGGCTTCTGCTGGGAATAGGCTAGCGACACACCAAGAAATCAAAACCGTTTTTGACTAATTTAGGTAGAAATTGTTTTTCCTCCACGAATTATATGAAGTGACAGACACTGGTACGGCAAAACAGGGAAACACCTTCAGGCTCTTTAAAACTGCTTGAAACAAACTGTTTTTGAATGAATCTGTTTTGTGTGATTCGTGTATTTCAAAATGTTTTGTCTCGCTATAAAATGTTTTGAACGAAAGCGTTTGGGAATCCTCATTGTAGACAACAAGTTGAAGCGCCGACTGTATTTGAAATGTTTTGCTGTACACCAAAACGTTTTGCATGAAACGGTTTTGCTTTCAGGCTTTTTTGATTTTCCGGTGTGTTGTCAGCCTATAGCTTGCAGCAGAAATCGGCGGAAACTGTTCACATGCGAAAAAGAAATTCAGAGCAGACTATGATGTGTAAAAATTTGGCGTCTATATAATTGTGGTCTTGAGAACCTAATATCAACATGATTTGTATCTTGTTACAGTTGGGGCAAAAGTTGACAAAAGAAGGCTACTTAATATTCAGGTCTGATCTAACAAGATCACAACAGTTGAATTTAGCAGATTGTTTGGAGAAGATACGAAATTCCGTACGAAGTTCTTTGGTTGTCAAAGCTGAACCTTCTCCAGAAACTGAAGAAAAAATTAGACGTAGGTTGGAGTATGCTGCAAGGGAAAGATTGATGATCAAAAGGCAAAAATCAGAAATCAAAAGCAATAGACAATCACCAAATGTAGTTTTGTAAGGAGTGAAAATAAATTCAATTTTTGGTTTATTTTTTATTTTTTGTGTTTTCCAAAACAGTATATATTTTGTATAGAAAGTGGGAGGGTCTCGATGACACAAATCACAAATGAGAGAAATTTTAAGGCCGATTCAGATTCATGCGAGAAGAGACAAATTAGCAGGGATTCAAAAAACTATTTTATCAAGATATATGGGCAATTAATGTAATTTTTTTAAATATACTCCATGAGATTCTTTTACAAAATGCTTCCACCGCTTAAAATATAAATTTTCAAATTGCGCGCAAGAACCAAAGCTGTCAGGGTCAAGATGCTCGCCAGAACTCAATAAAGGAAAAAAGAAGATGCTCGCCAGCAAAAATATCTGGCCGGGCTGTCTCTAGACGCCACTTTCCAGTCACACCTCCGATTTGAAGCCAAAACGTAAACAATACACAATTATAATCCACAGTCTGTTCTGATATCGCAGCATGCAATAACAAATAATTAATATTATACAATCATGCTTGCTGTCAGAATATAAACAGACGATGCCTAAGCCTTGCCTTGTGATAAATTCACAGTGTTGCCACGTTGGGCGTTGAAATAGCGAGGTGCAGGTAGACTGTCAGCGACGTCGTGGTGTGCTCTGCAGCAGCCGTCGCTAGCGCGTTCAACTCAATTTGGCAATAGACTACCTAAGGGTATGAACCGTGTATATATCCTTGGTTACTCTGGTTAGTAATTTGGCGGTCCGTATATGCCAAATTCCTGAAAATTCGATGACTCCTGAAACTTCTGTAATTTATCTATCACCAGAACAACCGTGCTTTTTCCTCGGTAACTCGGAAACCGCTTGTCATTTGTCAATTGGAATTACTTTATTGGATGCCAGATTTGAAACTTTGGATCAAAAATCTAATATTTATCTCAAAAAAGTCTTTGGGTCTAAAAGCATTACATTCAATCGTTTTGTGAAGAAATGATTATACTTTTAACAAATGTATTTCAAATTCTTGACTAAAGACAAGTGACAAGGGATGCAGCCAGTTGCTTGAAAACTCAGAAACCGCTACTTACTGATCTGAAATGTTCGGCAATATACGGAACATACCCTTAATTGAAACTTCTTGACGAAAATACCAATTTCAATATTTGGAATAAAGGTTTTCCAAGTTTCACCCACTTTGACTTCATGCTTAGTTGGTCTTATATTGCATTGTGAAAGTTTACCACCAACTCTTAAGGCCGATTCAGATACATGGGTGCCCAAGCAGGGTTTACGAGGCACAGGCATAACCATTTTTGAACCGTGTGTCTGAAAACTGCAGGACTATTCACATACGTGCCTTTCACTTGCGTTTCTATCACATGGTCACATTTTCTCAGGTTCTGTATTAATTTTCTCAATACTAGTATAGCATTTCAGTTTTGCAAATGATCCCGTCGTATATTTCACTAAATATTTCCTTATGTGAACTAGAACATGTTCCGTGCTCACCCCGCGTTTCTCACGCACGCCGACAGGCGCAATAAGTGTTAACGTCGATGGGTATGCCTTTCTCGTGAAGGATCAAAAATGCAGAGTGGGCACCCATGTATCTGAATCGGCCTTTACATTATAGCATAGACTGTTATAAAAATAAAGTAATATTTTTTTTGCAAATTGCAGTGAACGTGAATCAGTGAACATTTGATGCATGTGAAAGTTCATCATCAACTCTCATATTATTTATAGTAAATACTTGTTTGAAAATTGCAGTAATTTCATTTTTGTATGTTTACCTACATCAAGTTTCCAAAGATATATTTTACAAATGTAACAATAATTCATACTTGCTGCAATATTTTGTAATTTACAATGTTTAGTGGTTAGATTTTGACATTTTTAAGCCAGTGATTAAACTAGAATAAGAAGTGCTGGTGCATCAAAACCTTGAATGGAAAGCAGCTTATGTACAATGCAAAATATGATCATTTGTGAGAAAGTATTCGAGTGGGTCTTCCAGTTTTCCCATCGAAGGGAGCTAAAGAGGGGACACCCAATGCATCATAATGTACAGAACCAGCTAAAGAGTGGCCCCATTAATTTTAAGCCTCCGATATAGATAAAGTAGTGATGCCAGAATACGCGCGTATAGTGACTTCGTCACACCGTCAATTTTTGTTGGTGTAAGTCAATCTTTAGACGAAAATTGGATGCAAACAAACCAACTTTGGCCAACAGTTTTGTTGACATTCCAGACTGACTAACACCAACATATTTTGTGGCGTGACGTCACACTAATCGAGCGTATGGTGATAAACCAGACAAATCTACAAAATGTACAGATAACTCTGTCGGAACTGGGTAGATGATCTTGATGTCGAACTTAGGAAAATAAATAAGAAGAAGAAATGCCAAAATAAGGAAGAAGATGAAATACCAAAATAAGGAAGAAGAAGAAATGCCAAAATAAGGAAGAAGAAGAAACGCCAAAATAAAGAAGAAATGCCACAAATAAATAAGAAGAAGAAATGCCAAAATAAAGAAGAAAAGAAGAAGAAATGCCTGTGCCGAAATGCCCGAAATCGTAAACCAAAGTCAAATTTTGAGAACTCCAAAAGTCCTTAATAATGATTGTTTGAAATTTGAAAATAAATAGAACGAGGACATACATAAACGTCATCCTCTCGTTGCGACTTCTCTGTGAATTTATTTTCAGGTTTCCTAAAATGGGCGAAGCTGTTGTAGAATCTAGTTATGTGCCATATACTTCAACTTTCCAGTGTGCCGAATTTAGTTTTGAAAAATCAGCTCTGGAATTGGGTAGATCTCAATGGCCGAATTATGGTGATCAACACTACCTTCGTGGGTGCAAGTGGTCCCCTGACGGAACATGCCTGCTTACAGTGGTACGAGGGGCAGGTATGCATGTTATGGAACTACCGAGTGACTTGTATAATGGTTTGAGTGTTCAGACAAGTAGACCGATAGTGCCTTTGGCACCTGCAGTTAGCGTTCCAGAAGGAGGACTCATTTATGATTATTGTTGGTATCCTGGAATGAACAGTGGTAACCCAGCCACTTGTTGGTGAGTTATCAGCATTTTTATATGTACAGCAAGAATGAGTTGTACTATTTATACTCATACCCTTTGGTCGTCTAAAATCCATTTGAATGGAAGGTTTATTTGAAGCATTTATTATTACAAATTGTCAAATTAAGAAATAACTACTATAGGCGCATTCGGTAAATGCAAATCTAACAGCTCGATTAAATCCGTAGGCGTGGTTTCCCTATACTTGTAGTGGAAAACTTGGGATGCTTTCATTCATTAATAATTAAAACATCCCATGTGACAGTACAAATTCAGCATGTACTGAAATATCATAATAAAAATTCAAAACTTTTTTCCCACAATAAATTCGAATGTCAGTTACCGCCAATGGGCTTAGCACAGCAGTTGCTCCACAGTGCTCCACAGTGTTTTTTTTTTTCATACTCTAGTCTCTGATTTCTGTTTTCAGCAATAGATTCATTTACATTTATGATCATCATATTATTTTCTCTTTTTCTTCTCTCTTCCATCTCATTCATAAACTCCTCCATTTCCATTTTTTCTTCTCCGTTCTTTAGTTTCAATACTCCCTCTTCCATTGATTCATTTCTGTTTTTTAATTCATTTATTTCCTGTTTTGAAGTTTATACATTAAAACGATATATTTATATTTCAGTTGGTTATCTAGTGGCCACGGAGGCCCAATTCACCTTTGGGATGCCTTCACGGGAGACTTGAGGTGTACATACAGAGGCTACAACAGTCAAGATGAGGTGGAACCAGCCATGAGCGTAACTTTTTCAGCAGATGGTCAAAGTATATTTTGTGGTTACAAGAAGAATGTTAAAATTTTCAGCACTGGCCGACCGGGTAGGGAATATCAAGAATATCCATCGTCCCACCAGGTGTCCTGCCTTGTGGCTAGTCAAGCACAGCCTGGGGTAGTGGCAATAGGTAAAAAAATGTTTGGAAAAATCGAGTTGTCCTAGCATTATATTGTTATAAATTTTCCTCGGGTTCTTCAAAATATCATTCAGTAAAAAATTCAACAACTTCAATTACAAGCAATATTCAACTCAAATATTCAAACTATATAGTTACTAATGGACAAACTAGTGACCTGACATGACCCCAATGACTCTCTATGTTGATTACCTGTTTTCCAAGCTCCAAGCTCCAAGCTCCAAGCTATATATATATATATATGTAAATTTATTTTAATTTTAATTTGACATTAAAGTATATTTTGATTTGATTTGTTTTGAATGATGCTGAGACAACTCATTGGATATATAATATAGATTATTTTCTATATCAATGAATATTGTAGGTTCATGGAAAAATACAATCGAACTAGTGTCCCAAAGTGATGGTACATTTAGGCATTTGTGTAAACTCAGTGGTCATAAAGGTGGAATAACGACATTAGCCTTCTCCCTAGATGGATTCAGACTATATAGTGGCGCTAGAAAAGACAAGGAAGTCATTTGCTGGGATCTACGAGTAAGGGAAAACTCTTCATTGTTACAAGATCAAAGGAAATTTTTTTGTCTTCTTATCGACAACGTTTCTCATCATCTTTTTTTTTTAGGTACCTGGGCGACCAATGTTTTGTGTCTCGAGGGAAGTTAATACTAACCAGAAAATAAACATTGACTTATCTGTGGATGGTAAATGGTTGGTATCTGGAGGTACCGACGGTAAAGTACAGGTTTGGAATGTTGCTGAACAAACTTGTCCTACTGTTCATTTGCAGGTGAGTTTTTTCATCAATTTTCATTGTGTGAGTTTGGGAGTGAGCGAAAGGTTTGGGTTGTTTGAATTTCGGAGACTGAAGACATGAAACATAATGAGTGCTAAAGCTATAAATATCAAGATTAGGGAATTTCACATTATTTTTCAGACATCTATGATCGGATAATAGCACATGTTTGGTGCTTGAAACCTCAGATGGGTCTTTATCAAAAGCAGTTTTTTTAGTTGTTAGAAAAGAAATTACTACTATTTATGTGAAGAACTTTTCTGTAAAGATGTCAATAAAAATAAACAAGGTAGTCACAACTTCCTGCAATAATCACAACATGTGGATAAATGTTAGCATATAAAGAGAAGTAGAGGGTTATGTTATGTTTTGCCTGATAAGAAGAAAATATCAAGATTTTTCTGGAACCTCATTTGTAATGCAGTTTTGGAGTGCAGTTTCTGAGTAGTTGGGCTTGCTCATAGTTTTCGCTTGATTTGGGTGGTATGGCTTTGTTTTGGTTCCATTCAGTTTTACTGTTGTGTACAAGATTTGTATGTATGTAGCAGATCAGAATACATTTTAGGAATTTTACAAAAGATAGTCTCATCTGAGGGTTCTATAGAAAAACAAAAAATAGTGTCTAAATTATTAGTAGAATTTGACGCACTATTGTGTTCAAAGATACTGTGTGTGCGACTCTTTTTTGTGAAATTTTCAGTGAGGTTCCAGTATTTGGGTATTTGTTGCTTGTTTTGTTCATGAGCAGGTGGACTATTGGAACACAAAACAAGCAACAAATACAATTTTTGGACGTGAAAACAAATCGCCTTAGGTATGTTCTCTCTTTCTTTCTATTGAAGTTAGTTTGGTGTTGTGTAATTATGTGGGTTCTAAATACATTCTGGTTGGACAATGTTTTGACGTTGTTAGCATATTGGTGTTTTCGATTCGAATGAGATTTTTTATTCTTCAACATACAACGTGTGTTTGGTGACTGCGAACTTCTTGTTTAACCCCAATTGATAACTTTGCTGGTGTTCGGCTAGGCAGGTACTAGAGGTTTTTTTTGTTTGTCCAATATAACGTTACCAAATTACATGAAAGCTTGACTGATAACTAATAAATAATTTATTTCTTTCGGAGTACTTAGAAAGCTGGTTGTTATCAGAGACATTGTGTCTTGATATGGTATCAGCTAATAGTTGAAAAGTATTAAGGTTTCCAATGGGCATTGATGAAGAATTGTCAAGTAAAACTCTTGGTATATATCATGCCCACTGTTATTATTCTCAATTTAATGACTTGCTTCTGTTTTTTTTTAACTACAATAACTTTTGATGTTGCGCTGCCTATATCATTAATTTTTTTAAATGTACTTAATTTTCTCATTCTAGTGATACCCCACAAATTAATATTTCAGTTGTGAGAACACTTATTTTATTTAGCTCATATGAAAAAAAAAGTATTTGAGGAAAGTACCTCAAGGGGTTGTTTTTTAACTAAAACTCAATTTCATTCAGTTGATTGATCATTACTGGTACACTGCCATCATTTAAAGGTACCATCAATGGGGAATCAATCTATATCATCTAAGTGTGAGGATATGGGCAAGTGAATCCTCTGTGATATCTGAGGACAAAAGTTATATGTTGCTAAAATATACAAAATTCCAACCCATGAACATTAGTGTTAGTACCCTCCGCTATGTGAAAATCATATCAAAATAAATTACCATTGTCTGCAGAGTCGAATTGTATCAAGTTTGGTAGCATATTCATGTGTGATTTTTATCAACTTCAATTTCCTGTGCAAGCACTGTATCAGAATTCAGCCGTAAATTGACTCATGTTTGGAAGTGTTACAAATATTTTTTGGTGTGGGTCTCATAATTCAGACATAAATGGCTGTATAATAAATAGTGTTAAGTATAATTGTGTAGATGAGTTAAGAATGTTGTGCTCTGAAAAGAAAACGAATCATTCTTTTTTATCACGGTTCAAAATAATAGAATTCGAACAGTTTTTCTGTGTAAAAAATTATTATACATTTTTCTTGTGAGTATACACAGTTCCCAGCATTTTCTTTGTTTGTTGGTTAATACATATTCAGAACAAGCAAAGAGCTTTTCATGATCGGAATTTATGTATTTTTCAGTTCAGATTTAATCAATGTTCATTGTTCTCAGATTTGCTGAGACAAAGTTTTTGTTTCAGTCAAATAATCTCAATAGAATGATTCATTTTGTTTTCTTGTTGAACTGTTATAGATATTTTTGTTTTGTAATAAGTAAGCAATATTTACAGGATGTGTTAATAGTTTGTCACCATTTCTTGACAGAGGATTTAAAACCAGGATAACTTTTTTTCATTCCTACATAACAATCGTTTTTTCCTAAATTCACATTTAGACTAAATAAATTCGTAGACAAGACCAGAGGAACAGTGACATTTTCCTCAATACTCAGCTATTGGTAAATGTTGTTCTCCTACTTAATTCTTCATCTTTAACCGATTCAATATTTCGCAGATGGGTTTGCACAATGATTGTTGTAACGGGGTGAGTCTGCATCCCTTCAGACCAATCCTTGCTACGGCGTCAGGGCAGCATCACACGATGGATCCAATGCATCACAGCCGAAATACCACCCAGTATGAAAACGCTCTGTGTATATGGTGGATTGGGGTTCAAGAGGAAGATCCTGATCTGTTAACTGCCATTATAAAGGCTGCAACCAATTCTTAATTGTAGTTGAAGTAGCTCTCGATTGATTTGTATTTTGAAAATAATTTATAATGTTTCTAATAAAACATCGATTTCCAGTATTGCTTCATTTCAATTTATAAAGTTTATAAAGCATTCGCAACATGAAATTTTAACAGACTCTGAGCAGCTTTCTGAATTCTCTTATGAAAATATGATTTTTTAAATTGAAAATTTAAAAGGAGGGCTATAAAGAATTCCTCTAACACGCTGTGACAACTGACAAATAAAAAAGTATTTGTATCATGTGGAACAACACCTTGACATCACACCCTCTCATTGGCAGGTTCGACTTTAATTGATAGTATGTATGGTAGTTTTCTACAAGAACATCTCTGCAATGCTATTTGAATGCATAGCTTAATTTATTTTTGAATTCAAACCGGGAACCCCTTACCGGTTTCATCGTACTTTCCTATCATCTGCACTAGACACATACTCAGGTTTCACCCATTTGAATTGAAAAATAAACTCGGCTATATGTATTTAAAAAAACTCGGCTATATGTATTTAAAAAGCATTTCAAAGTTGTGCTTGTAATTTTTTGTCAATTATCAAAAATATATAATTCAAAGTTCGTAGGGGGCAGTAATTTTTTTCATCATTGAAAGACTGTTAGATTGTTTTTTTTTTCATTATTTGAGGTAAAAGTAGAAATTTCCAAACAAAAGTTGAATTAATGGAGAATCAAATAAAAAACATGGGGTTAACTTCCTTATTAAAGTGTGTAGAATCCTTTATAATTTTTTTATAATGTACTAATTAAGAGAAATAATTATTTTTTTCATGTCCTGTAATTTTGTGTTACCTGTTGGGCAATAAAGGATTATTATTATTATACCACCAGTGAATACATATGTGAATTTTGTTAAGCATGTGTATTTTTTCAAAGTGTTTCTAATTTAAAAAAAAGTCAGGTTGTAGTGGTTGAAAATATATTCTTTTCGGTTAAATGGTGTAGGTAAATATCTGTGGAATTAGTTTGAAACCACAATATTTTAATTTCAAATTCGTGTATTATGGTCAGCTACATACAGTATCAGAAACTTTTTATCTGGGGTATAGAGAGAAATCTATGCGAGCAACAAGGAACGCATGATATGATAATACCACAAAAATAAGAGACGCACTACTGTGCGCCTCTCCTGTTACCCCACCCGACGCATTAACGGACCACGTGGCAATGCGACACACCGCACACAGCTCACGTCGATATCCCTTCCTCGCGTGAGTAGAGGAGAAATTGTAATGCCTTCTCAACATATTGCAAGCTATTCTTTACGCTCTCATGAAACCACCATACCCAAGATGAAAACTTTCTGTTACTGTAAATAATCAAAGAATAAAATTGATTTGATGGAGAAATAAAACACAAATCTTCACAAGTTCAATCTATATTTTGCCCTAGCAGAAGTATTGTACAATATCAAATGAAAAATACATATTTGAAGCAAATAAAGCTTAGCTTTTGCAGCCAGTGGGAATGTTATCAAGAACATCTGTAATTTTCCTCATGTGTTATGAAGGTAAAAAGCTAAAATATTTGTATGATTCAGTTATATTGTTATACGGATAAATGGGATGGGCATAACTACTGAAAACTGATTGAATTGATTATTGATTGATTGATCAATGATTAATATACATCGATCTGTATGGGAATAAAATTATCTCAAATTTCTTGATTAATTTTCATTGCATGATATTAAATTACCAAGGAATATGTGAAATGAAAAATGAAAATTTTGTTGTTTCTGTTTCTAAATTATCTATTTTAAATGTTTTTTCGTCATCTTGTATCAGTTATTAAAATTTGAATGGTACACTGATCATTTTCTCATAAGATCCATGGAATTTTAAATTGATAGACAAAATTACAATAGCTTCTCAAATTATATTTCTGAAGATGTACATTCCAGTGCGAGAAAAATATTGTACTATTGAAAAAATTATTTTTTGTCATACTAGAATGCTGAAGCAAGCAGTAATTTGTTTATACCTGGTGCTGATGAAAATTAATTGAAGAGAAGTTCCTAGCCAATAACTTGCTAAAGCTGTTCAATAGTGTATATCAAATTAAATGAGTGAAATAGAACTATTGAAATTGTATTCAAATATTTTCACTAGTGTATTAGTTGATTCATAGCCTGGAGATTGGTAATTCATTTTTGGTAGGAAAAACATAATGATACTTAAAATAAAGGTCAGCTTAACCTTAATTGAATGGACTTTTGATGCTTTTCTAGGCGAGTTCAAAAGAATATGAAGGAAGGCAGTATTACAAAAAGGTAATATCAGATATTCATACTATACAGTTGTATGTCTTTGCAAAATTTCACTTGTTCATTAAAAGAAGAATATTAATTCTTGGTCATCCTACGTTTGAAAAAATTTCAAAATCCTTTCAAAATAAATAATTACTTTTATTTCTCGTAATCTAAAAACTTCAACAAAACCTTGGAACATATTCTTAGAATCAATTTTTCCTCCTACCCCTATAAAAAGTACACGCTTTCCTCCCTCAAACCAGGGAGGAAACTCATACTTTTCCTCCCCCTCATTTCAAGTAAGTTGTAAACGATGAAACTTGTGAATCTATTATAATCAAATTGTTTCCATAATTTCTAGAACATCTTATATATCCTGTATTCTGGTAAAAATCAAACAAGAATGTTACTTCTACTTAAGTTCTTTAATAGCTATTTGTGTATTTAGAGCGCAAAGTGATTGATTGTCGCTCGACAAAAAGATTAATCTTTGGAGAACGACAATGACACTTTGTGCTCGAAATACACACATTATTTTATCTACAAGCGCAGCTCTTAGAAAAAAAATGATCGACACTTCAATCAATTAGGCACATAGCATTACTTATGAGAAAATCACTCAATAGCAATCCGAAATGTATAGCTCTCTAAATGTCCAATAATTCAAATCACGAACAAGAAAAAAGTAAAATAACGTTCTTGAAAAAAAAAAAGTTGCAATTGTCAGGAGCTGAACCCGGGACCTTCGGATTTGCACCACCTCAGATTCTTAGATGGACATGACTGTATTGTCTATACTTTCCATCAAGTATAGGTCCGTTTTAGACAAAAGCAGTTGAGATGCGTTTTAAATTTACAAAAGAAGGTTCATTAAGTGGGTGGGAGGAAAAATCATATATATTACATGTGAGTAAAGTGCCTTTTCTTCCCTTGGATGTTTACTGCCCCCCTATTGCTGGATCGCCAACTCTGATTTGAAGTTCTGATATTAATATGCCAGCCAGTCAACTCAATAAAGTTACCAATTACTTACTCCTTGGTTTATATTAATATTTAAAAGAGTGAAGTGATAAAATTGATGTAGAAATAATTGAAAAACTGTAAATCAACCACTGAAAAAGGCAGTATTTACATTGTTTGATAGTTAATGAAAAAATAAATTACTTTTATAGGCTACGAACACAGCTTAATAAACACACTATGAAGCTCAGCGCAATATCCAGTTTTACCTCGGATAAGTACTACGCAAGTGAAGTTTATTGAATAATTTAAACTTATTGAATTGAAAGTTACTAAAATGGTGAGTTGATACTGAATTTGTTCACAATTAGTGAATGTTGGAATTATTTGCATTAAAAAAATATAGATTTTCATAAGATATTAGTAAAATAAGTGAACAGAGCAAAGGCGTTTGAACAAGGAATTGAATATATCATGAACATATTAATCAAATTATAGCTTGGGGATTAGTGATAACTTATTAGTAAAATTAATATTAGTTCACTAAATACAAAAGGGCAATAGCTGAACCAACAAAAATAAACTACTTTTCCTTAGTTGTTCTCAGATAGAAGATTAATACATCTATCAATCTTCTGAAGTTCCTGAAGGAAACCAGTATCACGAAGGATCATTCCAGATGTTCTGATTATATCCAGTAGTTTGAGATGTGGCAAATTCAACTGATCGTTACAAATCGACAGTTTTTCTAGCAGATCCTCGTCAACCTACAAGACAAAAAACATGTTAGCATTCTTGATGTTGAAAAAAAAATAAAAAATTGTTACCTTTGTTTTCATACAATCTGAAAACTTCAGTTTTATCCGTTGTTTGCCCATATTCTGATAGAATATGGTGAACTCATCGCAATTCAACATCACCTTGAAGTATATCCCTGCAATCAGATCTCCCTTCTGATCTCTCGAAAGCAAACTCTTGAAGTTGTATACAATATTCCTCCTTTCAGTAACATCCACAGCTGTTAGATATGGCTTCCCCACGAATATCGCACCATTGAAAATTTTTTCAGTGCCATTTCTAGTGGCTCTTTCAGTCCATTCAACAAAATTGCCATTGTGTGGCGACAATTGATAGTGATACTCTTTTAGAATGTTGTTTTCCTGAGACTGAATGAACCAACCTACAAACACAAAAAAAAATATAGATATAATTAGGAATTTAATATCAAGTGAAAATTGTCAAGCTGTGTGCACGTTCCAATGTAATTGGATGAAAAAAAGGTTTGTATTTCGTGCAGAAATTTATTTATAAAATCATAGCAAAGCGCTTTCGACTATACTGATGATGACTTTATAGTCGAAAGCGCTTTGCTATGATTTTATAAATAAATTTCTGCACGAAATACAAACCTTTTTTTCATCCAATTTAATATCAATGTTATATCACATACACAATCAAAATTAAGATATCAATTTCTCTGTTGGTGCAATAGTTGTTGTTCCAGGTTATTAAAAGTCCTTCAATTATAAGAAATTTATTTTCAGGTACAAACTTTGTTTCTTTATATCTGGTCGAATTTGAGTTTAAGGGGAATAACAATTGATTGCCAAGAATGTCAAAATAAATTAAGATATCTCTCATTTGATATCTGATAAAATACACTTGTAATAAGTGTTATCGAATCATTAAAAGTTTGCTAAGGTTAAAATTGTAAATATATAGTTGACTATAGTTGATATTAGCATTCCTATTTCAATAAAATGTAAGACTTGTAACTAAGAAAATATAACACATCATTGTTGAGAGTCGAGGTAAAAGGATTGTGGTTGAATAGTCCTTTATTCAATAATTGTTCTCAGTTCGAACTTAAATTAATTCAAAGACGAATTGAAATAGTTGTTGGTAAGCGATGTTTGGACCAACTTGACTATGTTAACTCCCAACACATCCTAACATAGTCTAATGTTGGTGCCAATCCTATTTCGTTCATCCACACATAAGACAAATGCTGTTGGCCCCAACAATGGCCCCAATGTTTGGAGCTGGCGTTAGAGTATACAAACTTTCAAAAGAATCTGGGATTTATATTTATGGACATTCTATAAGGTAGCTATTATAGCACTATTTTGAAAGGATTTTACATCTAGACTAATTCACAAAAAGTACGAAAGTTCTGTTCACTTTTTCGAAATTTTAATTATAATCTAATTATACTGAGACATAAAATATCATACCTGTATGAGGATAAGTACCATCTGACATGACTGTAACAACTCTGGAAACATGGTAACCGGGATCACAAAGCATCACTGCCGTACGTCCAGAAAATTCAACTTTCAAGCACATCAACACATGTTCTTTTTCTAGTGTGTGACGTGCTGACATGTGAGTGTCCAGGCGATATGAAGAAGTGTACACAGACATGCTGTCTATGTCTTCTTCACAAGACACAACACAAATATGATCTCCAATTCCGGGGTATTTGTCTTCCAGTTTGATGCTGAGGCGATTCCAAAGTTCGAAAGCAAGTCCAACGCAGGTGTGATGATCTGGGGTGATTGGCGGGTTATACCTAGAATATAAATGAATTACGTTCATTAATAATTGAGTAATTAATACGAGATTCTTTTAAATAAAAACGACGTGATTATACTTGGTTGAAGCAATGAAAAAGACCTTCCAGATTTAAAAAAAAAGGCGAACAAGCTTTACCGTTTAGCGTTTTCGTTAGCGTTTTTATTAGCGTTTAACGTTTTCGTTTATCGTTTTTGCTAGCGTTTAGTTTCTTTGGCGTTTAGCGTTTTCGACGTTTAGCGTTTTCATGCTAACGAAAACGCTAAACGCCATCAAAAACGCTAAACGCCAACGAAAACGCTAAACGCCAACGAAAATGAAAAAACGCCAACAAATTCGCTAGTGACAACGCTCAAAGCTAACAAAAATGTTAACGAAAACGCTAAACACTAACGAAAACGCTAAACACTAACTAAAACGCTGAACGCTAACAAAAACGCTAACGAAAACGCAAAATTGTTCACGGTTTCAGCTACGTTTGAGTCGAAATCGAACCGACCCCAAGTGACCCCATTACTACTGACAAACCAAAATGTTAATAACATAACAACCGAATAACAGAATCAAGCTATGTAATACAATATAAATATAGCTATCCATTATTACTTTAATATGAATGAAGATTTCAACGAAATTACAATTTATTATAACGGATGTCATCAGTTGGAAATTCGAGGCCTTTTTAGGAATTTCTGGGCTAATCGGGAGTTTTAAGAATTTGTATATAAATAACACGCGCCAGCGGAAGAATCAATCAGTGAATCAGAATAGTAATTTGTGGAATATAAAGTAGCAGTCGTGAGAAAAATTAATTGTAGAAATCGTAACAAAATTAATTTGTTAGGCGGTGTTAAAGTGCATTTTTATTACAATACTATTTTCCTATACAAATAATCTTCCTTTTTTGTCAAATCAATCAACCTAGATATTCTCATGAATTCTGCTATCTACTGTTGTGAAATTCATTAGTTGTTCGACAAACTTTGTCATCAAAGTTCCAAAAGTCATATCAGGTCATCAATTTTTATGACATTCAAGAAAATCCGAATGTATAGTTCTATTCAAAAGATGGGGAATGATATATTCCTAAAATATTAAAATATATATATAATAATAATAATTAGTGTACTTTATTGGGTCACCCAATAGACCATGACCGAGGTCCTTCAGCCTGTTACAATATATTACATGGTCGTTTGTATAATTATTCGATAATAGTATTATATCAAAAGTATATGAGAACAAATAAATATATATACTTACAAATGGAAGAACTCAAGTACGCTATCACATTCGCTTTCCTTGAAACTCTTGTAGAACTTCAACAAATTTCCGATAGTATCATAGTTGTGTTCTTCCAAAACTTTGCGCAGGTGCATCTCGATTTCACAGGCCAACGACTCATACTCCCTTATGGATTTCAATTTGTACGGTTTGATAGGGTCATCTTCCCAGTTGGGAAGAGGTAGTGGATGTTCGATGGGCCATGGTCCGTTTTCTTGCTCGAATTCGATAAGTTGTGCTAAGCTATCGTTACCGGCGCTGTTGTTGATGTTGTTGTTTGTATCCCCAGACGCCCCGTGAGAGGGGTCGGTTAACCCTAGGAGGGTGCCATTTGAACCGGAGTCATTTCTGTGTTCGAGTCAACTTGGCCATTCGCAGCCCCAACGGCCCACGGTTGGTTCCAGCGATCTGTAAAAATGTAGTGTCAGAAATTTTCAATGCAGACCCAATAATTATTATTTTATTATTAAAAGTTTTTATTTTATCGGATTAACTTTTATTTTGAACCAAAACTTTAATGCAGACGCGGTAGACAAAAAGTTAGTAAAGCCTGGCACAAATTCCAATAGAAATGATTTTTTGCACACTATACCTATGGAAAGTGCGGAAAATTCCCTGGAAAACTCGGAAAATCGGTTTTCCATCAATAACTTGGAAGGGGTTGAAAATTTCGATATAAACTACGGAAACAAACTTGTAGAGCGTGAAAATCTTTACAAAAAATGTCTCGACACGTTTTTTCAAAAAATTATCCATTTTTGAGAAACGTGGCTATGAAGTTTGGATTTTCGGAAGGCGTCGTGCATGTTCAAGTATTTGGGGTGTACCCATGTGAGTTCGTCTTTTAAGTGGACTAGAATCAGATTCGCACTGTTAATTGTTATATAGTTCATTTACTAGTTATAACCGATTTAGAATGACTAAAGATAGTCTTCACAGGTTTTCTCGGTTTTGCAGCTTTTACGGCCCTAACGATCTGAAATTTTTGGCGATATACCTACGGACCATCAAACCCTATGTGATTTCATATTTGCCCAAACAACTTACCTCTCGGAACTGATTTCTCCGGTTGGGAGGACTGGCCCAGTAGATGCTCCATGAGACAAAGACTCGTGCACAGCATTTTGATGAGCTGTACACAAAGACTTCAACGGCTGTATATCACGCTCTGAAATAAAAAAAAATAAACTTTATAAATATCTATATCATAACATTGATTTTTTTGTGTCACTTTCAACACCCTGTAACTTGGTTAGTACTGATTTTAGGGTATATATTTATTGGAACTTTCAGCCTTAATATGAATTCTACCCTAAGAGTTTGTCCCGTTTATTCTGGGACACCCTATATATTCGTCAACGGGTAAATTTTTATTTTGTTACTGAATTTTCTAAAAATATCTTCCTAAAATTATAGTTGTTCCATCAGAATCAATGAAGACAAGACGTCATTATTTTTTAACAAATTTTTGATCCACTAGAGTATATTTATGAAAAATTGTATTTTCTTTCTTTTACCTACGGCCACTGCAGAAAATAGGCAAAAACACACGACTCAGAGCCTCAGTAAATAGCTCCTTACGCACGGTAAACAAATCGCCATATCTCGGAAACGGATCAATCGATTTGGGAGAAATTTTGTATATAGAAAGCGTTTTGCTTTTTAAGTTTATCTATATAGGCGTCTTTCTTTTAAAAACACGATTTTACTGATAATAATAATAATAATTTAATAATTTGGATCTCGAAAACGGCTACAATGATTAGAATAAAATTTTGTATTAAGATAGGGTATTGCTACTTAACTTCATCTATATAGGCGCTTTTCATGAAAAAAATGTGATTTTACTGGTAATATTAATAATATTAATATTAATTTTTGGATCTCTGAAACGGCTCTAATGATTTGGATCAAATTTTGTATTTAGATAAAGTTTTGCGTTTTAATTTCAATTATATGCGGGCGTCATTTTTAGAAAAGGGCGATTTTAAAAATAATTATAATAATAATAAAAAAGTGAAATTTTGGATCTCGAAAATGGCTCCAACTTATTATTCAGATGAGGTATTGCTACTTGAGTTCATCTGTACAGGCGTCTTTTCTGAAAAAAGGTCATTCAACTAATAATAACAATAATAAGAATGTTTGGATCTCGAAAACGGCACACTGTATATGGCCGTAGGTAAAGTATAAAGTATAGTACGTCATGCGTGTTGTAAAGCAATTACGCACTCATGGAATTTTTCCACTCGTGCGTAATATGCCTTTTACAACACTTGTTACGTAATATACTATTACTTCTGTTTGTCTGTGGAATTTCTACCTACGCAAACGATATCACTACAGTTTTTTTTTTAACAGAATATAAAATGAAATGATGAATAATCTCTTTGGCGTTTACATATTTACTTTTTCGTTATCACCGGCAATAGCAATCGAATAAACTTTCAATAGATAACCTTGAAATTGATTCACTGTCACAACTGTGTGGCATAGTTTGGATAAAAATACCTGACAAGTTTTGTACCAACTACCACTGAACTATTGTCGTTTACACTAAAAATATATCGCCAATCATTCTCAAGATTGTGATTTCAATATATCTAGTTGAATGTTCAAGTTTTGGTGCTATAGCGGATCTGTAGCAACTTGCAAATTTCGACATCGTCCGACGTTTCTAAATTCGTTTGAAGTTTGCCAAGAATAAAAAAGAGTAATGTTTTTATAAGATCAAAGTACGTGCTCAATGATAATTATTACTTGCAAACAGTTAATCCATTCAATTCAGCACGAAATAATCAAAGCGTTAATTTTCAAATTAAATCTATCCGACTCACTCTCCTGAAATTAGTTACGGAGGAATTAACCTTTCAAGGATGACTTATTTCATTGTGGTAATATTATTCATTCATCTAGTAACAGACGACTTTCAAAATATACGCAAGCATTTCGTTATTTACTTTTATCTTTACATGATAAGATAAGATATCATCCCATTTCGAGTATTTTAAAATTGCAGGTAAAAACTACCGACCAGTGAATTAATATAACGCCAATTCAATTTCCACGCACTCAAATGTCTACGTGAGGTTAGTTCGTTCTGGTTCGATCATACTAAATCATTACTTGTCACAAAATGTGTGTATTTGATTTCCACGCAGTCAGATGTCTACGTAAAGTTAGTTCGTTCTGGTTATATCAGACTAAATAATTACTCCTTTTTTTCCTGTGGAAATGCTTCCTTCATATACGCAAGCATTTCGTTATTTACTTTTATCTTTACATGATAAGATAAAATGGTATCATCTCATTTCGAGTATTTTAAAATTGCAGGTAAAAACTACCGACCAGTGAATTAATATAACGCCAATTCAATTTTCACGCACTCAAATGTCTACGTGAGGTTAGTTCGTTCTGGTTCGATCATACTAAATAATTACTTGTCACAAAATGTATGTATTTAGTTTCCACGCACTCAGATGTCTACATAAAGTTAGTTCGTTCTGGTTATATCAGACTAAATAATTACTCCTTTTTTTCCTGTGGTAATGCTTCCTTTATATACGCAAGCATTTCGTTATTTACTTTTATCTTTGCATGATAAGATAAAATGGTATTTTAAAATTGCAGGTAAAAACTACCGACCAGTGAATTAATATAACGCCAATTCAATTTCCACGCACTCAAATGTCTACGTGAGGTTAGTTCGTTCTGGTTCGATCATACTAAATAATTACTTGTCACAAAATGTGTGTATTTAGTTTACACGCACTCAGATGTCTACGTAAAGTTAGTTCGTTCTGGTTATATCAGACTAAATAATTACTCCTTTTTTTCCTGTGGTAATGCTTCCTTTATATACGCAAGCAATTCGTTATTTACTTTTATCTTTACATGATAAGATAAAATGGTATCATCTCATTTCGAGTATTTTAAAATTGCAGGTAAAAACTACTGACCAGTGAATTAATATACCTAACACCAATTCAATTTCCACGCACTCAAATGTCTACGTGAGGTTAGTTCGTTCTGGTTCGATCATACTAAATAATTACTTGTCACAAAATGTATGTATTTAGTTTCCACGCACTCAGATGTCTACATAAAGTTAGTTCGTTCTGGTTATATCAGACTAAATAATTACTCCTTTTTTTCCTGTGGTAATGCTTCCTTTATATACGCAAGCATTTCGTTATTTACTTTTATCTTTGCATGATAAGATAAAATGGTATTTTAAAATTGCAGGTAAAAACTACCGACCAGTGAATTAATATAACGCCAATTCAATTTCCACGCACTCAAATGTCTACGTGAGGTTAGTTCGTTCTGGTTCGATCATACTAAATAATTACTTGTCACAAAATGTGTGTATTTAGTTTACACGCACTCAGATGTCTACGTAAAGTTAGTTCGTTCTGGTTATATCAGACTAAATAATTACTCCTTTTTTTCCTGTGGTAATGCTTCCTTTATATACGCAAGCAATTCGTTATTTACTTTTATCTTTACATGATAAGATAAAATGGTATCATCTCATTTCGAGTATTTTAAAATTGCAGGTAAAAACTACTGACCAGTGAATTAATATACCTAACACCAATTCAATTTCCACGCACTCAAATGTCTACTTGAGGTTAGTTCGTTCTGGTTCGATCATACTAAATAATTACTTGTCACAAAATGTATGTATTTAGTTTCCACGCACTCAGATGTCTACGTAAAGTTAGTTCGTTCTGGTTATATCAGACTAAATAATTACTCCTTCTTTTTTTCCTGTGGTAATGCTTTCTTTGCACATCTTTCTATTTCGACAAATCCATAACAATGTAGAATTAGCGTTTTTGCGTTTAAACAAATACTGTAAACCAGACTTACAACACGGCTTCTTCTTATGCTTGCGATCACTTCAAATTCCATTTTTCGCATTGAACAAGAATATAATATTGAACACAAAGTTCGCAACTCTCAAACTTGCAATCAATAATAGTTATTTATGGTACTAGTGTGTTATGTTGAAAATAAATCACGCGAGAAAGATTTATACCACGAGGCCGTAGTCGATAGGACATGAACCTTCACGAGATGTAAAGTAATGATTTTTGAGTGTTTATACAGCAGAGTAAAATAATATAAGAAATGAGAAGCTGCCAATCAAAATTTGGAATTTTATATTGGCATCACTTCAAAAACACTTCTTATTCAAAGGTCTTATTTTAAATCGACAGTGCCTTGCTTTTTTTTTTCTGTTATATTCGTTAAACTCAATCTTTTTTCTATACGCTGACCGAATTTGAAAGCGATTGCTAGTCAAACATAGATTTGGTAGGCGTTTTTACGAACGTGTGCACTTTTAGTTACCTAAACCGATTTTTAAATTTATTTTTTATTTCTTCTTCTAGCGCACCTTTTACATTTTTCGCATTTTGCGACCATAACGAGACACGTTCGTTAAATATATAGGTATATAGATAGAAAGCTAAGAAAATATTGTATGCAACTCGTGCAAAAATAACGATTATTTCTTATTTTATTTTACTTGCTGTATAAACTCGCCATAAGAGATAAATCGCTTTCGATTTTTTGTGCCGTCGAAGAACATGCGCTTAAAAACGAAAACCACAGGGTAAAATTCGAGGAAACCCAAGTAATTTGCACAACATCTGCATACTTATTACGGGTGTAACTATTTTGCAGGTCTGCAGGTCAGCAAAATGTTCCCAGTGCAAAAACCTTACAGATCAAGAAATCCTTGCAGGTTGGACCGATTTGAGATGTAACTGGTATAAATAAGAACATTTTTTACCAAAAAAAATTCATACCCCCACTCCGAAATATGAGATTTTGCCATATATTGAAAAAAAACTTTGCAGGTCGGTAGAAATTCTTGCAGGTTGGACTGACATGAGATGAAACAAGACCATATTAACACATTTTTGACAAAAAACCTCCATACCCCCACTCCGAAATATAAGATTTTGCCATATATTGAAGAAAAACTTTGCAGGTCGGCAGAAATTCTTGCAGGTTGGACTGACATGAGATGAAACAAGACCATATCAACACATTTTTTTCAAAAAACCTCCATACCCCCACTCCCGAATATGAGATTTTGCCAAATATCGAAAAAAAACTCTGTAGGTTGGACTGACATGAGATGAAACAAGACCATATCAACACATTTTTGACAAAAAACCTTCATACCCCCACTCCCAAATATGAGATTTTGCCATATATTGAAGAAAAACTTTGCAGGTCGGCAGAAATTCTTGCAGGTTGGACTGACATGAGATGAAACAAGACCATATTAACACATTTTTGTACAAGAATTTCGGCTGACCTGCAAAATCACATATTTAACAGTACGGGGATGGAAGTTTTTGTCAAAAATGTTTCAATATGGTCTAGCTCCATCTCAAATCGGTCCAACCTGCAAGAATTTCAGCCGACCTACGAATTTTTTCTTCAATCTATAGCAAAATCTCATATTTATCCGTCCAACCGGCAAGAATTTCGGCCAACCTGCAAAGTTTTTTTCCATATGGCAAAATCTCATATTTGGGAGTGGGTGTAAGGAGTTTTTTTGTCAAAAATGTGTTAAATATGGTCTTGTTTCTTCTCATGTAAGTCCAACCTGTAAGAATTTCGGACAACCTGCGAAGTTTTTCTTCAAACTATGGCAAAATCTCATATTTGGGAGTGGGGGTATGGAGGTTTTTTGTCAAAAATGTGTTGATATGGTCTTGTTTCATCTCATGTCAGTCCAACCTGCAAGAATTTCTGCCGACCTGCAGAGTTTTTTATCAAAAATGTGTTAATATGGTCTTGTTTCATCTCATGTCAGTCCAACCTGCAAGAATTTCGGCCGACCTGCAAAGTTTGTCTTCAATACATGGCAAAATCTCATATTTGAGAGTGGGGGTATAGAATTTTATTGTCAAAACTGTACTGATATGGTCTATAGTTTCATCGCAAAAATCGGTTGAACCTGTAAGAATTTCAGCCGACTTGTGAATTTTCTGCACTCAGAACACTTTGCTGACCTGCAGACCTGCAAAATAGATTCTCCCACTTATTACCCAAGACTATTCAATTGAAATACACAAACAACCAAATAACTTCAACACAACCGAAGAAGAGTTGCGCTAGACATTATGACATTCAAAGTAGGTATACACTACACCCAGAAAAATCTAGTTATACAAGTATTTTTTCAAAAAAATCTTATAGCTGCTAACTGAAATATTGTAACCACCAAATTTTCTCGGATGAATGCAAAATGTAAACATTTTCAACATGAAACAGGTCTTTTTTTGAAAACGTTCTTTTTGTCTCTAAATGTTACCTTTTAGTTCTGACAAAGAACATGATTGCAGTTAAAAGATGGTATTGAAAAAACAATATTTAAATACGTTATTAAGTGAGAGACTTTTAAAAGTAATACAATTGTTTTGAAAAAAAGACGTTGTTCATACAAAGTGAACTTTGTTGGCGCCTATTCAATTCAGAAATCATTTAACGGTTATACCTACAATTTTGTATTACAGCTAATAGATATTTCTCTCGGTGTACACTACACCACTGTCAAATTATGCAATATGTAGTAAGAGGAAGATATTTCGACATAAACCCTTCCCTTGGCAAATTTGGTGAAATAACAGGTAAAAACTAGGTACCTACTAACATGGAGTGTTGTTACTGTTGTTTACATTTTTATATTTCATGGCAAAAGATAATGTGTTTTAGGAATATCAATCTTCTCCAATACGAACTTAATAATAAAATTACAAAAGTCGTCCACACATTTTTTCCCGCCGCGAAAATCATCGCTTCAATTTTTTTACTCTTTCAGACAAATTTGGAAATCTTCATTACTCATATCGTATAGCGTCACTGACCTCTAGGATATCCCAAACAAACTGTGAATTAACCTATATCCCATTCACCCTCATAACTAACTTAGAACTATATGAAATAGGAAAAAACACTTACCCATACAATGGTGACGATACCGAAACAAAAAGAAAAATATCTCTCTTCAGCAAGCTGCTTGAACCAACTACCAGCCAAATTCTAACTGATCGAGATTATGACCGAACGGTAAAGTATGCTCAGTCTTGGCCCCCACTTCTGTGACGTTACTCGAGTGGCCCGACGTCAAGGATGAGTTGATTGGTTTGGTGAACGTTTGGAATTCACAACGCGCCTTTTCCCAGATTCGGGGAACTGAAGTCCACCTCGGCACAGGAAACTTAACACTCTGTATTTAACCGGTACACAGTCTGGTAATGATAACTCGAATTCACTAAATGTTTATAAGAACACCAATTCAGGGAAGAGATTAATCTCATTATGAACAACATCTGAAAAAAAAAAACAATGGTCAGAAAGGTATTCTAAGAATTTAATGAATCATTTTTCAATGGAAAGAAAATTGAAAGCGTGAATTGTACGAAGAGATATGGCAATTTATTCAGTGTCGTAGCGACAATAAAGGAAGATATAAATTTTTATTAATTGAATTGAATCGACGTTAATTGATGAAAGTTATGAAAGTCAACAGAAAAAACAAAACAAAACAGATGTTTTAAAGAGAAGCTTTTATTTAAATGCGCTAAAAGAATAAAATAAACTTTGAAGCAAATCGAACCCATCATCATTTGTCACATTATAAAATTTCAAATGATAAAAAGCTTATCGCAAGAAGTAACTTTGTATTTCTTATAAATTAAATATGAAATTATCTATATCGATTTTTTTCTGGCAGCTATCTTTTATAACATTTCAAATTGTATAATGTATGTTTGATTTACTTCATAGTTTATTTTCTTCTTTTAAGCGCATTCATATAAAAACTTTTATCTAAAAAGTTTTTTTTCACTTATTTCATATTATACTTTATAGTACGAAAGTGTCTAGGGGTCACACAAATAAAATAAAATTATTTTCCCAAAAAATCCAATAAATTGGATTTATTTTCAATATATTGGATTCTTTTTCAATATATTGGATATTTTTTCAATATAGTCGTTTTTTTTTCAGTATATTGGATTTTTTTCAATATATTGGATTTTTCAATATATTGGATTTTTTTCTAATATATTGGATATTTTTTCAGTATATTCGATTTTTTTCAGTATATTGGATATTTTTTCAATATATTCGATTTTTTTTAGTATCTTGGATTTTTTTTCAATATATTGGATTTTATAAATTACCCAAGTTATTTCAACAGTGTTAAGAGTATATTCCATCCATACTTATCTATTATGAAAAAACCTTTTCGTGGCAAAATAGATAGCAGTCTTATTAGCTTGAAACTATCACAATACGGAATTTAGATAAGACAGGGACGCAAACTTTTTGAATTGCAAATACGCATATACTGGATACCTATAATAAAAGTTATTCCCTATGTAACGAATGGTTTCGACGAAGACAAAATAACTTTCTCTCCATTCTCATAAAGTGGGAAATAAGAGGCAAAGATCTGTCAGAAAACAACTATTTTCCTTTACGGAGTTACGGGCTTTGAATTATATCTGACATCCATTCGTGCAACGTTTCTCAATGAGGAAACAATTGCAATTGCTAACTGTAATAAAACAATAAGTAATAATTTCCTTCATTTAGTTGAAATGACCTCTTGCATACGCATGCATGTTTCAAGGCACGAATAGATGTCAGATATAATTCATTGTCGGTAAGGGAAAATAGTTGTTTTCTGACAGATCTTTGCTTCATATTTTGATTCGTCCAATAAGTCCCAGTCTCATTCAAAATTCCGTATTGTGATATTTTCAAATTATAGCTTACAAGATTGCTTTCAATTTTGCTACGAAACGGTTTTATTCTTAATAAGTATGGATGAAACCTACCCACACACTATCAAAATACTCCAGTAATTCAAAAAATCTAATATATTGAAAAAAAATCCAATATATTGAAAAAAATCCAATATGTTGAAAAAAATCCAATATATTGAAAAAAAATCCGATATATTGAAAAGAAATCGAATATATTGAAAAAAATCCAATATATTGAAAAAAATCCAATATATTGAAAAAAAATCCAATATATTGAAAAAAAATCCAATATATTGAAAAGAATTCGAATATATTGAAAAAAAATCCAATATTTTGAAAATCAATCCAATATATGGAAAAAAAATACAATATATTGAAAAAAACAATATTTTGATAAAATATCATATATATTGAAAAAAATTTCCCATATATTGAAAATAAATCCAATATATTGGATTTTTTTTGAGAAAATAATTTTATTTTATTTGTGTGACCTCTAGACGCTTTCGTATTATAGGCTATGGACGCGCCAATTTGTAACTTTTTTTTTATTTTGTAGGGGTCTGAGCTCCCCCAGCCCTATTTTTTTGTCGTAATTTTCCTCGTCCGAAACAATCCTCGTTTCTTTCCAACACTCAGAAAATTTTCTTAGTAAATCTGACGAAAAAAGTGATTGAGATAACACTGGTAAGATCTCTACAGGGCCATGTAGCTCAGTGGTTGAGACTGTTGAGTTCAAAACCATTGACTGCTGGTCGGCTAGGTTCGAATCCTAGCGACTACAGATTTTCATCTGATGGCCAGAGAAAGTGCTAGGATAAAAGGTAAAACCTCGTTAATCCGTGAAAGAACATTACATTTCATTTCATATTCATTGGTCGAAAGTATTTTTGACGAAATAATAACCAAGATACAGGAGTTCAAAAGAAGGTCAAATTTCTCAAAATGTGAGAAAATGCAAAAAAATAGAAATTTTGGGCTGATAAAATTATATTTTTACACAAACCTATGTATTATTACACATATTATGCATACCCCTACTCGATCAATATCCAAAAGCTGTATTTGATCAAAATCGTATTTCATTTAGTCAGCAATAAAATTAAATATCTATCACGAGCAGCTGAAAGGTACAGACGCTCTTTGCTCCATTCATCTACCAAAATCGCCTTCAATAAGTCTGCAACCAGCACTACAATTCCACAGGCAAAATTTCTGGCAAATGATACTAATAAGAAACATTTAATCGCCTTGCTGACGTCGGAAATGGAAGTCAATGGCATTTACGTAAAGCAGGCCGAAGAAGACGCTGGCGTCTTGATAGTGGGGACTGCCATCACCCAAGCTATGAGCTACGACAGCGTCACCACCACCAGTGAAGACGTCAATCTGCTGGTTTTGCTGACGGCGTTGGGTTCTTCCAAAAAGAACATATTTTTCCAGAAGAGTGGAAGAGGTAACATCCAAAGCGTCCTGTATTGGCTATATTCATCGCATTCCTTCAAATTCAATTGCAAGGACATCCTTTTCCGGCATGCGATGACTGGAATTGGAAAAAAGAAGGCCCTGCAAGTGCTCGGAAAACAACCGTGCTTTCCGACCCATTTTATTTGGAATATCGATATTCCTCAGCTGCTATCTCAAAGTGGCAAGGCTTTCGATTTCAGCGGGGACGTTTCTGGTTATGTTTCCTGTCAAAATGAAGCGGGGCATCAGTGGCATAGAACTATGATGTGTATTATATTTCTATGGGCAGTTGCCATTGGCTTATATGATCGCATTCTGCATTGTCCCTCGACCATCTTCATATCAACTAACATCCTTATTTTACACCGAGAAAAAGATTTTTTGAAAAAATAAATAAATTTCTTTAAACGTAGTTAGCTCAATATTAGCAATTTTGTTTAGTATTCAAACAACCTCGTTAAACGTAACACTGTTATTTCAGAAATAAGTATTAGCATACATCAAAATATTCGTTACCGGCTCATTTTTTGACATTCAAACATATTACTTGGCCTGCAAAATCAAAAATTTTTTCTCAGCATATTTCTTAGTTACCAATTTTAAAAAATTTCATTTTTTGATAATTATTCGTTGAATATAAATAAATGTTTGTTAGATTTGAGTCAGTTTGGGATAAAAATATGACTCATTTGGACAAAACTAATGACTCTGTAAGCGACGGGAACTTTATAGTCACCAATACAATAATTTCCAGAAAACGTAAATATGTTAACTGTGAACTAAAAGGATTTGGCGATTGCAAATTATTCGACATATCCAACCCCTCCACAGAGTCACGTGTCATCGCATCAGCATTTCACTCTGATCTGAAAGCGTGCCCTTCTACCTTTTATAACGCCCATGTATCCATGTCTTGTGTGTTGTCTTGTCGCTTGTGGTCAACCTGTTCAACCATATGTATTTGTCCTTGTTTATAACTCACCTGACTTGCTACAAATGTGTGTATATGCATAACGTGGTCAAATAAACGATTTGATTTGATTTGATATCAAGATCATTCATTTCTTTGTTATTGGCAATATAATCATCATAATTTTTGGCATGAAAGTGGACTAAGTGAACTGAACCCACGCGAGAATGTGCATATGGATTGAAGCCACAGGTGAATGTGAATGTTTGTGCCGGTTTGCCGCTCGTGGAGTAGACGCAAGGGTGTTCGTACCCTGCTAGTGCCGCGGTGATGGACGGATTGTTGAGGGATTGGAACCTTCACGAATACATTACACGATTTCAAGGTAATCATCATTCACAGCTATATTTCTCTGTAATTATTTGCATAATTGAAATCATTGTATTATTAGTAGTTCCCTGACCTAGCCTAAACCAACCTAACCTAGTCCAATGGTGCCAAAATGGTTGGCTGCCTCTTCTAATAATACATTGATTTCAATTATGGAAATAATTACACAGAAATATAGCTTTGAATGATGATTACCTTGAAATCGTGTAATGTATTCGTGAAGGTTCCAATCCCTGCTCAACAATCCTTCCATCACCGCGGCACTAGTAGGGTAGGAGCACCCTTGCGTCACCGGCACAAACATTCACATTCACCTGTGGCTTCAATCCATGCACATTCGTGCGTGAGTTCAGTTCACGTAGTCCACTTTCACGCCAAAAATAATGATGATTATATTGCCAAAAACAAAGAAATGATCTTGATGTGGTTGAACATCGAATAATAATATATTGGTTTACATTCAAATCATACATTCTTAGTGGATATAATACATATAACATATATATTTATCAGTCTTCATATCGTCAAAGACTATCAGCTTTTTGTAATAGGTATACAATTTACCTATTATCGTGATAGGAGTAGCTGATATCCTCATTTCGCCACAGATTATTTATTACAGGGTTATGACGGACGATGAGACGGATCTCTGAAGTGCAATTTTATAGAATATGGAATCTTCAGAATGTAATTATTTTACATAAATCTATTTTAGTATTATGAAATCGTGTGGTTACATTCTAGACAATGAAACTCTGATATAATGTGTTGAAGCGATATTTCATTTTATAATGCGTAGTTTCATTTTCACGAGGTCACATATGACTAATATCAAACAGCTGACGATTACAAATAATGATAAGTTGTTTGTTTGATAAGAGTTACACATTTTTTGTTTCTCTGAAGTGCATTTCTATGAATTAGAAATACTTGCTACATAGAAATGATCGAGAATTGAAAAAAAATACCTAGTATAAAAACATAAGGTACCCATCTATATCCATAATCAGTTCTGTGGCCATTTGAGTAGATTTGTTCAATTTCGAGAAGCATTAAACTATAAGCTGTATTGTTCAGTCCAGAGTCCAGAAAATAAGCCGAAAACAAATACTATGAAATTTGATATAATTTGAAATTTGAGTCGAAGGCACGTGACATGGAAAATATACCGACTACATGCTAAACTCTGACTAGAAATAATAATAATACGGAGTGATTAAGATACAAATAAATAATACTCAAATCGGTCAGGTTGACTTCCTCGTAGAAAACTTGGGGTAACTTCAATATCGGAAGAAATGTAATATTTTTCTTTTCGTAATTTTCGATTCCGTTAAAGCCAGGCATTGTAGAAACGAACCATGAACTCAACTCAATTATTTCTTATTCAAGACACGAATTGCATGGGAAGTACCAAAAATTATGTTTCGGTGACTCAGATTTCAAGTGTTCTTTATTGTTTTTTTCTCGGATACTTTTTTTTTAATACTTTTATTCTCCATCTTAACTGGTCTTAAGACTCTAACCTCAGTTTTTTTCACATTCAATAATCCATGAACATCGTTTATCCAGGGTCTCCCATTTTTCATGTTTCGTCCTGAATTTATATCTGCCCTCTTTCCATTAATTATTTCCATGCTAACTTCTATGTCGCATCTCTAACATGGAGCTGTTTCCGTCTTTCCAGTGCAGGGTATTTTGTTATTCTTTGTGTTATTTTTCCTTCGATATTGTTATGTCATTATACAAATAAAAATCAAGGAAAAAAACAGCTGTTTTAAATAAAAATTGTTCGGAATAGTTCTTTCCGCCAGCATCCTACCGCTTTATGCGCCAAACCCTAGTGATCACAATACTAATGTAGCTGAGACAGGAAATCGATCTTCAGTAAAAAAAAATCTTGACCCCAATAAATTATCGATTCGGGTATATTTAATTATAAATTAATGATCACTCATTAGAAGAATTTATTTTCATCATTACTGTTATTTTGAATAGACTATATCCGAGTTCTTTGGTATTATTAATAGCTTTTTGTCTTCCACTAATCCGTTTTCAATTATCAGTTTATTCATGAATGTCTTTGTTTATATATAATAGAATAAATCACTGTTTTGGTATTACACCCTGTTTCAAACCGATTAGCTTTCTCAAATGAGATCATTTTTCAGTTTCAGAAATAATTATTATTTTTCAGTTATCGTTCTAGCATTACCAACGTGTTTGAATTACCTCGACACCGATTATTTCTCCTGGACTGGTAGGATTCTTGTCTTTCATCAATATGTTTTCAAGAAACATCGTTTTCATAAAACTTTTGTCATATGAATAGAGAACTGTTAATATCCAACAACAATTATCTAATAATATTATATTTTTATGAAACTTTAAACAAAATAAGTGTTTTTTATCTCATCAATGGGATCAATCAATTATCAATCCAAGCAGGCAGTGCATTATGGGATTGATATTTGAGCAATTAACCCCCATATTATACTTGCCGCAAGTGAGCCAAAACCACAGATCAGCGAATAATGAAAAAAGTTTTCTGTCCCGAAATCAGTATCATTCTGTTTCCATATGCGCTAAACGATCCACAAACTGTTGTTTCCTCAATCCCGGTTTTTTCGTTGTTTTTCCGGGAGATCACGAAAACCCCAACAATACATTGTCCTAATTACCTGATGCCTTACACATAAGGTAACAATACCACCCGTATAACTTGGAGAAGAGGGGGACATGAAAGCTAACAAGCTGTATACAGTATCGGAAAGTTGTCATCGGGGTATAGACAAATCTATGCGAGCAACAAGGAACGCAATGATTTGATAATACCACATTAATAAGAGAGACGCACTACTGTATGCCTCCCCTGCCATCTCGTCCGACGAATCAACAGCCACGTCGATATCCCTTCCTCGAGCGAGTCGAGGAGAAATTGTAATGCTCTCTCAACATAATAGCAAGTTATTCTTTACGCTCGTATGAAACCAGCATACCCCGATGAAAACTTTCCGATACTGTATAGATAAGCATCTATCCGTACTAATTCTACTTCTGATCCCGCAGTTCCACATATGCGTACAACCCGAATTCAAATAATGTAATACATAACGTTATAATAAATCAGGTATAAATATAACAATAACATTAATAATAATAATATATATAAAATAAAACGTATTAACAATAATAATAATATAAAAAGACTAATAATAATAATCTCAAATGTGCGATTGAGTGCCCTCCTGCTCATAGAAGAGTACGTATGTCTTTTCACTCACTAGGGAAATTGATGAAATCGGGGAAACATGCGAATCGTGTAATCGTCAGTGTTGTTCCTGGCTGCACGATCGTGCAATTTGACGCCCTTTTTGAACTAATTGCGCACGTCGGCACCACTTTCCTTATTTCTTCCAAAAAGTGCACATTTTCATTTTCATTGAAAATGGCAATCAAAAATTTATTGTACTACAAGTTGTTGAGAAGAAGAAGAAATATAAATTCTGTCGAATGTCAGTTATTATTGCCATCTTAAGAGTGAAAGATAAGATGAAAATGCTACCTGGAGGATCACTAGAATGGCGCCCTAATAAAATATTGCAAAATTATACCCCAAGTTTTTTAGAAACCATAAATTCTGAAGAACTATCAGATTAACCCTACATACTTATGTAAATTCTGTTTTTTGTTAATTTATTTTATCCAGAGTTTTATTTTTTGTTGCCTATTTATTCATTTCATTACATATTGTTTTTTTTTATTTATTCATAGGTTTCAACTGTATTTGTTTCACATTCATTGAAATATACGTTTGTTCGAAATGTTTTAGTATTAATTTTTTGCAAATAATACCTATTTCTAAGATCTTTAAAAAGGTATGTATCAAATATTGACAAAAGGATATTGAAATTTAAACGTAAATCTAGTAAACACTTCATAGTTCATTTAAATGTGACTTGCATAGTTGCATAATCTTTGGTTGCATCACGCATTAATGGAAATCCTAATCCGCCTTAATCTTTGAGCAGTCTGTCATCACTGTTATCTGTCACAAATTAAAGACAGAGGACAGAGGGCAGTGCCACGCACCATGTGAATGTTTCCTGCGCATGCGTAGAAAGTTAGGTAATATGTAATAGTACTAATAAAAATCTATTACAAAAAATGTGCACCTTTGACATCAGATGTGCACTATTTAACTGACAAATAACGCACCAAAAAAACCAAAAAAAAAACAACCAAGGAGCAACACTGAATTCTTTGTAATTGTAATTGACCAAGTGGGTCATTTAATGGCTGTGTGGCGGGGTGTTTAGATGACAAAACAAGAAGGCCAACTGAGTTGAATTTGTTTTTTCTCTTGCAATTGACACACAAACCCAACCTAGCTTGCGAGTCAGTCGAAAATTCGTGAATTAGTTTTTCGCTCGCAATTGACACACAAACCTAACCAGGGCAAACTAACCTAGCTTGCGAGTCAGTCGAAAATGCGTGAATTAGTTTGCATGCAAACCGAGTTGAAAATGCGTAAATTACTAGCCAACCATGCCTGACCTCACTATCCTTACCTAGACCTAATAACAATACAAAATTGTTACGAAATAACGACTATTTATCCAAAATTCAGAAAGACCAGGCGTGGAGCAGCCATATTTGATGGTTCACCCCGCTTCTAGCGTAAAGTAAACAAGTGCGCAGCGCATGCGGAACTGCGGGTTCAAAAGTAGAATGGTACGGCTAGACGCTACATACAGTGATACAGTGCGGCTTTTAATAGTCCCCCCTGATAACTTTCGAACGGGTCGACGTAGAAACATGAAAGAAAAATCGTTTCGAGGATTTCAGCAATACTACTTTTTGAAATAAAAAATATGGGGATTGCTCAACTGGGGGCGCGAAGGGAACCATCAACTCAAAATTTTAAAATGGCATGGGGAGTCAAGTGTCACATCAAGTGTCACAGGAGAGCAGAAATGGTGGTTTATACGAGAAAATATGAAAGGTCTTAATCCGTAGACATTTGATTTTTTATTATTAAATGGTCGTTTTTCCTGGCACAGAAAAAAATTGTGTATTATACACGGGAAACATAATAGAGTTTAACTCGAGGTTGCAATGTTACGGTTAAACTCGTTTGGCCCCATACATTTATTTACAATCTTACTTGTCAATTTTAATCGCAAAACTAAAACTGTACAGTCAAGACAGAAGTGTATGGGTGAAATTTTACCGGGCAATAGCCTAATTGAAAAATGTAAGTTTCATAAGGGTGCTTCCATCTTAAATGGGTCACACTGTACAACGTAATGTATCAATAAATGGCAAGAATTTTTGTTTTTGAAGCAGTCAAATATGTTAGAAAAGTTTTATGAAATTTTATGAAATCGCTTTCAGTTACTTTTGTTTGGGAGGCACTGGTGTAATTCTCCAGGATACAGCGTGTCTGGCCGCTGGCAGTGTTTCAGCGCGGTTTGCGTAGGCTGCAGACCTTTTATCAGTGATTACCAAAAAAAGTCTTGACAACTTAAAAATTCGATAAAATAATTTTTTTTCGACAAAAAAGTATTCCTTCATTTTGTTTTGTTTTGTTATCTTCTACCTCATCTATTGCCCCAATTTCGGAAACACCCTGTATGTAGAGATGGAGTCGTATATAGATGGGAACGACATAACTGATAATCTATGCCAAACTGGACATCCTATCATCATCAGATCATTACAAATACCTATACTGTTTCATCTGTTCATAGTGAAACCTCCCAATGGGCACAAGGACGTTGAAATAACGTTGTGAAATGGCTGAAAACCGAACGTTTTTTTCAACGAAAAAATGTCGCGTGTAAAAACGTTAATTAAACGAATTGCTTACTAATTATCGCCTTATTGCCGTTTTCAATCAGAATTTTTGAACATCGAGGATACTCAATGAAACTACATTGTTTTGACCAAATAAAAGGTTAAGGAACGTATCATAAACATTGACAAATGAATCGCATAAAGCGAGTTTGATTAAAAATTCTTTTTGAATTAACATAACGATTGTTAAACGTCTATTTAACGACTTGTTGAGGAATAAGTAACGTTGAAAACACATCTTTATAACGTATTCTTTCAACGTTGAAGATTACACTAAATTATTGCCGTTAAAATTTTCAACTAGAAACGTTTATTCAACCAATGCCACGTTTATAACACGTTTGAAAAAAGTACGTGTGCCCATTGGGCTGGGTATCATTTCCAGGCCGATTCAGATACATGGGTGCCCACCGTGATTTTTCGACCCTGCATGAGAAATGCATACCCATCAACGTTCACACTTGTGCCTGTCGGAGTGCGTGAGGAATTCGGGTGAGCACGGAACATGTTCTAGTTCACGTAATGAAAGATTCAGGGAAATATACGACGGGATAATTTAAAAAGTTCAAATACCGTATCTCTAGTATTGAGAAAATCAATACAGAACCAGAGAAAATATGACCATGTTATAGAAACGGAAGTGAAAGGCACGTATGTGAATGGTCTTGCAGTTTTCATACAAACGGGACAAAACTGGTTATGCTTGTAAAATGCACGTGCTTCATATGTACCTGAATCGGCCTTTATACATGCAAATCACCAAATAGCTATATAATCCACGTATAGTATGTTCATTTTGGGAATTTTCAACTAATAGAATGTTCAGGTGAATTTGCCAATTTTTGCACATAAAAACTAGATACTCAATAAACATACCATAATCCAAAACATATTCCTTACCTGACAGTAGTTATTGTACAGTCTTGCAGGGCACACTACTAATCATTTTCGGCAACTTGTATGGGAGTAGTAAGACAGACTACGCTGTAGTAAGAGGCGTCGGGGCGCTTATATGTTTCCAGAAAAATCGATAGCGTTACGTCTGCGACCCTGGGTCACGTGTACAGTCGCACGCCGGAGTTACGAGTGGGTTGAATATACCGCATTTTCAGAAACGAACTTGAACCTATTTGTATATCGAATGACATTCAATTCAGAGAATGACATACACGTGCTTTGCGCCGATTGAACCGTAATATTCTCTTTAAACAACAACAACACATAACTAATTATATAAACTATGTCTATATATTTTGTGAAACTACCAAAATTTGACTTTTCTACATTTCAACTATTACAACCATTGGGATGGTCTTTGCTTGTGTTTCTCAATATATTGCACAGAGGTAATTTCTGAGATCATAATGCTGGGCATGCAAACATACAGTGTGACCCACTTAAGATCGGAGCACCCTTATATAATGTAAATTTTCCAACCGATTGGAATGATTTTTTTTTCATTAGGTAGACATTCAAAAAGTCTACTAGGACACCAAATTTCATGAACGAATATCCATTTCCAGGGCCAACTAATCCGATTTTCAAGGTCAAAAATCTAAAAAAAATACTAGCGATTTAGAAAAAATCTGACTACACCACTGGATTCGCAACATTTTCAATTGGTTTGATTGTGAATTACGTTGAAATGCGCAATCAATAAAAAAGTTATAAAAGAATGAAATTTGAAAAATATGCCGTTTAGTCAACCCGCCAATTCAATTTCAGAATTTTTATTAAAATTCGGAATAAACCACTGTATTCAGGAGGTCTTAATATACTATTGGTCAAAGTTTCATTGAAATCTATTCATAAATAAGAAAATGATAAGATAATAAAATTTGAACTTTCAGGAAAAATGTCATTTTAAATCATATGCTGCTTCAGAATGGCAGGCAAAATATGGAATTATGGTCCGATTCTGAAGCCACCATTTTGTTTTTTGCATTGGAAAAATTCCATAATTCATTGTCACCGAATTTATGTTAAATTAGCTTGCAAATGAAGTATCATAATTTGGAATACGGATCAGTTGTTTTTTTCCGCAAGAGGGCGCTAAAATAGAAAGTTAGGTAGCGAAAATTGACATGGCTGAATTCCTTATGAAATTACCTTTTTAATGATGTGTCACACTCACTACTTTCCCTATTCAAATTGTTTGGGTGATAGTAACCAAGGGGAGGGGAGAGAGGTATGAAGTTATGATAGGAAGATGTCACCCTTGGATTAAAAATCGACGTGTTTTTGCATTTTTTTTTTTAGAACACATGCGTTTTGAACATATTCAATCTGTTTCGTTTTCGGTGCCCCACCCTGTATATATATTTAATAACACTATTGTGAAGGGCAAACCTCAAGCTTGAAATCACATACTTCATTTTTTATGTAGGATGTGTATGAGCCATTATTTTTAAGATTTACTGAAGAAATAGCCGGGATTATGGGTGAGTTGAAAACTGAGGCAGGAGAAAAACCCAGTTTCTTCTTTGGCATGTATATAAGTGAGACTTGTCTCACTAGTCTAAAATCGTTGCATATATAGTCCAAAGAGGGTACTGTTTCCTGCTTTAGTATAATTATTTCATATCAACTAAAATATCCATGACTTTCGGATGCTCCGTAAATATCTTAGAAGGGTTATGTGAAGTGGGTCGTACAATTCATTCTTCACTTTTTGCTCGAGTTTGTTTGTCGTTGCTGGATTATATAAAAAGAGAGAGAATATTCACTTCAAGCAGAAAAACGTTCCTTTTTTGTTTGACGTCTTCTAATCCAGGTTAAGGGCAATTGATCAGTTCCAGGGAAATAATCGATAACACGAGCGCTCTTTTCCAAGAAATAACTGACTGCTGGAACGCGTGGGAGATCGTATTTCGTAAAATACCAAAATGAAGTGACTCTCATATATTAGGTAAACATCGCCAAATGATTAAATTGGATGATATCATTCATATCATTGTCAACTGATATTCGAGGCCAATACAGCAAGTGTATTATTGATTATTGAAACACAATAATCCAGTAACGACAAACTCGAGCAAAAAGTGAAGAATGAATTGTAGCACTGAGACTCGGCACATGACATATCCACATCATGTATTATTGAAAAAAAAATTGTTCACCAAAAAATCAGGGGTGGAACCTAAAAAATTTTTCATTTAAAGAAAATATATATTTTTTGTTGTTTTTTCAGAAAATATAAGATTTATCAAAAAACGATTTCGATAGGTTGAGAGATAATTCAAATCTCCACAAGAATGATTCTCAGTAATACCTTATGAAATACGCCCGTTTTCTCAGAAAACGTGGTTTAACGCCGACGTCACATTTCATGCTCGCGCTAACCCGCACTGCAAGTTCAGGCAGGACCAAAAATTAGATTTGTCATAACTTTACTAAAAATTATAGTAGAAGGAAAAGAAAAAGTGCATATCGTTCCTGAAGTTCTACTTTCTCATGCAAATATAAAATGTTAGTATCTGAGTAACTAAAATGGGTTTTGTCCCACTTAACACATAACCCTTCTACGATATTTACGGAGGATTCGAAAGTCATGGATATTTCAGTTGATATGAAATAATTATACTGGAGCAGGAATCAGTACCCTCTTTGGACCATATGCAACGATTTAAGACTAGTGAGACAAGTCTCACTTATATACATGCCAAAGAAGAAACTGGGTTTTTCTTCTGCCTCAGTTTTCAACTCACCCATAATCCCGGCAAATTCTTCAGTAAATCTTAAAAATAATCGCTCATACACATCCTACATAAAAAATGAAGTATGTGATTTCAATATATATATATATATGCAGGATATGGATAAGCGATTATTTTCAACATTAGTGAAGAGAATGCCGATTTTATGGATAAGTTGAAAATGAGGCAGGAGTAAAACAAAGTTTTTTTTTTGCATGTATAAGTGGGATCTGTCACAGTACTTTAAAATTGTTGCATACAGCTCAAAGAGGGTATGGGTTGCTGCTTTACTATAATAATTCCATATTTACTAAATTATTCATGATTTTCAGATCATCCGGAAACATCTCCGTAAAGTGCGACAAAACACATTTCATACTCAAATACTCGCATATTATATTTGCATGAGAAGGTAAGAGTCTTCAGAAATGATATGAACTTTACCTTTTTCTTCTCCGATTATTTTCAGCAGAGTTATGACCAATCAAATATTTGGCTCCGCCAGAATTTTCAGCGGCGGGTAAGGGTGAATGTGAAATTTGATGTCTGCGTTCAATCACGTTTTCTGGGAGAACGAGAGCATTTCATAAGAAATTAATGTGAATAATTTTTGTGGAAAATTTAAATGTTTTTCACCCTTTTGAGTTGTTTTTCCGATAAATCATATACCTTCCAAGATTACAGCAAAAATCTATTTAAATATTTTAATCTATTTATATATTTTAAAACGAAAAAAATATATATATGTTCCACCCCTGAAATTTTGGTGAACTATTTTTTTTCGTGTATATCATGGTTCCAACGACTAGCATACCCATTTTGGTGGTGCTACAATCGATTCTTGTCTCAAAACCCAATCGTACTGGATTACAAAGAATATCCCAAATAGCACAACGCGATCCATGGGATTTACTGGGGCTATCTATTTCAGATTTGGAAATATCTCTAGGATATATTCATTTTGTACTGGGAGTATTCTAAAAAAAATATTATTGAGACTGTTTTCATACCTTCAGACTAACTTATCTACAGGGTGTTTCCGAAATTGGGGCAATTAAGAGAATGAGTTATTATATAGAACATAATATAATATAATATATGGCAAAAATTTTCGTTTTTGAAGCAGTCAAAAATGTTCGAAAGATTTTATGAAATTTTATGAAATCGCTTTCAGTTACCTTTGTTTGGGAGGCACTGGTTTGATTCTCCAGGATACAGCATTTCTGACCGCTGGCAGTATTTAAGCGCGGTTTGCGCAGGCTGCAGATCTCTTATCAGTGATTACCAAAAGAGTATTGAAAACTTAAAAATTTAATATCTCCCAATTTTTTTTTTCAATACTGGAACTGCCGGATGGAAGAAACTGAGAATTTCGAACAGCGGTTTTCAAGATTTTTCCAACAAAATTTAAAATTTTATACAATTTTTTTTCGAATTTTTCACACCTGCCATTTGTTTTAGAATGGCATTATTACATCCGTCCTTCACGGGAATGCGCAAGAGGCTAGATTACACCCTGTATATTCAATACCCATTAGTATTTTGTTGTTTTACATTGTGATTCACGACTTAGTGATTTTGATTCATACATGAACATTATAAGAGCTTTTATTTAGACTTGCAGTTACTTGATATGTAGGTGATTAATTCACCAAATGTAGGCGTTATTTATTGCACTCAAATTACTTAGTACACTTTCGGGTAATTCTCAGTTCGTGTGGTTGTATCGTGAATGTTAGTGAAAATGTACGAAAAATCGAACAGTGAATCTTCCAAGAAACAGATCCAGTCGAAGAGAAAAAGAAAGAGAAAGACGCGCCAGATTGACCATACTAATATAATGATGAAAAGGGTAAGTTTGCATGATGACTGATGGATTCGCGACATTTTCAAATGATTCAATTGTGAATTACGTTGAAATGCGTCAATCAATAAAAAAGTTATAATCCAGTAAGGACAGTCAAACTCGAGCAAAAAGTGAAGAATGAATTGTAGCACTCAGAAACTCGGCACATGATATCTCGACATCATGTATTATTAGAAAAAAAATTGTTTACCGAAATATCAGTGGTGGAACACGAAAAATATTTCATTTAGAAAAAATACATTTTTTTTGTTGTTATTTCAGAAAATAAAAGACTTATCAAAAAACGATTCCGATAGGTCGAGAGATAATTCAATTCTCCACAAGAATGAATTTCAGTAATACCTTATGAAATACGCTCGTTTTCTCAGAAAACGTGGTTTTACGCCGACGTCACATTTCATGCTCGCGCTAACCGGCCACTGCAAGTTCAGGCAGGGCCGAAAATTAGATTTGTCATAACTTTGCTAAAAATTATAGTAGGAGAAAAAGAAAAAGTGCATATCGTTCCAGAAGACTTATAATTCCTCATGCAAATATAACATGTGAGTATTTGAGTAACTAAAATGGGTTTTGTCCCACTTAACACATAACCCTTCTACGATATTTACGGAGGATTCGAAAGTCATGGATATTTCAGTTGATATGAAATAATTATACTGGAGCAGGAATCAGTACCCTCTTTGGACCATATGCAACGATTTAAGACTAGTGAGACAAGTCTCACTTATATACATGCCAAAGAAGAAACTGGGTTTTTCTTCTGCCTCAGTTTTCAACTCACCCATAATCCCGGCAAATTCTTCAGTAAATCTTAAAAATAATCGCTCATACACATCCTACATAAAAAATGAAGTATGTGATTTCAATATATATATATATATGCAGGATATGGATAAGCGATTATTTTCAACATTAGTGAAGAGAATGCCGATTTTATGGATAAGTTGAAAATGAGGCAGGAGTAAAACAAAGTTTTTTTTTTGCATGTATAAGTGGGATCTGTCACAGTACTTTAAAATTGTTGCATACAGCTCAAAGAGGGTATGGGTTGCTGCTTTACTATAATAATTCCATATTTACTAAATTATTCATGATTTTCAGATCATCCGGAAACATCTCCGTAAAGTGCGACAAAACACATTTCATACTCAAATACTCGCATATTATATTTGCATGAGAAGGTAAGAGTCTTCAGAAATGATATGAACTTTACCTTTTTCTTCTCCGATTATTTTCAGCAGAGTTATGACCAATCAAATATTTGGCTCCGCCAGAATTTTCAGCGGCGGGTAAGGGTGAATGTGAAATTTGATGTCTGCGTTCAATCACGTTTTCTGGGAGAACGAGAGCATTTCATAAGAAATTAATGTGAATAATTTTTGTGGAAAATTTAAATGTTTTTCACCCTTTTGAGTTGTTTTTCCGATAAATCATATACCTTCCAAGATTACAGCAAAAATCTATTTAAATATTTTAATCTATTTATATATTTTAAAACGAAAAAAATATATATATGTTCCACCCCTGAAATTTTGGTGAACTATTTTTTTTCGTGTATATCATGGTTCCAACGACTAGCATACCCATTTTGGTGGTGCTACAATCGATTCTTGTCTCAAAACCCAATCGTACTGGATTACAAAGAATATCCCAAATAGCACAACGCGATCCATGGGATTTACTGGGGCTATCTATTTCAGATTTGGAAATATCTCTAGGATATATTCATTTTGTACTGGGAGTATTCTAAAAAAAATATTATTGAGACTGTTTTCATACCTTCAGACTAACTTATCTACAGGGTGTTTCCGAAATTGGGGCAATTAAGAGAATGAGTTATTATATAGAACATAATATAATATAATATATGGCAAAAATTTTCGTTTTTGAAGCAGTCAAAAATGTTCGAAAGATTTTATGAAATTTTATGAAATCGCTTTCAGTTACCTTTGTTTGGGAGGCACTGGTTTGATTCTCCAGGATACAGCATTTCTGACCGCTGGCAGTATTTAAGCGCGGTTTGCGCAGGCTGCAGATCTCTTATCAGTGATTACCAAAAGAGTATTGAAAACTTAAAAATTTAATATCTCCCAATTTTTTTTTTCAATACTGGAACTGCCGGATGGAAGAAACTGAGAATTTCGAACAGCGGTTTTCAAGATTTTTCCAACAAAATTTAAAATTTTATACAATTTTTTTTCGAATTTTTCACACCTGCCATTTGTTTTAGAATGGCATTATTACATCCGTCCTTCACGGGAATGCGCAAGAGGCTAGATTACACCCTGTATATTCAATACCCATTAGTATTTTGTTGTTTTACATTGTGATTCACGACTTAGTGATTTTGATTCATACATGAACATTATAAGAGCTTTTATTTAGACTTGCAGTTACTTGATATGTAGGTGATTAATTCACCAAATGTAGGCGTTATTTATTGCACTCAAATTACTTAGTACACTTTCGGGTAATTCTCAGTTCGTGTGGTTGTATCGTGAATGTTAGTGAAAATGTACGAAAAATCGAACAGTGAATCTTCCAAGAAACAGATCCAGTCGAAGAGAAAAAGAAAGAGAAAGACGCGCCAGATTGACCATACTAATATAATGATGAAAAGGGTAAGTTTGCATGATGACTGATGGATTCGCGACATTTTCAAATGATTCAATTGTGAATTACGTTGAAATGCGTCAATCAATAAAAAAGTTATAATCCAGTAAGGACAGTCAAACTCGAGCAAAAAGTGAAGAATGAATTGTAGCACTCAGAAACTCGGCACATGATATCTCGACATCATGTATTATTAGAAAAAAAATTGTTTACCGAAATATCAGTGGTGGAACACGAAAAATATTTCATTTAGAAAAAATACATTTTTTTTGTTGTTATTTCAGAAAATAAAAGACTTATCAAAAAACGATTCCGATAGGTCGAGAGATAATTCAATTCTCCACAAGAATGAATTTCAGTAATACCTTATGAAATACGCTCGTTTTCTCAGAAAACGTGGTTTTACGCCGACGTCACATTTCATGCTCGCGCTAACCGGCCACTGCAAGTTCAGGCAGGGCCGAAAATTAGATTTGTCATAACTTTGCTAAAAATTATAGTAGGAGAAAAAGAAAAAGTGCATATCGTTCCAGAAGACTTATAATTCCTCATGCAAATATAACATGTGAGTATTTGAGTAACTAAAATGGGTTTTGTCCCACTTAACACATAACCCTTCTACGATATTTACGGAGGATTCGAAAGTCATGGATATTACAGTTGATATGAAATAATTATACTGGAGCAGGAATCAGTACCCTCTTTGGACCATATGCAACGATTTAAGACTAGTGAGACAAGTCTCACTTATATACATGCCAAAGAAGAAACTGGGTTTTTCTTCTGCCTCAGTTTTCAACTCACCCATAATCCCGGCAATTTCTTCAGTAAATGTTGAAAATAATCGCTCATACACATCCTACATAAAAAATTAAGTATGTGATTTCAAGCTTGAGGTTTGCACTTCTCAATAGTGTTATTAAATATATATATGCAGGATATGAATAAGCGATTATTTTCAACATTTAGTGAAAAGAATGCTGATTTTATGGGTTAGTTGAAAATGAGTCAGGAGTAAAAGAAAGTTTTTTTTGGCATGTATAAGTGGGACCTGTCACCCTACTTTAAAATTGTTGCATATAGCCCAAAGAAGGTATGGGTTGCTGCTTCTGTATAATAATTCCATATTTACTAAAATATTCATGATTTTCGGATCATCCGCAAACATCTCCGTGAAGTGCCACAAAACACATTTCAGGTACCTCAAATACTCGCGCATTATATTTGCATGAGAAGGTAGGAATCTTCAGAAACGATATGAACTCTTCCTTTTCCTTCTCCGATCATTTTTAGCAGAGTTATGACCAATCAAATATTCGGCTCCGCCAGAACTTTCAGCGGCGGGTAAGGTTGAACCTGAAATTTGATTTGAAACGTGATTGAACACGTTTTCTGAGAAAACGAGCGCATTTCATAAGAAATTACTAGGTATAATTTTTGTGAAAAATTGAATGGGTTTTCAATCTGTTGAGTTGTTTTTTCGATAAATCATATTCTCTCCAAGATTACAGCAAATCTACTATATATTTTTAAACGAAAAAAAAATATGTTCCAACCCTGGAATTTTGACAAATAATTTTTTTTTCGTGTTTATCATGGTTCCAACTAATAGCATACCAAGTTTGGTGGTGCTACAATCGATTCTTGTCTCAAAACCCAATCGTACTGTATTAATTTGAAAAATATGCCGTGAAATCAACCCACCAATTCCATTTCAGAATTTTTATCACAATTTGGAATACACCACTGTATTCAGGAGGTCTTATATATATATATATATATATTTTTGGTCGAAGTTTCATCGAAATCTATTCATGAATGAGAAATAAAAAGATAATAAAATTTGAAAAACATGTTAATGATATTTCAGCATAATTTTTATTTTTTTATTTATCAATAGATTTCTATAAAATTGCAGATTGAATCTAGGTTCCACATCGATATCGAATGATAAAAGAATGTGGGATTCTTCATTGTTTATGTCGAGAATCCAGTGGTGTAGTTAGAATTTTTCTAAAAAAATCGTTCGTAATTTTTTTATATTTTTGAAATTGAAAAATCAGATTAGTAGGCCCTGGAAATGGAGATTTTTTCATAGAATTTGGTGTCCTAGTGGACATTTTGAATGTCTACTTAATAAAAAAAATCATTCCAATTGGTTGGAAAATGTAGATTTTATCAGGGTGCTCCGGTCTTGAGTGGGTCACACTGTATATAGAGAATATAAGGATTAAATAAAATTCACTGTAGAACTGAGCCTATATTGTGTGTGCAATGCATTTTCAAATTACTATGCTAAAAATCTGCCTTTAGACATAACGATTTCCAGTAAGATTAATTTTTTTAGCAGTATCGGAAAGGGTTTTTGTTTCAATGTAACATTATATAGCGAATATTGGACAGTTTCATAGGACCGTCGTTCTGAGTCATTTTTTTCCGTGTAGGTATGATTATTGCTTGCCGTAGCTCTCCGTTCTGACTTTTTGTGCCGTATTCACTTTTTAGCTGTAGGAAAACTCGGAAAACCTACAGCACCACCCCAAAGTTTCTACAGTTTAGAATCATTCCAGAAAAAAAGACAATAAGTAGGTAGGTACCTACCGTTGTTCAAGAAAACTATTGCGTATTCATTCTCTTTCACTTCCGGCTGCAATAGGTATGTTTGTCTAATTAAAGCGAATGACCTTTTTGAACAGATGAAAATGATTTCGAACTTGCGCTTGTCTAAACAGCTACGTAAATATAGTGAACCAGCTTTGATCTATTTTGAGTTGAACAGCGACCACCTGCATTGCCCGACCTATAAACCTGACGGTGATTCATAGAATAATAATACTAACTACCTATATCAAATAGGCAATTCAATTGTTACTGCAACTCAAATACATTGATGAATCGTACCTTTTTGTAGGTACCTATTTGGCAGTAGGTATGTACCTACTTGTGCCCAAAATTGGAGATCAGAAAACCCTTATAATGCACCGAATATCCGCGGAACTTCCCACAAATAAATGCAGTTTTTCTCATGATCGATAATGCTAAAATCAGTCGCGTGCATGTCCAAAGTCTAAAGAAATGAATTCAAGTAATAATATTGAATCGTTATTGTTACGAACTTACCCGAAGCTTTACGATCATCCCAAATAACGTCAGAAAGTGAGCGCCAATACGTCAGTCAAATCCTCGTACCTACCACAACAAATTCCAAGTTTCGAAAAGTGTTCAAAAGCGTGAAAAAATGGTGAAACCTCCAGCAATCGGCATCGACCTCGGCACAACTTACTCTTGCGTCGGAGTTTGGCAAAGCGGTAAGGTAGAAATTATCGCCAATGACCAAGGGAACAGAACGACCCCCAGCTATGTGGCTTTCACCGACACCGAAAGGCTCATTGGAGATGCCGCGAAGAACCAAGTGGCTATGAATCCCAGTAACTCAGTTTTTGACGCGAAGAGATTGATAGGGCGCAAATTCGACGATCCTAAGATACAGCAAGATTTGAAACATTGGCCGTTCAAAGTAATCAGCGAAGAGGGAAAGCCCAAGATACAGGTGGAATTCAAGGGGGAAATCAAGAGATTCGCTCCTGAAGAAATCAGTTCCATGATTCTCACCAAAATGAAGGAAACAGCCAGTGCGTATCTTGGTCAAGATGTCAGAGACGCCGTCATTACCGTTCCGGCATATTTTAACGATTCTCAAAGACAGGCTACCAAAGACGCAGGAACTATTGCAGGTTGGTACACGATATTGATTGAATTTTATTTCTGGCAAATCCTTGAGTGTCCTTCGTGCCGTGATTTATGTTGATGAGGCGCTGTTTTTATGTCATGCACGAGTAGATTGTCCCAATTCCTGATTTGCTCTTCATGTTCAGTCAGAGCCGGCCTTAAGGGTGGCCAAGCGGGGCGCCGGCCCCGGGCCTCGCGCCTCCAGAGGCCTCGCGCTACCGAAGGTTTCGTTAATAAAATCATACTAAATAGAATTTTTAAAAAACTTTTACATGGTATGAATTTTCTGCTACTACTGAAATTTTGATAAAGAATGGCGCCTCTTTGTGCACTCTTCAGAAATTTCAAATTTCTTTAACTGTTACAGTTGCTAGTGCGAAAAACACATTTTCTCGACTGAAATTGATCAAGACCTACTTACGCACATCCATGTCTCAAGATCGTTTAAGTTCATTAGCCACATTATCGATAGAGTCTGATATAAGTGCGAGGCTGGAGTTTGATGCCATTATAGATGAATTTTCGAAAATTAAAGCTAGGCGGGTGATTTTTTCATAAGATCTCATGTACAAATTCAAATTATTATTTTATTTTGAGTTTTGATGTTTCGTTTGAATATTCAGAGTATTATTTTCATTTTTGTTATTGGTAGGTATATTACGTAATATATTATATATTGTTTTGTTTAGATTTTGTTTCCTTTTTCATATCATTTTATCTAGTATTGATTATTATATTGTCAAAACATTCAAAAGTACTTTTCTCGCCAAATAAATTATTGATTTAAATTACGTATTTTATATTTTGAACATATATTTAGTAGGCACGCCATTCGAGAGGTAGTAAGGGGAAGGTGAATAAATGAGAACATTGAGTAGGCATTTCTTCAAAGGATAAAAATATCAATTTATTGATAAATAAAATATATAAGGGCCTCGCACAACTTGGCCCCAGGCCTCGCGCTCACTAAGGCCGGCTCTGTGTTCAGTGAAGCTTACAATGACGTTGGTATTCATTGTATATTTTGTAGAATATGATACGGGATTGTTAGGATTGTTGTTACAATTTTATTATTATTAGACATAGTTATTAGATGAGAACAACTATTCAGGGATTCAGATGTTTGGTCATTGACTATACCAGGTCTAACTGTAGTTATAACGATCCACCCAATACAGGGTGTTATGTAATAAGTGTCCGATATTTAACAGGACGATTCCTCAGTTATTTATAAGGAAAAAAGTTCATATAAACATGGGTCCGCAAGGCCTTCAGTTTTGAGATAGAGGGTGTCGAAAATTTATTTTTATTTTGGTTTTTCGTGAATAAATTTTGAAATAATGTCGATATTTGAACAAAAATTGGTATTTGGGGACTTTTCAATATGAGAAATTCAAATTTGATCACTGTTTGGCACTTTATTGTAGGGGGCGCCGCCTACAGGTCTTTGTCTCTTTTGGGGAGTCACAACTTTTTCGTGCATGTATGTATCACATTTTCTAGAAAAAAAACATAATCCACTATCATTTTTACGTGAAAAAGGACACGATTTACAATTGTGCAGGAAGTTTCAGATGCATTTCGGAACGAAACTGAATTGCTTCGAAAAAACACCACGAGTCCGCAGGATTAATTCATTGGCTTTTGACAGACAAGTAATTGAAAGTCAATGAATTCATTGACTTTTGACAGATAGGTAATTAGCCGTTTTTTCAAATATAACCTGACGTATCTAACATGATTTTCGTTAGAATCAAGCATGAATGTTTTCAATTATATTAAAATGTCCTCACAAATTGTAAAACTTTCTGTTACCTGACTTGGAGATGGCGAAAGCCGAAAGCGCTTTGCAACTTTACAAATTATACACTTTTATACAAAATTACTCTTAATTTTTATAATGTTCCAAATATTCAGATTGAGTAAATAGTTATTTATGTACCAAGGACGAAAAACTGTCTATTACAGTCGAGTCTGCAAAATGATAGCTGAGGCACAGCCGAGGCTAGCAAGCAGGCGAGACAATAGACAGTTTTTCGCCGAGGTGCATATTAAATTTTTTCGTAGACCTCTACAAATTACCTACTAATTTCCGATTTTCGAATCGACAATCGACTATTTTCTTCAGGCAAGTATTTTTCGTCTGCAAACGCTTTTCGACCTCCAACGCTTTTCGCCCGCAAACGCTTTTCGTCCGCTGTGGTCACTATGCCGTATAATAGTGACCACAGCATATGATACGGCATAGTGACCACAGCGGACGAAAAGCGTTTGCGAACGAAAAATACTTTCGTCGATTTTCCATCCGGAAATTAGTATGTCAAATGTCATTTTTTATAGAGGTCGACGAAAAAAATTGTTACTTATTCCGCTCTCGTTGCCTTTCAGGGATAAATGTGCTACGTATCATAAATGAACCGACAGCAGCGGCTCTGGCTTACGGTCTCGACAAAAACTTGACAGGAGAAAAAATTGTGCTAATCTTCGATCTAGGTGGCGGTACTTTCGACGTGTCCATCCTAGCCATTTCCGAAGGGTCTCTTTTTGAAGTTAAATCAACTGCCGGTGATACTCATTTGGGTGGAGAAGATTTCGATAACCGCTTGGTCAACCACTTTGCGGAGGAATTCAAGAGAAAATTCAGAAAAGATTTAACGAAGAATCCTAGGGCACTACGGAGGTTGAGGACAGCAGCTGAGAGGTTAGTTTCGAAACTACAGCAATCCACTAAGCAGTACCTAATTGTGAATTGGGATGGTTGTACACTATACAGTGCGGCTTTTTAAAGTTCACCCCCCTGTTAACTTTTCAACGGTTCGACACACAAACATGCTAAAAAACTGTTTGGGGATATCACCGATATAACTTTTTGAAATAAAAAACAGTGTGTTTGGGCGACAGAACTTAAAAATTTCAAATGGAATGTATGGTCAAGGGGTATATCGTTGAAAAGATATTTCATTTCTCTTTACAACAATCTGAATATAGTCGAATTTCGTGAATACCTTTAATAACATAACCTATACAACAAAACAAGGACACCAATAGAATGACAACTGACAGCTTCAGCAACAAAAGCTGCGTTTTTTTGCTGTGATTGTACTTCCGAAATGTTAATTCATGTCGTTTTATTGTACTTTTATGTCTTTTCTGGTTGATGTAAGGGTTGATGTGAGGTTCTAAGGCTGTCAACCTCACACGTCATTATAAGGCGTTTTCCAATTAGGAGTGTTAAGTCGCGGTGCTTCTTATTCTAGACTCACTATTGGTAGGTTTTGACAGATGTCATTTTGCAGCCAATGATTAAACTAGAATAAGAAGTCCGCCTGGGTTGGGACTTTGTAACTTGTTTTGCATAGCGAAGCGAAACGAAGTTAAACGAAGCACACGATATCACTTTCTGGTGTACCGGAAAGAGATAAGGATTGTTTCGCTTCGCTATCACTATGCGATATAAGGATATGTTCCAAAAGTAACCAGTTGCTAACCGCTACTAACCAGAAATTTGACAGCGGTTATCTGAAAAATTTATAATTACTAGTTACTTTCGGAACACTATGGTGATTGTGTTGTGATTACTGATTGGTGACTAGTGACAAAAAATGACATTTAACAGCACAACGCATAAATACATGAGGCAGCCATTAGAATGTCCAGCGTTCCCATTTCTTCCTGGCAATAACCACAAAAGCACATATATTCAGTCAGTTCAAGATCCTATTAAGAAAAATCGCAATTAATGATAGGTATATACAGTTGAAAGAAAAAGTACCATAGTGAAATACTGCAACAGAAATCCATAAATTTGTAGAAAGATAGGAGATGGGACAATCACAATTCACAATCAGACTCATCTCATCTCAAAATCTCAAATAAAACAACAAAATGGACAGTTTTATGTTTTACGGTTGTCAGTTGTCACTTTTGTCAATCTCACCGCAAAGGAAGTGTTGGTTAGTAAATTGACGTTTGGTTCACCAGCTTTCAGGCAACCGTGTTTCAAATATCACCACTTTTTCAGGATCACCGAACTATCGGTGATTTTCGGAACACCAAACCGCATTTTCGGTGACTTTTGGAACATATCCTAAGTTAGAGTCCCAGCCCTGGTACATCAAACTCTTAAATGGTAAGTAGCTTATGTTGCTTGTGAAGGTAACGAAAGAAACGCAGCTGATCACATGAATCACAGCAACCAATATGAAAATAACACTTCAATAAAACGACATGAATTATCACTCAGGAAGCAGTCACAGCAAAAAAGCGCAGCAAAGCATAGGTGTTATCAAACTGTTGCCAGAACATTGAACTTAATAAGGCCGATTCAGATACATGGGTGCCCATGCAGGGTTTATGAAGAAAGTGCAATTTACAATCATATAAGAATTTTCGACCCGTGTATCTGAAAAATGCAAGACCATTCACATACGTGCCTTTTTCTTGCGTTTCTCTGGTTCTGTATGAATTTTCTTAATATTATATATTATATCTTTACGCCTTTTGAAATTTTCAAATTGATGTTCTCCCAGCGACATCTGTCGAGTAATTGCAAAAAGCAATATCAGTAATACCCTTAAAAATATTCTTGGATCCGTTGTTCCTTGAGACATTGAACGTTGTGGTAGGATTCTCAGAAGTGAAGTCTTCTGAATGTTCTACGACGTTTCCAAATTAAATGCATGACGACATATATATATATATATATATATATATATAATATGCAGTTTACTGTAGCCAGTCATGATAAATATGTTAGTTGAAATAACCGTATGGTCATACTCATAATTTTGTACGTTGTCTTGAAAGTTCAGCACTTGGGACCAGACCAATAAAAGTTTTGTGAATGAATAATACCTCAACTATTTGCAGAGCCAAACGCACCCTGAGTTCAAGCACCGAAGCTTCCTTAGAAATAGACGCCCTCTTCGAAGGAATAGACTTCTATACTAAAATATCCAGAGCAAGATTCGAAGAACTCAATTCGGATCTCTTCAAATCCACTCTGCAGCCTGTCGAGAAGGCTCTAAACGACGCCCAAATCTCCAAGGGCAGCGTTAACGACGTCGTGCTCGTGGGGGGGTCCACGCGCATCCCCAAAATCCAGTCTCTCCTCCAGAACTATTTCAACGGAAAGAGCTTGAACCTGAGTATCAACCCGGACGAAGCTGTCGCGTATGGAGCCGCTGTTCAAGCAGCTATTCTGAGCGGGGATACGAGCTCGAAGATACAGGACGTTCTTCTGGTGGATGTCACTCCTTTATCATTGGGTATCGAGACCGCCGGGGGGGTGATGTCGAAGATTATCGACAGGAATACGAGGATTCCCTGCAAGCAAAGTCAGACGTTCACGACGTATTCCGACAAGCAACCGGCCGTCACCATTCAAGTATTTGAAGGAGAGAGGGCCATGACGAAGGATAATAATTTGCTTGGTGAGTTACTAAGAAGAAGCCTAGTTATATCTGCCTAATAAAATACCAAACCTAGTTCAGCTTATAATAAAGTATTGGGGTGATGATTTGCGTGTCTGAATCAATACAGACAGGTTCATCTGCTTGGCTCATCTATATCGATCACTGCAAAAGAATAGAATTCTTACAGATATATATCCACATTACTTCGCTCCTTATCTTTCTTTTTTGAAATTTCGTGACCTTCTAATACCTAACTTGATTAGTTTCTTTTCTTTTGAGGTTTTCAACTACAAGTATTTCAAATCTTAAACTCCCATAACGCCTCACACTCGCCAACGAAGTGGGACGAAATTTCTTCATCTTCTTCACACTTGGGACTGCAATTAATGATAGGTGTCTATCTAATTGGTAAGGCCACGTTAGCATTTTTTAGGTGTTTTCTTCCCATAGCTATCTGCTCGGAAGAATAAGAGCAACCTTTCTATAATATTGTAGTATACCTTGTGCACTTTTCACTCTGAGGGTGGAAATGAGAATCTCCTGCTCCACCCACCTCAAGATTTCCGCATGCTCAATCATCTCTCCTTCGTTTACCCAGACTCGCATCCTTAAGAGCCAGTTTTATAGGTTCCAGTTAACTCTAGATGGACTAACTAGAGGTTTAGAATGTGAATGACATTTATAAAATAGGGTTAGAGGGTTCCCATTCTAAAGCTTAGTGAGTCCATCTGAAGTTTGAACTGAAGGTCTAATACCGGTCCTAAATGGGCTGCCATTGCCCCCTTCTTGATTCAGACGGTAGCCTCAAAATTACCTCTAACACTGCGGATTTCTCATTGCACCCGATATTATCAACCAGGCCAACAACCTTTGGACCTAACTTTCAGCCCATGGTGCTACTCTGTGCGCCTAGCCCACATACAGCTGACCCATGTTGGATTTACTTACGACTGCCGTATACAGCCAGTGCATAATTTATAGATTGGTTCCACAATGTTCTTCTGCAACTCTCTTCATGCGGCCTTCGCGGAAGTTTGGAATTGAAGTTGGAGGTATTGCACCTGGTGGACTAACTCCAGCTTTTGACCACTCTATTGTCTGCGTATGTTTGTGCCTCGAAACCTTCATCTGTAACTACCATAAGTGAGAAAAAATGTTCTCCTGAGGGCACACCATCTCCCAAAATACGGATTGTAGATATTTCCTCATTTGCAACCTCTGAATTTGAATTACTTGGATTAAATGGAAGGTAAATAATAATTTCAGGAAACTTGACTCCATATTCTTACGGACATGAGCTTTCTTGCTCTTTTGGTCGGGTCCGGTAACGAGGAAGTATTCTGATCCAACTATAGTTGTCCGATAGAATGTCCCAGATGATCTGCTTTCTCCTGAATTTGGGCTGGGTATTTATAGGGAAAATGAGACAAGTCCTCTGAAAAGACCCCTGTGTGCCCCCTTTTACCCAGAGGAGTGATTGATTTTAGAGCCAGTTTGCGAGGAAGAGTATCTAGCACAATTCCAGAGTAGTATTTTGATTTTTGTTCGAAAATATGGATAGGATATTCATAAAACCTGTTGTGGAATCATCTGCGGCTGAAAGACAAACTTCAGTTGCTATTTTCCATCGTTCAAGATAACCTCTTGTGAGGTATTCCAGAGTAGTAATTTGTATGCCAAGCTGGTCAGAGCTACCCCATGTCTCTATGAAGTTGAGCCCTTGTATCAACTGAGTAGACAATTCCTACTCCTTTTGTTCTTGAGGGTGGTGTCGAACCTCAAAGATCCTGCCGTCACGTGGGACAACGTATAGCGCAATATCTTTTTGTTTGTGATACTTTCATTTCCAGGAAAGGAAGTCTGCTAGGTCCTTTCCTTTGTGTACATGTATGTCCAGTGTAGCGCCCAGTATACTTTTCCCATTTGTTTGCTCCCTGCTTAGGTAGAATCCCAGCATTACACAAATCAAACATCACCCCGGGTCACCCTGTGTCAACTGAGGGAAGAAAAACCAAGAGCTCCCAGATACAAGGGAGATTAAAAAAAATAGCCTGTGCAGTGCTGTAATGAAGACAGCGCTAGATAAAGAACTCTAAATTATTTTGAGAGCATACCACCAATAGATTTGAAAAGGTCGCTATCTAGAGGCTTGTAGCATAGAAGCCTTCAATATAATCGAAACTAAATCTGTGACCTGACTTACAAAAAACTCATTCATATTTTCTAAGACACATGGTTGTTATCAAATATACAGATAATGTAAATAATGTGAGCAGTTATATCAGTTCGTTCATGACATTACGATTTTCAGGAACTTTCGACTTATGCGGCATTCCCCCTGCCCCACGTGGCGTTCCCCAAATAGACGTAACTTTCGATCTGGACGCGAACGGTATCTTGAACGTATCGGCTCTGGAATCGAGCACTGGAAAAAGCAAAAGGATCACTATCAAAAATGACAAAGGTCGACTTTCGCAAAAAGATATACAACGCATGTTGGCCGAAGCTGAACAGTACAAAGACGAGGACGACAGGCAGAGGGCTAGGGTGGCTAGCAGAAACAACTTAGAGAGCTACGTTTTCAACGTCAAGCAAGCCTTGGACGAAGCTGGTAATAAACTGAACAAGGAAGACAAAAGAAAAGCGCAAAACGAATGCGACAATTGCATGCGCTGGCTGGACAACAATGCGACCGCCGATAAGGACGAGTTTGAGTATAAGCTGAAGGAATTAACTAGAGTGTGTGGACCCATCATGAGCAAGTTGCATCAGGGTCGTCGCGAAGGTGGCAGATCTGGTGATCAGGATGGAGGACCAACTATTGAAGAAGTTGATTAAACGGCTGTTATTCAGTAGTATAACACGTAGATTACCTTCAATTGACGGAAGTTCCATAGTGAAAAGTGAAGTATTGAGAATACTTTTCTATTATCATGCAACTGTTGTATTTTTTTTCTGAACACCGGAAAAGATTGATGATCAAAATTGAATAATAATTCTTGTTTTATTGTTTGGAAGCTTAACCTCCCCGTCCTCCTCCAACAACAACCAACTTGACGTCCTTGACTGCGTTTTCTTCTCGATTTCAATTTCTGAACTTTTTTCACAATAGTTATTTTTGTCACTGCCAAAATAATTCACAAAATAAACATGAAATATTACTTTTTGAAGGATTTTTTTTAACAGATTCAATTATTAATTGATTATTTATCATAAATTTCATTTATTGGAATAATAATTGATAGTAAAGTTTGAACAATTACTGCCAACATAAATTCCCGAAGATGTTCCATGTTGCTGCTGATCAGAAACGTTAGATTTTTTTTGAAGAGTTGATTCCACAATTTTACCAGATATTTTAATTTGTTTGGTAGAAGATTGACAATTCAATATTTTGTTAGAAATCTCAGTTTGTTATTCAAACTATCTTCTTTATATGCTTCTGCTACGGAAGCAGATTTCCAGCCACCGTGACGTTTTATGGATGTAATGTTGTCCCCTGCATTGGCCAGAAGAGTTAAAGAAATTCTCCTGAAACAGTGACCTGTGTATCCCTTATACATGTCTTTTCCAAGCCATTTTGCAATCAAGCTGGGAATTTCTGCTTTTTTTATTTATCCATGTTGGTCGTCTGGAATATTTCAAAAACTGGTATATCTCAATATGATCAGAATTTGAAACAGTAAACGTTCTTGCGCAATAAGTCTTTGTATCAGGCATTTTAACAATCAATATAGATCCAGCATCTTCAATGGCATCAATAGTTATATCTAATAATTCTTCACGGCGACAAGCACCGCTGATACCCAAAATTAGGACAACCTACAAATAAAAAATATTGAAATTATACTAGTTAATAATCTTATAAAATTATGATTATATCTGCACCTTATACAGTGAATTTGTTTTGTTATCAGCATCTTGAATGAGTTTATTGATATCATCCTTTGATAAAACTTTAGATTTCTTTCCTCGGTATCCAACGCTTTTGTTCTTAATGAGCGGGACCAATTTTGAAAACTTCCTCATATCAATATTTTCCTTAACATGCAATGTACTTTTCAACATTGAGTAGACACTTTATAACGTAGGTTTCATAATTTTTGATTTTTCCTCGAAATAGCATATAAGCACATCTTCAGAAACCTTTTTTACATGTTTCTTGTCGCACCATTCACGAAATTGGTCATATGTTTTCTCATATACTAACTTGGATTTGGCCGGTAACATATTAGATACTATTGCATTTGCTTTCTCAGATATGTCTGATGGGGTGTCACTACAACTATCATAATCAACATCCATTTTCTTGACAATATATTTCCTTGCTTCACAACCAATCAGTGGATTTCAAATTTTGAAATTCAGCCAATAGAATCGGAACTACAGTGAAAATATAGTTTGTCGCTTTATTTTCACGGTGATAAACCTGCTTAGTTTTTGTTTTACTATCTGTCAAGTGAAAATAATGATTTAAATTATAAACGTCAAGCAGGGAAACCCGGAAAAACCTGCAACACCACATCATCTGAAGAGTTGGAATTCATTGGTAGAGAACTTCTAAAGACGAATTGTGACAATCTGCTCTATGGTAAAATAGGCTGTATGGTGTCTTCGAAGGCTCCAAAAGGTCGAGTTCCAAAGAAGGTATTCTATTTACGCAATTGTCATCAAATTTGTACCAGTCTGTTCTATCTTTGGCTAAGGTATAATAGTGGCCAAAATCAGCTCCAGAACCACAGTGAACAATGACTGCGTAAAGCTCGTAATTGCAGTCGGCTAGATTGGGGTGTTCTTCCAGCTTGATTCGTTGAAATAGTTCGATACATCTTTGGGTTGCTGAGTCATAACTGAAGAGCTTCAGAGTTATAATCATATTAACAGGTGTTTCAACTATACTTGTTATTTTATGGCTGTCTGTTGTTATGGCACAGACCTGTATTCTGGTCTCAGGTGATGAATGATTAGATTCTGTATGTCGTTTAAAAGATAACTTATCGGGACAAAAAACCACGTCAATTCACAGTTGTACAAAAAACGTTGTTTTGGTGTATAAAATTCGTGTTTTCATGGCACATTCGAGAGAATTTTATGCATTTTACGCACTTAATACAAAATAGCTATTTATGACAAGTTCGTAAAGTAGGACTTTTTTGTATGAGCGTGAAGTTTGTTGAATGAGGCGCAGCCGATTTCAACAAAAACGCGAGTACAAAAAAGCCCTTTACGAAATTGTATCATACAAAGTTTTTTTCTTCGACAGCTATTATATTGCCAAATTGTAGCAATTGTATCATTATTTTGAATGTTTTATGTTATGAATTGTCGTCGAATTATCAAATGATGACATCCGACATATTTGAAGCAAAAAACTGTATTTTTCGAAAATACAAAATGTATGATCAGTGTGTAAAAATTTACTCTACGCACTGTTGATGATTATACGCACTGTTGATGATTATACGCACAGGTGATTTTTTTACGCCCTTGTGCGCAAAAGTGTCACTTTACGCACTGTCAACAGTGCGTAAACACTCATTTTAAGCACTGTCGTAGAAAATAGCTATTTGTGTATTTAGAGCACAAAGTAGTGGATTTCCGCCCGACAAAGAGAGAAATCTTTGGAGAGCGGCAATTACACTTTGTGCTCGACTTACACACAATATTTTTTCGACAAACGCAGATCTCAGATACAGAAAAAACACACGATACTTTATTGATCATACTTGGGACTGGCTCCTGCACGGTCCGACCGCTCACTATTTTACTATTTAGCGTTCATGGAATTTATATGTCCATGGTTGATATTAATTACAATAATTACAAATTCAATCCACACACCGTCAGCTGTAGATGTAGGGTGTAGGGAATTTGTGGGATAGCAACTCCTAATTCCGAGATAGTAAGTCGGACTCAGGACTAAGCCAATTCCCAATTCCGACTTAGTAAGTCAGAATTATCAAAAATAATTACTGTGGCCCTTCTACGTCTTCATACAACCACATACATCATTAACAAGGATTGGCGAGGTAGAAAATCTGTGCAATACGGGTAAGAGGGAAGTATTGAGACAAAGTATTTCGAAGGTCTACACTGAAATATGGCAATGGCAATGGCAATATGGGTTGCATAACTTTAGTAGTCACACAAACAGTTTGGCCCGCATCGCGGCATCAGCGGACTATGCGATATTCAAAATTAAATGCCAAGTCGCAGTCCATCGTGACTCATCGGTCAACACCGTCCGGTTTCCACTTCCAAGAATATTCACTTCGAATGCTGAATATTTTACTTATTTTAGAACGGTTGGTTACAAACTATTCTCTCTCCTCCAATCCCAATTCCTCCGCTCTCTTCTCCGTACGACCGTATGTACTCGGACTTTAAAGGTTCCCAACAAAAAATGCTCTTGCGTTGCGGCTGTGTTCCAACAAACCCAAACACTTGTTGCATGATGAAAGCACGGTTTACAATAATTAAACAAACGGGAGAAAGTAAATATGTAAACATGTGACATATATGGTAGCTTCGGGTGATTTAATGTCCACACGGTAGTCTGAAGCCTTAGACATAATATTGAAGATTTATATCAGTTTTGAGTCAAGCGATTTAGGATACATCTCAGTTCCAGTAATAAAACAGGATGCAAAACAAAAACTTGAATAAGAAGAATAATAATTGTGGGGCGCGGCCAGAATAATAACGGAAATGCAAGGGCGTCGATATAGGGGAGGTACTGGGGTTAATCCCCCCCCACCAAGAATAGTTATTTCCTAGCAAACACATCTGTAACATGACTTCTCTGAGATGTCGCAGTAAGGTAACAGTGCGATATCACGAACGTTGCATCGCTGCGATATAAAGAAGCAAACACATATGTGACACGACATCGCTGTGATGTACAGAAGCAGACTTGCCAACTCTGAGATGTCGCAATTGCGATATTACATATTTTCCATCGCCGCAATGATGTTATCGTTATGCACCGTTTTACTTACTAACTAAATTTACGTATGAAGGAAAAATGGATATTTGAAATTTCAGTCTTGCTGTTCTGTGTACAGTTCTACCAACTTAGCTGAACATGGGAAATTCTCAATTATTGCGCGAACGTCCATGTTGAGTGCCTTATATCAGATTATCACGGGCTATATATAGTCCGTGGGCGCATTATGGGCGTGCATAATTTTACGGTTTCAACTATGTTAGTACAACTGTAGACACCTTATTAATTATTATGATTTTGAGGTTAAATATATGTAACAAGAGATGTGTATCTTAATATTTTTGCGTAGAAAATTCTGTTGCTTATTTTCTTCATCAATAAATTACACAAAAAAAGCATGACCGCTGGACCGAACTGCCCCCATCGTTGGTGTTTTCACGCACTGTTGATTTTTTTTATGCACTTGTTCTAAACTGTATCACTTCACGCATTGTGAACAGAGCGTAAACGTCGTAGAAAAAAGAGAACTGATTTTTTAAACGAATTCTCGCTTGATTGAGGACCATAGTTAGAATAAATGATTTCTTGGACTTTTGCTTAGTTGAGGACTATATAGGTTAGAATACGAAAATTCCATATAGTTTACATGCAGTGTGCGAAATAGGTATTTCGCACATTACTTCGCGCACGGTGTCATGGTAACGAAGGAAAATAAAAAAAGTGTCACTTCGCATATTGTTGTCAATGCGCGAACCTTGTCATTTTTTGACATTTGTAGAAAAATATATTAACTATGCTGTTTAATCAGTAACGTACACTATAATACCTTCCTAATTCACTTTTGCAGAAGCGAAGTAAGATAAGATATCGACAAGAAATGTTTTTACAATTACTTACAAGCTTTACGGAATATGGTCTGATTCGATTCTAAATTGGTATGTGGTGGTGGTCAAAGATTATGAATTTTTCGTCAAAATTCATCATTTCACTATGGCAGCTACAAGTTGGCGGAAGAGTTTTGTGAATAATCACAAAACTCGACCATAAGGTCCAATTCCATTCTAAATTATGTAATAGTTTTCGGGGTCAAACATTGTGAATTTTTCGTTAAAATTCATAAATTCAATATGGCGGCTCCAAGATTGAGTTCAGTGATTTTAGTTCGATTCTAAATTGGTATGTGGGTATTGGGGGTCGAAATAGTTATCTACCTAACAAGTGCGGAAAGTACTTAACGGCTTGCCCGAACTCCGCTCCGCATCGTTCGTGCAACGGCCGTCGCGTGCGGAAAAGACATTTTCCGTAAGAGTTAGGTACAATATTTTTCCTACGAGTGTTTTTGTCCATCTTATTTATGAAAAAACAAGTTTTTATAATAATGCTACAAAATGACTAATAAGACAGAATAGTTACATAGATCATTTAGTTAGTCCTAAATATCATCATTTCCAAAAATACAAAAATCGTGCGGAAAAGTAAAAATCGTACGGAAAAGTAAAAATCGTGCGGAAAAGTACAACTTTCAAAACGAAAAATCGTGCGGAAAAGTAACTTTTCGGCACACTCGTAGGAAAATTATGTTTCTTTGTCAAAATTCACAGTATCAAGATTGCGGGCGAGTTTTGTGATTATGGTCCGATTCTACTGAAAATTGGTGTATGAGGGTTTTTGAGGAATCCATAGATTAAAGCATAAGAACTAACAAGCACAAAATAAAATATTGAAAAAAAAATTAACTTACAGAATAAGCAACAAAACACATCTGAAGAAATTATTTCATCTCATTTTAATCCTAAAATATGTTTGATTTTGAGGAAGACCTTATAAGTAGTCTTTTTGAGTTTCTTTTAACGAAAGTTTGAACTTCGTAGTACGGTGGCATAGAAGAGCCATATAATTTTTTGAAAATATTTTTCACAAATTTCAGAATTTAATGAAATGAACGTTTTCTGTGAATGATTCTATCAACTATCAGTCGACTATCTGAATGAAAATGCAAATTTTCCGACTTCGAAGTCAGAATTTTATTATTTTTCGAATTCGAAGTCGAATTTTATTATTTTCCAACTTTGAAGTCGGAATTTTATTATTATCCTCGAAGTCGGAGTTTTATTATTTTCGTCGACTTCCAAGTCGAAATTTTATTTTTTTCCGAATTCGAAGTCGGAATTTTATTATTTTCCTCGAAGTCAGAATTTTATTATTTTCCTCGATGTCGGAATTTCATTATTTTCCTCGAAGTCGGAATTTTATTATTTTCCGAATTCGAAGTCGGAATTTTATTATTTTCCGAATTTGAAGTCCGAATTTTATTATTTTCCGAATTCGAAGTCGGAATTTTATTATTTTCCGACTTTAAAGTCGGAATTTTATTATTTTCCTGGAAGTCGGAATTTTATTATTTTTCTCGAAGTCGGAATTTTATTATTTTCCTCGAAGTCGGAATTTTATTATTTTTCTCGAAGTCGGAATTTTATTATATTCCTCGAAGTCGGAATTTTATTTTTTTCCGACTTCCAAGTCGAAATTTTATTATTTTTCGAATTCGAAGTCGGAATTTTATTATTTTCTGAATTTGAAGTTGGAATTTTATTATTTTCCGAATTCGAAGTCGGAATTTTATTATTTTTCGAATTCGAAGTCAGAATTTTATTATTTTTTTCGAAGTCGGAATTTTATTATTTTCCTCGAAGTCGGAATTTTATTTTTTTCCGACTTCCAAGTCGAAATTTTATTATTTTTCGAATTCGAAGTCGGAATTTTATTATTTTCCGAATTCGAAGTCGGAATTTTATTATTTTCCGAATTCGAAGTCGGAATTTCATTATTTTTCGACTTTGAAGTCGGAATTTTATTATTTTCCTCGAAGTCGGAATTTTATTTTTTTCCGACTTCCAAGTCGGAATTTTATTATTTTCCGACATCCAAGTCGAAGTTTTATTATTTTCCGAATTTGAAGTCGAAATTTTATTATTTTCCGAATTCGAAGTCGGAATTTTATTAGTTTTCGAATTTGAAGTCGGAATATCATTATTTTCCGACTTTGAAGTCGGAATTTTATTATTTTCCTCGAAGTCGGAATTTTATTATTTTTCTCGAAGTCGGAATTTTATTATTTTCCGACTTCCAAGTCGAAGTTTTATTATTTTCCGAATTTGAAGTCGAAATTATTTTCCGAATTCGAAGTCGGAATTTTATTATTTTCCTCGAAGTCGGAATTTTATTTTTTTCCGACTTCTAAGTTGAAATTTTATTATTTTTTGAATTCGAAGTCGGAATTTTATTATTTTCCGAATTCGAAGTCGTAATTTTATTATTTTCCGAATTCGAAGTCGGAATTTCATTATTTTCCGACTTTGAAGTCGGAATTTTATTATTTTCCTCGAAGTCGGAATTTTATTTTTTTCCGACTTCCAAGTCGGAATTTTATTATTTTCCGACATCCAAGTCGAAGTTTTATTATTTTCCGAATTTGAAGTCGAAATTTTATTATTTTCCGAATTCGAAGTCGGAATTTTATTAGTTTTCGAATTTGAAGTCGGAATTTCATTATTTTCCGACTTTGAAGTCGGAATTTTATTATTTTCCTCGAAGTCGGAATTTTATTATTTTTCTCGAAGTCGGAATTTTATTATTTTCCGACTTCCAAGTCGAAGTTTTATTATTTTCCGAATTTGAAGTCGAAATTATTTTCCGAATTCGAAGTCGGAATTTTATTATTTTCCTCGAAGTCGGAATTTTATTTTTTTCCGACTTCTAAGTTGAAATTTTATTATTTTTTGAATTCGAAGTCGGAATTTTATTATTTTCCGAATTCGAAGTCGTAATTTTATTATTTTCCGAATTCGAAGTCGGAATTTCATTATTTTCCGACTTTGAAGTCGGAATTTTATTATTTTCCTCGAAGTCGGAATTTTATTATTTTTCTCGAAGTCGGAATTTTATTATTTTCCGACTTCCAAGTCGTAGTTTTATTATTTTCCGAATTTGTAGTCGGAATTATTTTCCGAATTCGAAGTCGGAATTTTATTATTTTCCTCGAAGTCTGAATTTTATTATTTTCCTCGAAGTCGGAATTTTATTTTTTTCGGACTTCCAAGTTGAAATTTTATTATTTTTTGAATTCGAAGTCGGAATTTTATTATTTTCTGAATTCGAAGTCGTAATTTTATTATTTTCCGAATTCGAAGTCGGAATTTTATTATTTTCCGAATTCGAAGTCGGAATTTTATTATTTTCCTCGAAGTCTGAATTTTATTATTTTCCTCGAAGTCGGAATTTTATTTTTTTCGGACTTCCAAGTTGAAATTTTATTATTTTTTGAATTCGAAGTCGGAATTTTATTATTTTCCGAATTCGAAGTCGTAATTTTATTATTTTCCGAATTCGAAGTCGGAATTTTATTATTTTCCGAATTCGAAGTCGGAATTTTATTATTTTCCGACTTTGAAGTCGGAATTTTATTATTTTCCTCGAAGTCGGAATTTTATTATATTTCTCGAAGTCGGAATTTTATTATTTTCCGACTTCCAAGTCGAAGTTTTATTATTTTCCGAATTTGAAGTCGGAATTTTATTATTTTCCGTATTCGAAGTCGGAATTTTATTATTTTTCGAATTCGAAGTCAGAATTTCATTATTTTCCCACTTTGAAGTCGGAATTTTATTATTTTCCTCGAAGTCGGAATTTTATTTTTTTCCGACTTCCAAGTCGGAATTTTATTATTTTCCGAATTTGAAGTCGGAATTTTATTATTTTCCTCGAAGTCGGAATTTTATTATTTTTCTCGAAGTCGGAATTTTATTATTTTCCGACTTCCAAGTCGAAGTTTTATTATTTTCCGAATTTGAAGTCGGAATTTTATTATTTTCCGTATTCGAAGTCAGAATTTTATTATTTTTCGAATTCGAAGTCAGAATTTCATTATTTTCCCACTTTGAAGTCGGAATTTTATTATTTTCCTCGAAGTCGGAATTTTATTATTTTCCGAATTTGAAGTCGGAATTTTATTATTTTCCGAATTCGAAGAGGGAATTTTATTATTTTCCTCGAAGTCGGAATTTTATTATTTTCCTCGAAATCGGAAATCTGTAAAAAATATTTTTAAAAAATTATGCAACCCTTCTACGCCTTCGTATGATAGTGGGCGGTATCAACATAATAGTAATAAAATGCTCGGCTATCGCCTCAATAATTATCGTTATTATGATCCTTACATAAATATTTAATATGATATGAAATTGTAACATCTTACTCCATGCCGCGTCGTACACTCACCGATTCAAAAGCAACGCACCGTAACGTTATTTGTAAACAGCCATTTTCTGGCAAAGAGGCAGCAGAACTCTTGTGAGAACGAGAAGTGACCGCGTACTTTCTTAAGTCAGGTTAGCGTCGGATACACGAGAACGTGGTTGTCATTGGTAACGCTATTGACGCATAACAAATAGGTTAAGAAAATAATGCGGAAACTTTACTTAAAACTCGAAAATATTTATGTTTCATTGTTTATTCGATGGAAAAGTGCTAACGCGTCGGTTCTAAGTGCAACGTAAATCTTAAAGGAAAACTATCTGGATTTTATTCGACTGTTTCGTATGTGAAATCACAGAGACTGTCAGTGATTGTTTAGTTATGAGTTTTGTTTTTATTTGGTATTTTATACAGACCTTCAGTGAGTTGTAGAAATGTTTTGATGGTTTATCTGAACCGACCATGGATAATCTGACGAATAATATTGTGCTCACTTTACCTGAGGTGAGTGTTAAAGAATTCGCATTCTTTGTAGGAACGTGAATTTCAGCAAGGCAGTTAGGTCTTTGCTTGGATTATTTTCAAAGCTGTAAGCAGGTATTGTCCTCACAGGTTGGATTTTTTTTTACTTTATTATTTTAAACATTTTGTTCGAGCAGGCGATGAAGTGAAAGGCAACTGTCTCTTTACTATTGGTATATCTATCCGCGTGCTGTCCATTTAATTTTTTTTTTCAATGTGACTGTGGTAGAAGGTCTACCAGTGTTAGTTTCATTAAAAAATACTGGGTATCGAACGAGTACTTAACTGTACTTTTATTTTGTTTGTTATTACTGGCCTTCAAATACACAACCTTCTGACTTCTGAAGAGAATTGTCTCTCGAACCAAGAAACCTGTAGGTTTGTATGTTGCAAATATTACCGAAAGATCAAAAACAACTTACCAAAATGCTAATCCATCAGAAGTAATGTACCTACTGGCACTTGGGACAATTAGGAGGACAAATAAGGAGAAGGAAATGCCTTTTTGTATTTGCACTATTTCAAAATAATATCCCGATTATATTTTACCGCACCCGAATATCGATATTTTTCGTGGATGATGAAATTGCTATCGACTAACTAGAATAAATATACCTCGTTTTTTGAAAGGAAAGCAACGTTGCCACGTTTTACAAGATTTCGTCAGAAATACTAATTTATAGGGAAGTTGATTTTCATATGAAATACAATTTGGCTTTGGACGGCAACTTGAATGTTGAGAGTTTTTTTAGATCCTCTGTGAGACTGAGAGAGCGACAAAAGGGTATTCCTGAGAACATTTTTTCTTAGTGGCACTTGGATTTTAGAGAAAATTATATAAAAAAAAATTATTGTTCAAAGTGGCATCAATTGCTGTCATCATAAGCCAGTATGTGTTGGTAAGCTTTGTGACTTACTCAATACGCCACCTTTTTTCAGCACTCTAAAATTGTGTTTCCATCAGAATAGCTACGAAAAAATATTTTTTTGGACTAAGTGAAATCATGAAATGCAAGTATTCTTCATGTTAAAAGTTGGTAAAATCAATATAACCTACTTATTAAACACATCAGTGTTGGATTTAGCGGGTCTATGTGACTTACAGCCCTTGGCGATAAATATAGGAACGTAAACGGTAAAAATACCCCCAGAAAAAAAAAACGGAAACTAAACCCCGAAAAAAAAAACGGAAAATAAACCCTAGAAAAAAAGAAGAAAAAAAAACTTCGTGACTCGTTATTAGAGCTTTGTTCATTTAATTGTAGTAAAGTTACCTATATAAGTACTTACTATTTTATTGAAACATGAAAATAGGTACCCATTTTGGTTTCTTTTGCGTTATTAGAATTCAATTCTGAACTTTTCATTGGAGGTTTTTGAGATTTGTCAGACAAATTTCGGAGAATCTAACAATCATGGATTGGAAACACTGATGGTCAGAGATTAAGTGAACCACACTGAATAATTGACTTCTTTATACACATATGGTATGTATACCGGGTGTCCACGGAAGGTGGCTCGCCCTATAACTTTTTTTTTTGAAGATATTGGAATGAAATCTGGAGGATTTATATAATACATAAAACTACATTTTTTGACTCAGCTTCATGCAACTTCTGGTCTCACCGAAAGTGATATAAACTTTCGACTTTTAAATGAAACACCCGATATATTTTCACTTTTTTTGTCTCCATATGATATTCTGAATACAACCATGTATCATTTGTTACTTTTTGTTACCAAAAATTTTTATAATTTTGAAATTTATTTTTGAGTCTAGATGGCTATAAATACGTTCAAATTATTAATTTTAATATTGGGAAAATACGACTTTACAGTTTTTGGTTAAAATGCATCTACTGGGTAAAATTCAATTTTTAAATTATTATAACTTTTTTTCAGATGGCAATTTAGTGGCTCGTCGGGTCAGAAAAAAAGAGCATTTCATTACGATTAATTTGATACTGCACCCTATTAGGTCTCGAAAAGACTGTCGTCAACAAACCTAATAATATAAAGGTATATTTCTTTTTGAGATTAAAATAATATTATAATTCATCGAGTAACCTGTGACCAACACAAATGATAAAACAAAACCATCAATCCAAAAACTAATATCTCTTTGCATAAATGATATTATCGAGGAAAATCCATATGCTGCCGCGATACGAAGCGCGAATTTTCGTCTTGCCAGTTTCACTCCGGTTGTTCGATATGCGATTGGCACAGGAATCGAAATTGATCTTATATCTAGAACTTTACTTCTATGTATGAAAACATTTTCGGGAATGAAAACATAATGAACTGTAGTTAGTTTATAACGGAAATTGAACAAATGTCTCTGTTTTTGGTAACGTTATTGATACCCCGTGTTACAGAATTTAAGTGAATCAATGGATGTGAAATTCTAATAATTGGATTCCACACCTAATGTGTTAATGCAGTACGATTGGGTTTTTAGACAAGAATCTATTGTAGTACCACCAAACTTGGTACCTATGCTAGTAGTTGGAACCATGATAAATACGAAAAAAAATTGGTTACCAAAATTTCAGGTGTGGAACATATTTTTTTTCGTTTACAAATATATAATTAGATTTTTGCTGTAATCTTGGATAGTATATGATTTATCGGAAAAACAACTCAACAGGGTGAAAAGCAATTCAATTTTTCACAAAAATTATTTCTAGTAATTTCTTATCAAATACGCTCGTTTTCTCAGAATATGTGATTGAACGCCGACATCAAATTTTAGGTTCACCCTTACCGCCGCTGAAAGTTCTGGTTTGATTGGTCATGACTCTACTAAAAATGATCGGAGAAGGAAAAAGAAAAGTTCATATCGTTTCTGAAGACATATAATATGCGAGTATTTGAGTACCTAAAATGTGTTTCCTATCACTTCACGGAGATGTTTGCGGATGATCCGAAAATCGTGAATAATTTAGTAGGTAAATATAGAATTATTACACAGCAACCCATACTCTCTTTGGACTATATGCAACAATTTTAAAGAACTGTGACAGGTCCCACTTATACTTACATGCTAAAAAAACTTTGTTTTACCCCTGCCTTATTTTCAACTTACCCATAAAAGCTTGAAATCACTAGGATGTGTATGAGCGATTATTTTCAACGTTTACTGAAGAAATTGCCGGGATTATGGGTGAGTTGAAAACTGAGGCAGGTGTAAAACCCAGTTTTTTCTTTGGCATGTATAAGTGAGACTTGTCTAACTAGTCTAAAATCGTTGCATATGGTTCAAAGAGGGTACTGATTCCTGCTTCAGAATAATTATTTCATATCAACTAACATATCCATGACTTTCGGATCCTCCGTAAATATCGTAGAAGGGTTATGTGAAGTGGGACAAAACACATTTTAGGTAATACTCAGATACTCATGTGTTATATTTGCATGAGGAAGTAGATGTCTTCAGGAACGATATGCACTTTTTCTTTTCCTTCTACTATAGTTTTTAGCAAAGTTATGACAAATCTAATTGTAGGCCCTGGCTAAACCTGCAGTGGCGGTTAGCGCGAGCGTAAAATGTGACGTCGGCGTTAAACCACGTTTTCTGAGCGTTTTTCATGAGGTATTGCTGAAAATCATTCTTGTGGAGAATTGAATTATCTCTCAACCTATCTAAATCGTTTTTTGATGAATCTTATATTTTCTGAAATAACAACAAAAAAAAATTATATTTTTTTTAAATGAAATTTTTTTTAGGTCCCATCCCCTTTTTTTTTTTGTAAACAATTTATTTTCTAATAATACATGATGTCGAGATGTCATGTGCCGAGTTTCTGTGAGTGCTACAATTCATTCTTCTGTTTTTGCTCGAGTTTGCCTGTCGTTACTGGATGTTCATTATCCAGCACTATAAAAGAGAATCGCTGTGATTTACACACACACACACCTCAGTATGAGTACATCTCCAATGCCTTCAAAAATATTCAGCGAACAGGTGTCGACTTACGTAATACTAAATGTCGATAAAAGTTGTAAACATCGCAATGCTTTTCAAACTTGAAACCTTCTACCTACACTACGTAGTTCTACGTGGGACGAAGTAATGTGCAATTTTAACCAACACATTCGACATTTCTGAGAAATACTTCGACGACTCATTCGTTTGCGATTCTTTTAATTAACAACAATCCGGAAGTATGAGGTTACTTGGATGTCATCTAAGTAACTCTCCATGTTATTCGCCATACAACGTCGAAGATGTATACAGAAATACGAACATTTAAACAGAGCTGGGAAGTACTCAGTAAATACCCGAATATTGTACTCTTGAGTACATTTTCAATAAAGTACTCGGTACTCGTACCCGTACATATCGGGTAAAAGTATCCGATACTCGCGCTTCTTAAGAGAGTACATTTTTACCAGTACTTTAATATGCAACGCGTCTGCGCCTGGTCTATCTGTCCCGATCTGTCCATTAAAGCATGCCTCACCCAGCAACCTCAAAATTCCAAAGGCTTTATAAATTATCAAAATCAGTTATTATGAACTCAGAAACAGAATTAACCAGTTATGGCATTACTGAATAATTAAGTATTTTGTTTTTATATTCATTAATAAATACATTTCTAATGAACTGTTTCATTAATGTTATCCTTTATGGACTGAAAACTACAAAATAGAATTCGAGTACTTTTACTCGGAATACTGTACTCGAGAGCATGTGAAGGAATAAAGTACTTGGTACTCTGTACTCGTTTTTCAATTATTGGAAGTACCCGATACCCAGTACTCGAGTACAATTTATCAGTATCCGGCTCTGCATTTAAATGTACATTTTTTCTATCTAAATAACGGTTACATTTAGAATGTTGCTTAGATTAAAAAACTTTATTTTTCTGACAATATATTTCCTTGCTTAACAACCAATCAGTGGATTTCAAATTTTGAAATTCAGCCAATAGAATCGGAACTACAGTGAAAATATAGCTTGTCGCTGTATTTTCAAGGTGATAAACCTGCTTAGTTTTTGTTTTACTATCTGTCAAGTGAAAATAATGATTTAAATTATAAACGTCAAATTTATGTGTTTTGACCAGTTATCTTTATTTATCAATATAAGCGATCGTTGGGGACAAATGTCCATTGGTAGCATAGATGAGGCCGTGGAAAAGAGTATTCCGTTGAATACGGCTAGAAGTAAAGCATCAATTACCAGGTAACACGATTTTTCTTCATTTCAAATCGATATATTGTCGTCCTAAATACAATTCGTGGTATGATTAAAAACCTATAATTTTTTGGAATATTAATTCATTGGCACTCCCAATGCAAGAAAATACAACTCGTCCTGCGGTCTCGTTGTATTTTCAGATTTGGGATTGCAATTCATTAATATTCCAAAAAATTATCGGTAATAATCATACCACTTATTATATTACCCCTGATAATTCATCACAGAATTTTTCATAAGATGTTTCATTGCTTCAGGACCCATCTTCTTATTTTTTCCCGATAGATCTGCATTTTTGTTCATCAATTTCGAATGCCTGTGAAGAAATGAATCGATCCCTGTATTTTTATTTATATTTCGACGTGTCATAATGACATTATTATGGATTTCATTTTCAGTGTCAAAATGGCATACTTTATAGGACTGAGTACTATAATGATTCATTAGAGTACTGAGGACTATAATAAAAAATATACACACATACTTTATAGGACTGAGGATTATAATGAAATAGTATATTGTACTATGAGCATGACATGCTCGTAAACCTACGAGTGGGAAATGCGTCATTTCATGCAAATTGTACACTACTTTTTCTACGACCATCTGAACCTTAAACAAATCTGTAATATTTTTAATAACACTTTTTATCATAAACTTTCCTGCCGTCATGATTCCCATAATACATACAACCTAAAATAGGATTTGAAGATACAAATATTGAAAATTTTAATAAAAATCGATTTCATAAAAGAAAAAAAAAGGGGGTTTATTTGGGATTTGAACCCTCAGCCCCACTATCCGAAATCCGAATGTTCGCTCACTCTGCACTCGCTGCTACAAGCTCACATGATAATATGATGAAATTAACGGCTATATAAACCGTGACAGAGACTTCCTGCCAACTATTCGAAAATATAGAATTCGATTCTCATTGAAATTAGCGGTGTCAATGTCAAATCATCCTCACTACCATTACTCTTTTTCGAATACTTATTTTTTTTAACGAATTCTGTAAATACTGATGTGAAATGTCAAATTATTAGAACGTTAACAAACTTGATTCGATCTCATATTATTTATGATCATAAAAATGACTGTCTAGTAGTTTATGAAAGTCGTGGGAAATGAAATATCCTCTACTCAAATGATCATTACAGTACAGCTTGCGATGGAGAAATCAAACAGTTATTTATTATTCAAGGAAAAAGATTTTAGCTCGAAGTTGTGGTGTCTTCCGACGCGAAGCGGAGGGAGACGTGAGACAAAAAACCAAGAGCTAAAATCTAATCTTTTTCCCGTGTATAATACTCTATTTTTTTCTGTGACGAGAAAAACGACGATTTAATCAAATATCTACCTTAACCTATGTGTATATATATCCGGGAAAAAAGTTATTTCATTAAAAGTTTTTTATTACCTGTCAACAGGGGTAAAATGCCAAACTTTTTTCCCGTCACAGAAAAATAGTCGTTTATCTGTTACTCGATCTGTTATTATGAAAATTTCACACCTCACTTTTTCAGCCAATAAAAAAATTGATTTGTATTTAGTTGCCATGGCAAATCAAAAAAATTCCGGAAATTTTTATCCTCCTGGGTACCCTGGGCCAAATTAATAAGTGGAAATTTTTCTGTCAAATATTTGACATGTGATAGTTAACATTTTGCTTTTATGTACAAATGGAATGTTATTTTTCATATGAAAGGAGATAATATTTCATAATTACATATTCACTAAATATTTCGAATGTGTCTGAAAATATTTTGAGAACTTGCATTTCAACGATGAATAGGTCCATCGGTAAAAAATGTATATCAATCAAATCTACCTAGGCTTGACTACCTGAACTTAATATTTGAAACAATTTTATTCAACTTATCTTTTCGTGAATACTCGGCTGAAATTTGCAAGAATTCCTTTGCCAATAGACAATCCGCATGGACCAGTCCAAACTATTTTAGTTCTGCGTGAGGTGCAATGTAATTTTAGGTTGAAAATGTCGCAAAATGAGAACAAAAAGTATTTTACCCCTTCACCACACAAGTAATTTAATTCCTAGATGCGCATTTCGATAACAAAGTTACCTTCATCAGTAGGATTACTAAACTGTAATCCTACTAAAAAAAATACTTTTTGTTCTCATTGAGTGACACCACAGGCGTCCAATATCCCATTTTCGCAAAATGAATTTTCCTTTCTCACATACAAACACCGCCACTAATACCAACGCGTAACTGTCATTATATCACCAAAAACCATTCATGGCCCACTGATGTTACAACTTGTTTTCTCTCAGAATAATCTACAAGTCAGTTGAATTAACCATTAATTTAATATATTTTGGTGTGAAATTTTCTTACCGAATCCCCCGCGTGCTTGAATTAATTGCTGGAAATTTATCTCGTACATGAATTTTTTAAGAAAATTCATGTACTCGAAAAATTTCCGGCAATAATTCAAGCACTAGGGAGATTATAAGTGAAAATGTTTTGCTCAAGCGAAAATCCAATGAACTTAGTTAAACTGAGGTAATGCGATTGAATACAACCAATCAGAACAACATACCATCTGTTTTCACTCTCAGGCACGTTGCTATGGATATACATATTTTGATTTATTTCGATTTTGAAGTTTCAAATATTCAATAACGTCAAAATGTCAATGATGTCATGATTTGGTTGTAATACTGACGAGAAGATTAATGAACGTTGATAAATATAACAACTTCCACAAGCTTGTGGCTTATAGGAAACCAAGTAACAAGCTTTTGGAATCTGCTATAATTATGAGTGTCCTTGGGTTATTACTACTGATAACAATAAGGAATATCTATTTGTAATGGGAGGAACGTGCCATTTTTCCTCTGGCAGGATGTAGCGAAGCGGGGGGCAGTAAACATCCAAGGGGGGAAAATGCACTTTACTCCCATACGTAATACATACGATTTTTCCTCCTACCCACTTAATAGGTTCATTAAATTAGGCTGTAAATTTAAAACGCACCTCAACTGCTTTTGTTTAAAACAGACCTATACTTGCATGATGGAAAGTATACAAAATTAATTCATACCCATCATCTAAATTACTCGGCGTAGTGGTAAGCGACGCTGACTAGTAAACTGAAGGTACCGAGTTTATTAAGTTATTTTTCTTTCTTTCTTGTGTTAGAGATATAAATTATTGGATATTTGGATAGCTTTTCCATTTGGCAATGAGATTCAGTGTTAATTTTCTCATAGGCAATATTAAGTGCCTATTTAGAATGAATTGTCAATTGTTTTTTCCTCCCTATGGAGGAAAAGTATGAGTTTCCTCCCTGATTTGAGGGAGGAGAGTGTGTAGGAGGAAAAAATGATTTAATTACCTATCAGCCAAGAGAAAAAAGGGACAGATCATCAATCATCAGAGAGTCAACAGTAGGAGATTTGAGCCGGTTCTGGGCCTCCCCCCACCACTATGACGTCATCAGTGACCTTGACCTATGACCTATGACCTCGACCTATGACCTTGACCCATGACCTTGACCTTGACCTATGACCTTGACCTATGACCTCGACCTATGACCTCGACCTAGGACTTGACCTAGGACTTGGGCTTGCCCTTAGCCTTGACCATGATGTATATTGTTGGGAGGTGTTCAGGGTTTGTGTTTGTCCTAGAGATTGTGATGACTTGATTTTTTTTCATACACGGACAAGTACCTTTTGCCAAGTACTTAATATATTTTTCTTACCTCAATGTCTTTCATGTATACTTACTCTGCCATTGTGTATGATCTAATGTGTGGAGTACGCATAAAAATCTAAACCGAAGTATAGAGACGTCTGCACGCCACGGATATCCAGTCAGATATGTGAACTGGCGTCACACACCCATACACTGCGGTGACTCATCGACTACTCTCCGTCCTCTCTTCATTGATATGGTGGGGATGGTTCTGCTGTGACGTTGTATGAATAGTCGAAGCGGATAGAATTTGTTCACCCTCTCTCCCACTCATCGATATTACATATAAAGGAGGTGGGAATGATTGTGAAATCAGTATTTTGTTGAGTTTTGTGCTGAGAAGACGACATCGATAAAATGTATTCCTGTGGTTGTGGTAAATCGTTCACTCGTAGTGATAATCTCCGTCGGCATCAACTTCAAAGTTGCCAAGGTGGCCCTTCTGTGAAAAGGATTAAGTTAGATGTGGCTGCATCGACACCAATGTACACATGCAATTGTTGTAATGTGACAATTCCTACATCCCAAGTTAATTCTCACAAAAGAACTCTCCAACACAGGAACAATGCATGTGTGCAAGTGAGTGATGGCATACAGATTATAAGGAATGCTTTCAAGTGTAGAATTGTGAGTTATAGAGTGGAAAGTACCAATGTTTACACTGAATATATGCCATTCTTCAATGAGATCAGGGAGAAGGTTATTGGATTACTTGAAGAGGCAATAAAGGTTCACAAGATCTTTAAAGTGAATATGGAAGTATTTGGCAGCTACATTGTTCAAACACGGGATTTGAGTGACACGAAGTCATTCAATTCACAGAATAAAATTGTGGATCAGTCTACGGATTTGGGTGCATTATTCGATGGATTCCGTGATGTCATTATTGCTCAGACTACGGAATTTGAAGAACGTGATTCAGGTATTTATTTAAAGTTTCATTTCTATTTATATGAATAATAAATTATTGTTATGTTTCAGGATGGAGTTGTGAAAAAATTAAGTTCCTCGAAGTGAACATCAACAAGTATAGTCCACTCAGCGGATGTTCGTATGTGAAGCTGCCCGAGTTCATTGAGACAAGAAAAGGCGTTGTGAATATTCGTAATGAAGATCAACATTGTTTTGCATGGGCCATCACATCTGCATTGTTTCCTGCGAATGGTAGAGTGTCAGAAGTTTCC